>JASTWF010000072.1:1028585-1063718 GCA_030390025.1 Squalus acanthias
GAGCGCCGCAGTGTCGGAGGGGCAGTACTGAGGGAGCGCCGCACTGTCGGAGGGGCAGTACTGAGGGAGCGCCGCACTGTCGGAGGGGCAGTACTGAGGGAGCGCCGCACTGTCGGAGGGGCGGTACTGAGGGAGCGATGCACTGTCGGAGGGGCGGTACTGAGGGAGCGCCGCACTGTCGGAGGGGCAGTACTGAGGGAGAGCCGCACTGTCGGAGGGGCAGTACTGACGGTGCGCCGCACTGTCGGAGGGGGAGTACTGAGGGAGCGCCGCACTGTCGGAGGGGCGGTACTGAGGGAGAGCCGCACTGTCGGAGGGGAGGTACTGAGGGAGCGCCGCACTGTCGGAGGGGCAGTACTGAGGGAGCGCCGCACTGTCGGAGGGGCGGTACTGAGGGAGCGCCGCACTGTCGGAGGGGCAGTACTGAGGGAGAGCCGCACTGTCGGAGGGGCAGTACTGACGGTGCGCCGCACTGTCGGAGGGGCAGTACTGAGGGAGCGCCGCACTGTCGGAGGGGCGGTACTGAGGGAGAGCCGCACTGTCGGAGGGGAGGTACTGAGGGAGCGCCGCACTGTCGGAGGGGCAGTACTGAGGGAGCGCCGCACTGTCGGAGGGGCAGTACTGAGGGAGCGTCGCACTGTCGGAGGGGAGGTACTGAGGGGGTGCCGTCTTTCGGATGAGACGTTAAACCGAGGCCCCGTCTGCTCTCTCAGGTGGATGTAAAAGATCCCACGGCCACTATTTGGAAGAAGAGCAGGGGAGTTCTCCCCGGTGTCCTGGGGCCAATATTTATCCCTCAACCAACATCACTAAAACAGATGATCTGGTCATTATCGCATTGCTGTTTGTGGGAGCTTGCTGTGTGCAAATTGGTAGCCGCGTTTCCCACATTACAACAGTGACTACACTTCAAAAAGTACTTCATTGGCTGTAAAGCGCTTTGGGACGTCCTGAGGTGGTGAAAGGCGCTAGAGAAATGCGAGTCTGTCTTTCTACGTCATGCGAAGTGGTAGTATTGTACCTTTCGATGAAAGCATTGATCGGGCTTTAAAACTTGGAGAAGGGGCACCTTTATTAGAGTATTAAATCATTTCACACTCTTCCTTAGCAAGCAAATGGTAGGACACTGAGCAGTGTAGAGGATCAGAGGGACCTTGGAGTGCATGTCCACAGATCCCTGAAGGTAGCAGGACAGGTA
The DNA here is from genome assembly GCA_030390025.1 of Squalus acanthias. Classification (NCBI taxonomy): domain Eukaryota; kingdom Metazoa; phylum Chordata; class Chondrichthyes; order Squaliformes; family Squalidae; genus Squalus; species Squalus acanthias. The sequence goes on from JASTWF010000072.1 coordinate 1,029,784, forward strand.
GATAAGGTGGTTAAGAAGGCATACGGGATACTTGCCTTTATTAGCCGAGGCATAGAATATAAGAGCAGGGAGGTTATGCTTGAACTGTATAAAACACTAGTTAGGCCGCAGCTAGAATACTGCGTGCAGTTCTGGTCACCACATTACAGGAAGGATGTGATTGCACTAGAGAGGGTGCAGAGGAGATTTACGAGGATGTTGCCAGGACTGGAGAATTTTAGCTATGAGGAAAGATTGGACAGGCTGGGGTTGTTTTCTTTGGAACAGAGGAGGCTGAGGGGAGATTTAAATGAGGTGTATAAAATTATGAGGGGCCTAGATAGAGTGGATCGGAAGGACCTATTTCCCTTAGCAGAGAGGTCAATAACGAGGGGGCACAGATTTGAAGTACAGGAAACTTTCGTTTATCCGGCACCGACGGGACCGGCGTGGTGCCGGTTTATCGAAAGTACCGGATAACGGAGAGTTATATCTACCGAGGCTATTTTTAACAAAGAGACTCCAGGCAGCGCGGGAGAATCAACTCCTGCTACTGCAGTGTTTCGGACTTCCGACAGCGCCAGGAGGCCGAGTAGTGGCACTTTTGAAAAGTACCCCTACTGACTAAATCGGCGTTCGCGGACTCGGACTCGGACTCGGGATCGGCAACATTGCCGGTTATTTGAGAGGAGTTTTCGGAGCACTCGGCGTTCGCGGAGACTCGACTGCGACTCGGCAACATTGCCGGTTATTTGAGAGGAGTTTTATGAGGATGATTTTTGCCGGTTAAGCGAGAATTCCGGATATTTGGGTGCCGGATAAACGAAAGTTTCCTGTAATTGGTGGAAGGATTAGAGGGGCTTTGAGGAGAACTTTTTTCACCCAGAGGGTGGTGGGGGTCTGGAACTCACTGCCTGAAAGGGTGGGAGAGGCAGAAACCCTCATCACATTTAAGAAGTACTTGGATACACACTTGTAACCTACAGGGCTACGGACCAAGAGCTGGAAAGATGGATTAGGTTGGAGAGCTCTTTGTCGGCCGGCACGGACACGATGGGCCGAATGGCCTCCTTCTGTGCTGTAAATTTCTGCGGTTCTGTGACTAGCTTTCCGCCCGTTCTACAGCAGAAATTCTCCAGGTTCGAATCGCTGTGAGATGCAGCAATATTTGACACTATGTTGGGAACAAAGACAGAGAAACTCAAGGGTGAGGACAGTCAAGGTACAAAGGCAATTTAAAATGCGAGCCTCGTACTTCTCAACAGTCCCAATCGAATCCAATATTCTGACATGAAACAGAGCCATTAAACGAAGCGGTGGTATTCCTGATTCTCAACCAACTGCAACACATTGCAGATTGAGAGATATGTCTGGCATACACCTGCGTGTTAGGAAGTCTAAAAGACCATTGAGGAAGGGCACTCTTGCTGTAACGTGCATCTATCTGAGGACTTGCCAACACAACCAATCCAAGAGTCCATCTATTGGTACCACAATGCCCTGGTGGGGGGAAAAAAATCACCCTTACGCCCATAGTTTGCATTTAGCTTGTGCACTTCTTGTGTGAGAGTTGTAATTCGTAATTCCCTGGGATGAGAGGGTTGTCTTTATGAGGAGAGATTGAGTAGATTGGGCCGATACTCTCTGGAGTTTAGAAGAATGAGAGGTGATCTCATTGAGATTCAGAGTTGGATTGGCAGGGTAGATGCTGAGAGGCTGTTTCCCCCTGGCTGGAGAGTCTAGAACCAGGGGTCACAGTCTCAGGATATGGGGTCGGCCATTTAGGACTGAGATGAGGAGGAATTTCTTCACTCAGAGGGTGGTGAATCTTTGGAATTCTCTACCACAGAGGGCTGTGGATGCTCAGTCGTTGAGTATATTCAAGGCTGAGATCGATAGATTTTTGGACTCTAGGGGAATCAAGGAATCGGGTGGGAAAGTGGAGTTGAGGTCGAAGATCAGCCATGATCTTATTGAATGGCAGAGCAGGCTCAAGGGGCCGTATGGCCGCCTCCTGCTCCTATCTCTTATGTTCTTATGTTGAGACAAGTCGTTGCACATGGTGAAAATTGCGAATATAATTTTAGAGCTAGCGCAGGGGAAATCTCGAAGTTTTATCGAGTGGCTCGACAGCCAGAACAAGGCCATCACGAGCCAGGCATCAACCCTCACAGAAGAGGATGAAGTGCAGTGAAGAACAAATTGAAAAGCTGTTGCTTCCGTTAGATAGGCAGCTGCCAGGAGGAGGACTGCAGACATAGTCTTCTTCGGATGACGCACTGAACCGAGGGCCCCCACCTGCCTGCTTCAGGTGGATCAGCGAGATCCCTCGTCTCGACTTGAAGGTCAAAGAGGTCTTTTGGATTTCTGGCCAAATATTCTCTCTCAATTGGCTGGAGTATTGTGGACAATTCTGGGCGCCGCACTTCAGGGAAGATGTCAAGGCCTTTCGAAAGGGGACAGAGGAGGTTCACCAGGATGTTTCCAAGAATGAGGGACTTCAGTTATGAGGAGAGGTTGGAGAAGTTCGGACTGTTCTCCTTGGAACAGAGAAGGTGAAGAGATGACCTAATAGAGGTTTACAGGGTGATGAGAGGTTTTGATGGAGTAGATAAGCGACCTAATAAGAACATAAGAAATAGGAGCAGGAGTCGGCCATTTGCCCCTTCGAGCCTGCTCCGCCATTCAATAAGATCATGGCTGATCTTCTACCTCATCTCCACTTTCCTGCATTATCCCCATATCCCTTGATTCCCTTAGAGTCCAAAGATCTATAGACCTCTGTGTGAGAGGTTTACAGGGTTATGAGAGGTTTTGATTAGATGTAGATGGAGAAAAATAATTCCCTCGGGCGAGTGGGTCAATAACAAGAGGTCACAGATTCAGAATCATTGGGAAAAGATCTCGAGGGGAGATGAGGAGAAATGTTTTCACTCGGAGAGTTGTGGGGATCGGGAACGCTCGACCTGTGAAGGTGGTGGAAGCTGATTCCATCAATGATTTTCAGAGGGAGTCGGACGGGTTCTTGAGGATGAGGAGCTCACAGGGTTACGGACAAACAGCGGGGGGGAGTGGGACTGAGCAGGACTGCTATTTCAAAGAGCCGGCACGGGCTCGACGGGCCGAATGGCCTCCACCTGTGCGGCACGTTTCTGTGCTTCGATGAACTGACACAACCAAACACAGAAGAACTGATCCTTCATCACACTGCTCTTTGAGGTGCCTTGCAGAATTCAATACTGTTCCTGTGTTTACTCATGCTATAGTCACGGCAGTCTGTAATTTACTGCTTCAAGGGCAGTTCTGCAAGGCTTGATAAGGGACGATACAAAAGCAAGGTATTTACTTACCCAGTCAACCCAACACACTGAAGGATGACCATAATATCAAACCCTGTCCAAGTCCTGTCAGTGTCCCTACTCAGAGACCAAGCACAGTTTTACGCATTAACAATCAGAGACCAAAATAAATCGCAAAATGGGGACAGTGGCAATTAAGAGTTTGTTTTTGAAAAAAAAGTAAAAAGACTTGCATTTCTCCAGCGCCTTTCACAACCTCAGGATGTCCCAAAGCGCTTTACAGCCAATGAAGTACTTTTGAAGTGTCGACACTGTTATAATGTGGGAAACGGGCACAATTTGCGCACAGCAAGCTCCCACAAACAGCAATGTGATAATGACCAGATCATCTGTTTTAGTGATGTTGGTTGAGGGATAAATGTTGGCCCCAGGACACCGGGGAGAACTCCCCTTGCTCCTCTTCCAATAGTGGCCGTGGCATCTTTTACATCCACCCGAGAGAGCAGACGGGGCCTCGGTTTAACGTCTCATCCGAAAGACAGCACCTCCGACAGTGCAGCGCTCCCTCAGTACCGCCCCTCCGACAGTGCAGCGCTCCCTCAGCACTGCCCCTCCGACAGTGCGGCGCCCCCTCAGTACTGCCCCTCCGACAGTGCGGCGCTCCCTCAGTACCGCCCCTCCGACAGTGCGGCGCTCCCTCAGTGCTGCCCCTCCGACAGTGCGGCGCTCCCTCAGTACTGACCCTCCGACAGTGCGGCGCTCCCTCAGTACTGACCCTCCCACAGTGCGGCGCTCCCTCAGTACTGCCCCTCCGACAGTGCGGCGCTCCCTCAGTACTGCCCCTCCGACAGTGCGGCGCTCCCTCAGTACTGCCCCCCCGACAGTGCGGCGCTCCCTCAGTACTGCCCCTCCGACAGTGCGGCGCTCTCTCAGTACTGCCCCTCCGACAGTGCGGCGCTCCCTCAGTACTGCCCCTCCGACAGTGCGGCGCTCCCTCAGTACTGCCCCTCCGACAGTGCGGCGCTCCCTCAGCACTGCCCCTCCGACAGTCCAGCGCTCCCTCAGTACTGCCCCTCCGACAGTGCGGCGCTCCCTCAGTACTGCCCCTCCGACAGTGCGGCTCTCCCTCAGTACTGCCCCTCCGACAGTGCGGCGCTCCCTCAGTACTGCCCCTCCGACAGTGCGGCGCTCCCTCAGTACTGCCCCTCCGACAGTGCGGCGCTCCCTCAGTACTGCCCCTCCGACAGTGCGGCCCTCCCTCAGTACTGCCCCTCCGACAGTGCGGCGCTCCCTCAGTACCGCCCCTCCGACAGTGCGGCGCTCCCTCAGTACTGCCCCTCCGACAGTGCGGCGCTCCCTCAGTACCGCCCCTCCGACAGTGCGGCGCTCCCTCAGTACTGCCCCTCTGACAGTGCGGCGCTCCCTCAGTACCGCCCCTCCGACAGTGCGGCGCTCCCTCAGTACTGCCCCTCCGACAGTCCAGCGCAAGGACATATTTTACAACTTTATTTATGAATTCTACAAACCATCTCCTTATGTGGCTCAATGTCAAATTTTATGTCTGGTTACGCTCTTGTGGGCGCTTCGGGATCTTATACTAGGGGCCATCAATATAAGATAGTCACTAATAAATCCAATGGGGAATTCAGGAGAAACTTCTTTACCCAGAGAGTGGTGAGAATGTGGAACTCGCTCCCACAGGGAGTGGTTCAGGCGAAGAGCAGAGATGCATCTAAGGGGAAGCTGGATAAACACATGAGGGAAGAAGGAATAGAGGGATATGTTGATGGGGTGAGATGAAGAGGGGGTGGGAGGAGGCTGGAGTGGAGCAGAAACACCGGCACGGACCAGTTGGGCCCAATGGCCTGTTTCTGCTCACCGCTTTGAGTGCTCCACATTCCGAGCGGACCTAATTAGGAACATTTCACGCTCGCCTCTACACTTTAGTGAAATTACAGTAAACACACTGTCCTGAGTACGGCGTTTTTTTCGACGCGCTTCAGTGGGAATTCGCTGCTAATTCCCTGCTTTGATATTCAGTCATCTCTCAGGAGACAAGGCAGGCTGCCTACACAACATAATGGGGGGGACTTAAAAGCTGGGAAAACAAATGCAGTGTCGTCGTCTATCTCGCACCGAGTGCGCAATTATTTTTGAAGTCGCTTTTTCCTCAAGCTGGTCTCGCCCTGCTAAAAGGGGGTGGTCTTGCCTTTGGAGCGGGTTCTGTAAAGGGACCAAGCAAAAGCTATTGTTGCAAGTTCTGAAGGAAAGACTCGCATTTCTCCAGCGCCTTTCACCACCTCAGGACGTCCCAAAGCGCTTTACAGCCAATGAAGTACTTTTTCAAGTGTGGTCACTGTTGTAATGTAGGAAACGCGGCAGCCAATTTGCGCACAGCAAGCTCCCACAAACAGCAATGTGATAATGACCAGATCATCTGTTCTTAGTGATGTTGGTTGAGGGATAAATATTGGCCCCAGGACACCGGGGAGAACTCCCCCTGCTCTTCTTCCAATAGTGGCCGTGGGATCTTTTACGTCCACCTGAGAGAGCAGACGGGGCCTCGGTTTAACGTCTCATCTGAAAGACGGCACCTCCGACAATGCGGCGCTCCCTCAGTACTGCCCCTCCGACAGTGCGGCGCTCCCTCAGTACCGCCCCTCTGACAGTGCGGCACTCCCTCAGTACCGCCCCTCCGACAGTACGGTGCTCCCTCAGTACCGCCCCTCCGACAGTGCGGCGCTCCCTCAGTACTGCCCCTCCGACAGTGCGGCGCTCCCTCAGTACCGCCCCTCCGACAGTGCGGCGCTCCCTCAGTACCGCCCCTCCGACAGTGCGGCGCTCCCTCAGTACTGCCCCTCCGACAGTGCGACGCTCCCTCAGTACCGCCCCTCCGACAGTGCGGCGCTCCCTCAGTACCGCCCCTCCGACAGTGCGGCGCTCCCTCAGTACCGCCCCTCCGACAGTGCGGCGCTCCCTCAGTACTGCCCCTCCGACAGTGCGGCGCTCCCTCAGTACCGCCCCTCTGACAGTGCGGCACTCCCTCAGTACTGCCCCTCCGACAGTGCGGCGCTCCCTCAGTACCGCCCCTCCGACAGTGCGGCGCTCCCTCAGTACTGCCCCTCCGACAGTGCGGTGCTCCCTCAGTACCGCCCCTCCGACAGTGCGGCGCTCCCTCAGTACTGCCCCTCCGACAGTGCGGTGCTCCCTCAGTACTGCCCCTCCGACAGTGCGGTGCTCCCTCAGTACCGCCCCTCCGACAGTGCGGCGCTCCCTCAGTACTGCCCCTCCGACAGTGCGGCGCTCCCTCAGTACCGCCCCTCCGACAGTGCGGCGCTCCCTCAGTACCGCCCCTCTGACAGTGCGGTGCTCCCTCAGTACTGCCCCTCCGACAGTGCGGTGCTCCCTCAGTACCGCCCCTCCGACAGTGCGGCGCTCCCTCAGTACTGCCCCTCCGACAGTGCGGCGCTCCCTCAGTACCGCCCCTCCGACAGTGCGGCGCTCCCTCAGTACCGCCCCTCCGACAGTGCGGCGCTCCCTCAGTACTGCCCCTCCGACAGTGCGACGCTCCCTCAGTACCGCCCCTCCGACAGTGCGGCGCTCCCTCAGTACTGCCACTCCGACAGTGCGGCGCTCCCTCAGTACTGCCCCTCCGACAGTGCAGCGCTTCCTCAGTACTGCCCCTCCGACAGTGCGGCGCTCCCTCGGTACTGCCCCTCCGACAGTGCGGCGCTCCCTCAGTACTGCCCCTCCGACAGTGCGGCGCTCCCTCAGTACTGCCCCTCTGACAGTACTGAACTGATGTGTCAGCCTAGATTTTTTGTGCTCGAGTCTCTCTCTGGAGTGGGACTCGAAGCCACAACCTTCTGACTCAGAGGCGAGAGAGAGAGTGCGACCCACTGACCAACTGCAAGAGGGAATGTGACTGAGCAGATCGATTCGACGGTTTCGCGCACACATGGTGAGTATTTGGACTGCACGTCCCAAGGATGTAGTCAAGGCTGATAAGATTTACGGGGGAGCTGGACAGGCATTTGGCAGGAAAAGCAATTGAAAATCAAGGAGCCACAACTCCCCCAGTTCAACATAGGGGAGACTGAAGCCATTATCTTTTACCTCCAGCACAAACTGCTCCCTTGCTGCTGGGTTCTATCCACTCCCTGCCTATTCCTTCTGGATGAACCAGAACCTTTCTAATTTTGGCATCCTATTGAACCAAGCTTGTTTGTAAAACCCACATCCAATCCACCAGTAAGAACACTTCCTTTGATCTTGGTAGCTCTGCCCACGTATATTCATCTCTCAGCTTCTCTGCGGCTGCAATCCTTGCACGTGTCCTCACCCACTTCAAGTTTGACTGATCGAATCATCCTCCAGCTCTCCGTAAACTCCAATTTTTTTTTATTCATTCACGGGATGTGGGCGTCGCTGGCAAGGCCCAGCATTTATTGCCCATCCCTAGTTGCCCCTTGAGAAGGTGGTGGTGAGCCGCCTTCTTGAACCGCTGCAGTCCGTGTGGTGAAGGTGCTCCCACAGTGCTGTTAGGGAGGGAGTTCCAGGATTTTGACCCAGCGACGATGAAGGAACGGCCGATATACTCCAAAGTCAGGATGGTGTGTGACTTGCAGGGGAACTTGGAGGTGGTGGTGTTCCCGTGCGCCGGCTGCCCTTGGCCTTCTAGGTGGAAGAGGTCGCGGGTTTGGGAGGTGCTGCCGAAGAAGCCTTGGCGAGTTGCTGCGGTGCATCTTGTAGATGGTACACACTGCAGCCACGGTGCGCCGGTGGTGGAGGGAGTGAATGTTTAAGGTGGTGGATGGGGTGCCGATCAAGCGGGCTGCTTTGTCCTGGATGGTGTCGAGCTTCTTGAGTGTTGTTGGAGCTGCACTCACCCAGGCAAGTGGAGAGTATTCCATCACACTCCTTACTTGTGCCTTGTAGATGGTGGAAAGGCTTTGGGGAGTCAGGAGGTGAGACACTCGCCGCAGAATACCAAGCCTCTGACCTGCTCTTGTTGCCACAGTATTTATGTGGCTGGTCCAGTTCAGTTTCTGGTCAATGGTGACCCCCCAGGATGTTGATGGTGGGGGATTCGGTGATGGTAATGCCGTTGAATGTCAAGGGGCGGTGGGTAGACTCTCACTTGTTGGAGAACTGATCCAAAGCTCTGTCACACGTATTCTGTTCTCCACTGAGCCCCATTCGCTCATCAACCCCATCTTCACTGACCTACACAGGCTCCCCCCCACCAATCTGCGTTACTGCCCGAGACCGATTTCTACCCCATTAGATTTAAAATCCATGTTCGCGTCCTTCAATCCTTCCGTGGATCTCAGCTGGGATGGGGGGATTGTCCTCTGACCAGAGATTGAGTAGACTAGGCCTATATTCCCTCGAGTTTAGAAGAATGAGAGGTAATCTCAATGAAACATATGAGGTTCTTAAGGGGCTCGACAGGGTAGATGCAGGGAGGATGTTTCCCCTGGCTGGGGAGTCTAGAACCAGGGGTCACAGTCTCAGAATAAGGGGTCGGCCATTTAGGACTGAGATGAGGAGGAATTTCTTCACTCAGAGGGTGGTGAATCTTTGGAATTCTCTACCCCAGAGGGCTGTGGAGGCTCAGTCGTTGAGTATATTCAAGACAGAGATCGATAGATTTTTGGATATTAAGGGAATCGAGGGATATGGGGATAGTGCAGGAAATGAGGTAGAGGATCAGCCATGATCTTATTGAATGGCTGTGGGTATAGTTTGTGGGTTCGAGTCCCACTCCAGAGACTTGAGCACAAAAATCCAGGCTGACACTCCAGTGCAGTGCTGAGGGAGTGCTGCACTGTCAGAGGTGCCATATTTCGGATGAGACGTTAAACCGAGGCCCCGTCTGCTCTCTCAGGTGGATGTAAAAGATCCCACGGCCACTATATGAAGAAGAGCAGGGGGAGTTCTCCCCGGTGTCCTGGGGCCAATATTTATCCCTCGAACAACATCCCTAAGAACAGATGATCTGGTCATTTATCACATTGCTGTTTGTGGGAGCTTGCTGTGCGCAAATTGGTCACCGCGTTTCCTACATTACAACAGTGACCACACTTCAAAAAGTACTTCATTGGCTGTGAAGCACTTTGGGACGTCCTGAGGTGGTGAAAGGCGCTGGAGAAATGCGAGTCTTTCATTACCTAATCCAAAGCTCCATTGTAACAACATGTTTGCTCAGACTAAGATCATTTTACTCTGCACAGATCAGGAACCTTTCCAGCTTGTATGGGCTCGGTATCACAGCGGACAGCGCCTTTTCCAACAGAGTACCAGCCTTGATTTTGAACTCTACGTTCAGCCAAGATTGCTAAATCGATGCACGAGAGTGAAAATGACTTGCGGCCGACGTCCTTATAGGACGATTTAACTCATTTGTGGCAAATTATTCTTTCCATTATTTTAATGGAAGTGTGCAGCCACTTAAAATAAACAGATCAATGCCGCTGTTAAACATTGGAGAGGGTGTTAAGGATTTGGACGGTAACATCACCACAAGGCATTTCAAAAGCACTTCATTGGCTGTGAAGCACTTTGAGACATCCTAAGGTCATGAAAGGTGCCGTATAAAGGCAAGTCTTTCATTCTTTTATGTGATGCTGAAATTATATACGATAGAGGCAAACATATTGTAAAGCCAATTCCAACTCGCATCCGAGAAACAAACTGCATCTCCTGACAATAAGGTATGGATTTTCGAGGCCCATTACTGTCCAGAGCATACCGACTTGTGCTTCATCGACAATACGTGGTTGAGATTATAAAGTGTACAGCAATGCACAACGTCAGCCTTGGCTCATTGCTGGCACGCTCGCCTCGGAGTCAGAAGGTTGTGAGTTGACGCCACCTTTGGACTTCAACCCTGATCAAGGGGTCGGGCATTTAGGACTGAGACGAGGAGAACTTTCTTCACTCAGAGGGTGGTGAACCTGTGGAATTCTCTACCACAGAAGGCTGTGGAGGCCAAGTCACTGAATATATTTAAGAAGGAGATAGATCGATTTCTAGACACAAAAGGCATCAAGGGGTATGGGGAGAGAGCGGGAATATGGTATTGAGATAGAGGATCAGCCATGATCATACTGAATGGCGGAGCAGGCTCGAAGGGCTGAATGGCCTACTCCTGCTCCTATTTTTCTATGTTTCTACTGTTTTGGGGAATGTTAACAACTGTCATGGGAAGTTGATAGCACTGGTATCCTCGAAAGATGGGCCGAAGGGGCCTTCCTTAAAATGAAACAGAAGAAATAGGAGCAGGAGTCGGCCATACGGCCCCTCGAGTCTGCTCCGCCACTCAATAGGATCATGACTAATCTTCGATCTCAACTCCACTTTCCCGCCCGATCTCCGTATCGCTTGATTCCCCTGGAGTCCAAAAATCTATCGCTCTCAGTCTTGAATATACTCAACGACTGAGCCTCCACAGCCCTCTGGGGCAGAGAATTCCAAAGATTCACCACCCTCTGAGTGAAGAAATTCCTCCTCAGCCCAGTCCTAAAGGAGCCTGACATGAATCTGTCATTAATACGATAGCAATAATACTACAGATGCTGGAAATCCGAAATAACAACAGAAAACGCTGGAAAAACTCAGCAGGCCAGGCAGCATCGGTGGAGAGAGAAACAGAGTTAACGTTTCAGGTCGAAGACCTTTCGTCCAGAACTGGAAATAGCAGGAAATGAAATAGATTTAACGCAAGGATAAAGCTGGGAAAAGGGGGAGGGGATGAAAGAACAAAAGGAGAGATTAAGAGACATTAAGAGACATTAAGAGATGATCAAGGCAAGAGGTGGTGTTAATGTGACAGGTTGAGGCTAAAAGAAGTGTGAAATGCACTGGCAGAATGAAGGACAGCTGCCAGCTCATGACTTATGAAATAATACTGAGTGGCCTGTGGGTGGCGCTGTCCAATGAGTGTATAAATACTCGGGCACGGGCCCAGCTTGCGCAGGACGTTCTTAACCGGAACTAGTGAAGGCCACAACTAGACCATGTTGTAAAACAGTTGATTAAAGCTTTGTTTAACGCTTAGACCAAGTGCCTAGTAGTTTCCTTATGTCAGAGCCTATCTTGTGAAGCAGAGTTTGAGCATTGGTTGGCAACGAGGAAGGCAACGCATGGATGTTCCTTGCCCTTAAGTCACAGCTGGAGGAGAGGGCGAGTAAGAGTTCACATGAAACCAGGCTGCAGCTGGCAAGACACTGGGAACTTCATCCATCCAAAAAAACACATGCCAGGCAAGATAGATATCTATCAGTGTTTGCGGAGCCAAATCAGTTACATTACAACTCTGCGCTCTTCTATTTAAAATTCACAGCAGTCGATCCTTATTTCTGATACCGTTCCAGCAGACCGTGCAATCTTTGGTCAGGAATTGTCTCAAAAAATGTCCTGCTCTCCAAGGGCTTGCTTATCAGTGCATGAGGCTCCCATCTGGCAGCCATGTTGGAGCCAGATTAAATCAGAGCACGCAGTTTAGATTCAGCTGCCCTTTAAAGGGAGTTAAGAGGTTCCGTTCTGCCAGTGCTTGCGTCCCACTGTGTGTGGAACTGTTACCGTTCCAATCTTACTTGCACCTAGGGAGACGCGTAAAAAGGAGGCTGTTTTGTCCTGGCGGCCTTATTTGTTAGGGAAGATGCGGCAGAACGTGAATGGATAGAATCAACGGGTCTTCTTTTTCTTCCCCCCCCCCCACCCCGAGATGAGATTCCGACCACAGACCCGCGCCATCGCTAAGGCCGCCTATGTCCACCTCCGTAACATCGCCCGTCTCTGCCCCTGCCTCAGCTCATCCGCTGCTGAAACCCTCATCCATCCCTTTGTTACCTCTAGACTGGACTATTCCAACGCACTCCTGGCCGGCCTCCCACATTCCACCCTACGTAAACTTGAGGTCATCCAAAACTCGGCTGCCCCCGTGTCCTAACTCGCACCGAGTCCCGTTCACCCATCACCCCCTGTGCTTGCTGACCTAGATTGGCTCCCAGTCCGGCAATGCCTTGATTTAAAAATTTGTTTTCAAATCCCTCCTCCCCTATCTCTGAAACCTCCTCCAGCCCCACAACCCCCCGAGATCTCTGCGCTCCTCCAATTCTGGCCTCTTGCGCATCCCCCTGATTTTAATCGCTCCACCATTGGCGGCCGTGCCTTCAGCCGCCTGGGGCCCTGAGCTCTGGAATTCCCTCCCTAAACCTCTCCTCCTCTCTCTCTCCTCCTTTTAAGACGCTCCTTAAAACCTCCCTCTTTGACCAAGCTTTTGGTCACCTGTCCCTAATATCTCCTTATGTGGCTCGGTGTCAAATCTTGTCTGATAATCGCTCCTGTGAAGCGCCCTGGGACGTTTTACTACGTTAAAGGTGCTATATAAATGGAAGGTGTTGTTGTTGTTGTTGTGGAGCATCGTTGCTCCTATAGAATCGCACCCTCACATTCTCGCTTCTTAATAATGATGGCATAGAGTTGGGTGTTTTGGTGTAATGGGAACGCAAACACACAAACAACTTCTGGGTCATCAAGGTCAGGGTCATCACGTTAGTGCTAGAGAATGGAGCACTTCCTGTTTCGGATACCCAATGTCAGCGTTGCGAGGTCAGGCTTGGCTTTGTATCGACGCAGAGTGAAGTTCCTTCTCCACGGTCTCAGCAACAGGACACAAGCCAGGATTTCACTCACCCCTCCTCATCAGGGTCACTAGATTGATCCCTGGGATGAGAGGGTTGTCCTATGAGGAGAGATTGAGTAGATTGGGCCGATACTCTCTGGAGTTTAGAAGAATGAGAGGTGATCTCATTGAGATTCTGAGGGGGATTGACAGGGTAGATGCTGAGAGGCTGTTCCCCCTGGCTGGAGAGTCTAGAACCAGGGGGCACAGTCTCATAGAGTCATAACGGCACAGAAGGAGGCCATTCGGCCCATCGAGTCCGTGCCGGCTCTCTGTAGAGCAATCCAGTCAGTCCCATTCCCCTGCTCTATCCCCGTAACCCTGCAAGTTTATTTCCCTCAAGTGCCTATCCAGTCCCTCCTTGAAAACATTGAGTGTCTCCACTTCCACCACTTCCGTCGGCAGCGAGTTCCAGGTCCTCACCACTCGCTGCGTAAAATAGTTTTTCCTCTCATCCCCCCTGTATCTCTTGCCCAAAACCTAAAATCTGTGTCCCCTAGTCCTTGTACCATCAACTAGTGGGAACAGCCTTTCCCCATCTAGCCTATCCAAACCCGTCATAATCTTGTACAACTCTATCAAATCACCCCTCAACCTCCTTTGCTCTAATGAAAACAAATCCAGCTTCTCCAACCTGTCCTTGTAGCTAAGATCCCCCATCCCCGGAAACATTCTGGTAAATCTCCTCTGCACCCTCTCAAGGGCCTTCACATCCTTCCTAAAGTGTGGTGACCAGAACTGGACGCAATACTCCAGTTGTGGCCTAACCAGCGCTTTATAAAGGTTCAGCATAACTTCTCTACTTTTGTGCTTTTGTCTCAGACTATGGGGTCGGCCATTTAGGACTGAGATGAGGAGGAATTTCTTCACTCAGAGGGTGGTGAATCTTTGGAATTCTCTATCCCAGGGGGCTGTGGATGCTCAGTCGTTGAGTATATTCAAGACAGAGATCGATAGATTTTTGGACTCTCGGGGAATCAGGGGATATGGGGATAGTGCAGGAAAGTGGAGTTGAGGCCGAAGATCAGCCATGACCTTATTGAATGGCGGAGCAGGCTCGAGGGGCCGAATGGCCGACTCCTGCTCCCAATTCTTATGTTCGTGCTGTGTCCCATCTACACTGTTGGCTTTAGACTGGGCAAAAGCTGACAGCCTCACCAGTGTCTCATCGTGTACAAGTTTTAGTTAATGAGGCACTTTCAATGAAATGTTATCATCATAAAAACAAGCCCCAAAATTCGAGCCTCCCTGCCCTACTTCTATTCTGCCCCCTCTCCAGGTTTGATATAGGTAAGGTAGCACCCATACTATATTTAGATAGATATGAACATAGGAAACAGGAGGAGGCCATTCAGCCCCTCGAGCCCATTCAATGAGATCATGGCTGATCTGCGCCCTAACTCCATCTACCCGCCTTTGCCCCGTATCCCTTAATAACTTTGGTTAACAAAAATCTATCAATCTCAGATTTAAAATTAACAATCGATCTCGCATCAATTGCCATTTGCGGAAGAGAGTTCCAAACTTCTCCCACCCTTTGTGTGTAGAAGTGTTTCCTAACTTCACTCCTGAAAGGGCTGGCTCTAATTTTTAGACTCTGCCCCCTAGTCCTGGAATCTCCAACCAGCGGAAATAGTTTCTCTCTCTCTACCCTATCAGTTCCCCTTAATATCCTGAAAACTTCGATCAGATCCCCCCTTAACCTTCTAAATTCCAGGGAATACAGCCCTAGTTTGTGTAAGATATACTAGATGTTCTCCTGTGGTGCTGCATGTGTGTAGTCCAGAGTCTGGAGCACAGTTTCGCCGTTAAGATGAGCTGTGTTTAACTTGGCCTGTCACTTGAGGCTATGATTCAGATACTCCCTGTGGGGAGATGGTCAAGATAGGCATGTCCTGAGGTAAACTGCGAAGAATGACACGGAATTTACAGCACAGAAACAGGCCATTCGGCCCCACTGCTCCGTGCCGGTGTTTCTGCTCCACACGAGCCTTCTCCCACCCCTCTTCATCTCACCCCATCACCATATCCTTCTATTCCTTTCTCCTGCATGTGTTTATCCAGCTTCCCCTTAAATGTATCTCTGCTATTCGCCTCAACCACTCCCTGTGGTAGCGAGTTCCACATTCTCACCACTCTCTGGGTAAAGAAGTTTCTCCTGAATTCCCGATTGGATTTATCAGTGACTCTTATATTGATGGCCCCTAGTTCTGGTCTCCCCCACAAGTGGAAACATCTTCTCTACGTCTACCCTATCGAACCCTTTCGTAATCTTAAAGGCCTCGATCAGGTCACCCCTCAGCCTTCTCTTTTCTAGAGAAAAGAGCCCCAGCCCGTTCAATCTTTCCTGATGGGTAGAACCTCTCAGTTCTGGTATCATTCTAGTAAATCTTTTTTTGCACCTTCTCCAGTGCCTCAATATCCTTTTTATAATATGGAGACCAGAACTGTGCACAGTGCTCCAAGTGTGGTCTAACCGAGGTATATGGAGACCAGGACTGTGCACAGTGCTCCAAGTGTGGTCTAACCGAGGTATATGGAGACCAGGACTGAGCACAGTGCTCCAAGTGTGGTCCAACCAAGGTATATGGAGACCAGGACTGTGCACAGTGCTCCAAGTGTGGTCTAACCGAGGTATATGGAGACCAGGACCGTGCACAGTGCTCCAAGTGTGGTCTAACCAAGGTATATGGAGACCAGAACTGTGCACAGTGCTCCAAGTGTGGTCTAACCAAGGTATATGGAGACCAGAACTGTGCGCAGTGCTCCAAGTGTGGTCTAACCGAGGTATATGGAGACCAGAACTGTGTGCAGTGCTCCAAGTGTGGTCTAACCGAGGTATATGGAGACCAGAACTGTGCGCAGTGCTCCAAGTGTGGTCTAACCGAGGTATATGGAGACCAGGACTGTGCACAGTGCTCCAAGTGTGGTCTAACCAAGGTATATGGAGACCAGAACTGTGCACAGTGCTCTAAGTGTGGTCTAACCAAGGTATATGGAGACCAGAACTGTGCACAGTGCTCCAAGTGTGGTCTAACCAAGGTATATGGAGACCAGAACTGTGCACAGTGCTCCAAGTGTGGTCTAACCAAGGTATATGGAGACCAGGACTGTGCACAGTGCTCCAAGTGTGGTCCAACCAAGATATATGGAGACTAGGACTGTGCACAGTGTTCCAAGTGTGGTCCAACCAAGGTATATGGAGACCAGGACTGTGCACAGTGCTCCAAGTGTGGTCTAACCGAGGTATATGGAGACCAGGACTGTGCACAGTGCTCCAAGTGTGGTCTAACCAAGGTTCGATACAAGTTTAACAGAACTTCTCTGCTTTTCAATTCTATCCCTCCAGATATGTTTGCTTTTTTAATGGTTATTTTGTGGTGGTAGGCTGCAGTGGTCTCATCAGCATTCACTCCAACGTGGGCTGGAGTCTAGTCTCCAAACCAATAGACTATATTGGAGGACAACCCTGATGAATATCATACATTGTAAATGAATTGAGTTTTTCCTTCAAATATGCAGAAGAGTAGTCATACATTTTACAAACAATGAACTGCCTGAATTCAATGCTGTACACATATGTCGTCCCATTTGCATTACATGCTCGTGGTCCCAGAAAACGAACGAAGGCTTGCCCTTAGACTCGCCTTAGTCATGTAAGAACAGTTCAACCCAACTCTGTCTCCCTCTTGGTTTGAGATTGGGAGCCGACTGCGGTGCTCCCCTTGAATGAGGGACCTGCCCATTTATTTCTTTCGAATGCTAGTACCAAGTTCGTACGCTTCTTAATGGATTAGAACGTAAGAGCACAAGATTTAGGAGCAGGAGGAGGCCATTCGGCCCCTCGAGCCTGCTCCGCCATTCAATAAGATCGTGGCTGATCTTCGACCTCAACTCCACTTTCCCGCCCGATCCCCATATCCCTTGATTCCCAAAATCTATCGCTCTCAGTCTTTAATATACTCAACGACTGAGCCTCCACAGCCCTCTCGGATAAAGAAAGAAAGACTTGCCTTTATACAGCATCTTTCACAGCCACCGGACGTCCCAAAGCGCTTTACAGCCAATGAAGTACTTTTTGAAGTGTGGTCACTGTTGTAATGTAGGAAACGCGGCAGCCAATTTGCGCACAGCAAGCTCCCACAAACAGCAATGTGATAATGACCAGATCATCTGTTTTTAGTGATGTTGATTGAGGGATAAATATTGACCCAGGACACCAGGGAGAACTCCCCCTGCTGTTCTTCAAAATAGTGGCCGTGGGATCCTTTACATCCACTCGAGAGGGGCAGACGGGGCCTCGGTTTAACGTCTCATCCGAAATATGGCACCTCCGACAGTGCGGCACTCCCTCAGTACTGCCCCTCCGACAGTGCGGCAACCCCCTCAGTACTGCACCTCCTACAGTGCGGCGCTCCCTCAGCACTGCCACTCCGACAGTGCGGCGCTCACTCAGTACTGCCCCTCCGACAGTGCGGCGCTCCCTCAGTACTGCCCCTCCGACAGCGCGGCGCTCCCTCAGTACTGCCCCACTGACAGTGCAGCGCTCCCTCAGTACCGCCCCTCCGACAGTGCGGCGCTCCCTCAGTACTGCACCTCCTACAGTGCGGCGCTCCCTCAGTACTGCCCCTCCGACAGTGCGGCGCTCCCTCAGTACTGCCCCTCCGACAGTGCAGCGCTCCCTCAGTACTGTCCCTCCAACAGTGCGGCGCTCCCTCAGTACTGTCCCTCCGACAGTGCAGCGCTCCCTCAGTACTGTCCCTCTGACAGTGCAGCGCTCCCTCAGTACTGCACTGGAGTGTCAGCCTGGATTTTTGTACTCAAGTCTCTGGTGTGGAACTTGAACCCACAACCTTCTGACTCAGAGGCAGCTGACACGGTAGAGAATTCCAAAAGATTCACAACCCTCTGAGTGAAGAAATTCCCACTCATCTCAGTCTTCAATGGCCGACCCCTTATCCTGAGACTCTGCCCCCTAGTTCTAGACTCTCCAGCCAGGGGGAAACAACCTCTCAGCATCTACCCTGTCAATCCCCCTCAGAATCTTATACGCTTCAATGAGGTCGAGAGACTATAGACCCAATCTACTCAACCTCTCCTCATAGGACAACCTTCTCATCCTAGGTAGATGACTGGAGTGTTGGCCGATTGGAACTTCTCTTATGATCTTCCCACACCACACAGATTGAGAGTGCAAGTCGACAACGGGTTCAGTGGCTGTCTATTTAACCAAGTCCTCATTAAATTTCTTTAGCCTGGTAATCACGTCCTCTCAGTCAGTCCTCCTGCTCCTGGACAAGGAGCCTCTCCATAGCCAGCCCATCTCTTCTCATTATGAATTACAAAATGTGGATCATGTGTGCCTCTGAGAACAGCAGTGACATGAATCTTGTCATTCATGGGAAATGACTCATGACATAATACTGGGCGGCCTGCTGGTGGCGCTGTCCAGGGAGAGTATAAATACTCGGGCATGGGCCCAGCTTGCTCAGGACATTCTTTAACAGGAACTAGTGAAGGACACAACTAGATCTCCAAGTTGTAAAACAGTTGATTAAAGCTTTGTTTAACGCTTAGACCAAGTGCCTAGTAGTTTTCTTATGTCAAGCAGTATCGTCATTCTACAAAGTGTTACACAGTATGTACAACACAGAAACTGGCCATTCGGTCCGTGCCGGCGATAATGCTCCACACCAGCCTTCTCCCACCCCTCTTCATCTCACCCCGATCAGCATAACCTTCTATTCCTTTTTCCCTTCATGTGTTTATCCAGCCTCCCCTTAAATGCATCTCTGCTATTCGCCTCAACCACCGTAAGATTCCGAAAAGTGTAATAAAACCGGTGCTACCGTGTGGAGATCGAAATTGCGAACGAATTGTGAGTTGATAACGGGCGGATTCCAAATGTAGGAAATCAGCAATTGCTCTTTGTTTGTGAAGAGACAAAATGGCGGAAGTCAGCAGGGGGTCCTTTGTTTGAGAGGTCACATGGACAGGAAGGAAGAACGTGATTGACAAGGAAGTCCCGCCCCCCCACACACACATCTCACAGGAACAGGAAGGTGTCATGCGGAAGGAACTGCAATCAGGGAAGGTTTGGAGTGAAACTGACCTATCAGAGGCAGGCAGAGATTAAGATCACAGAAGTAACCCAGGGGGGGCGGGAGATTCAAGATTCAGAAGGAACACCGAAGGAACCAGGAGGGATTCAGAAGAAGCCCGGAAGACAGAGCAGTAGGAAGAATGAGCTGAGAAAACGGGCCAGTCTGTGTTTCGACTTACAATTTCCCTGGACCGATCACCCAGAGATAAAGGAGTATGTATGAAAGTCGGACATAAGCTTAGATGTTGTTAAAGGGGATACTTTTATGTACGTTTGAATTAATAAGTTGCAGGCATTTTCATTGCCGAGAATTCTTTGAATTTATTGCCGAAGGTGCTTCTATGCACACTCGAATTTTGAACTATAGTATGAATAAAGAGCAATTTTATTGATCACATCCTTGCCTGTTATTGTAAAGCTAATTCGTAATTCTCGAGGTCTGAACAGTCATAAGAGAAAGGCTTACACCACTCCCTGTGGTAGCAAGTTCCACATTCTCCCCGCTCTCTGGGTAAAGAAGTTTCTCCTGAATTCCCGATTGGATTTATTAGTGATTATCTTCTATTGATGGCCCCTAGTTCTGGTCTCCCTCGCATGTGGAAACATCTTCTCTACGTCTACCCTATCGAATCTTTTCATAATTTAAAGACCTCTATCAGGTCACCCCTCAGTCTTCTCTTCTATAGAGAAAAGATCCCCAGCCTGTTCAATCTTTCCAGACAGCTCATTGATTTAAAATCCAATGCTATCTCTGTTACCTTTCTCTGAACCTTCATCAAAGCCTTGATATTCTCCCTTCACGGGGGATGGCTTCCTACAAGCCATGGCAACTATGTGAGTTGCACCGATGCTAGCTTGGATACACAGCTGGCATCGATGCATTAAACATGTAGCGGGAAAAATTCGGTATCGACCACTTTGGAGCGCTAACATCGGCTGACCGTGAAATTACGTTTTAGCGCCCCAGGAGGGAAGTGGAGCGCTAAATCAAGGGCGACACACTTCTCTTAGGGCGCTACCTTCAGAGCGCGAATTAGGTTCCGCCCCTGTCAATTAGAAAGTCGTCAGACAGACTGGCGCCTTCCTGTTCTCAAAGGGGAGGTTTATTCATGCTGCACCGCCTCACTCAGAGGCAGAGGCTGGGTATTCTGCGGCGAGTGTCTCACCTCCTGACTCCCCAAAGCCTTTCCACCATCTACAAGGCACAAGTCAGGAGTGTGATGGAATACTCTCCACTTGCCTGGATGAGTGCAGCTCCAACAACACTCAAGAGGCTCGACACCATCCAGGACAAAGCAGCCCGCTTGATTGGCACCCCATCCGCCACCTTAAACATTCACTCCCTCCACCACCGGCGCACCGTGGCTGCAGTGTGTACCATCTACAAGATGCACTGCAGCAACTCGCCAAGGCCTCTTCGGCAGCACCTCCCAAACCCGCGACCTCTTCCACCTAGAAGGCCAAGGGCAGCCGGTGCATGGGAACACCACCACCTCCAAGTTCCCCTCCAAGTCACACACCATCCTGACTTGGAAATATATCGGCCGTTCCTTCATCCTCGCTGGGTCAAAATCCTGGAACTCCCTCCCTAACAGCGCTGTGGGAGCAACTTCACCACACGGACTGCAGCGGTTCAAGAAGGCAGCTCTCCACCACCTTCACAAGGGTAATTAGGGGTGGGCAATAAATGCTGGGCCTTGCCAGCGACGCCCACATCCCAGGAATGAATTTTAAAAAAACATAATGAAGAAGGAAATGGCGGAGGACGCGACTGGTTATGGAAGAGTGAGGTGGAAGGGTGGGTGAGATTAACCGAGGGGAGTGCGACAGCAGAAAGCAAGGTTAATAATTAGACATTGCATCGACACAAGGACACAAAGGCAAGAAGCAGATTAAAGCATTCAGAAAAGTCAACACCCTGTTTAATGCATGAGCTCTGTTTGCAGATGAAACCTCCCCCCCACACCTCCGGTAAACCAAAGAGCTCGATTGATAGAGCTGCAAAAATGAAATATTACTGATTAATACCAGACATTGTTGGCTGCAGAGCTGGTGGTGCTGATAATTATTTGGCAGGATTTGAAATAATTGAACATTTCAGTATAAGTAACAAGCTCGGCCCACTACAGAGGAATAGGGAGTTCTCGTGCATCACAATGGCAGCAGCGATTGGCCAGTATCGGTCCCAGACCACTCATTTGGTAAATGGACCATTAATTCAGCCGAAGAGCTTTCCTTGTGTAAGTGAGGGATTGACTTTGATTACCAATTCCCCATCTATTTTTGTTCGAGAAGGCTTACAAAGGCATTAAAGAAAGGGTTCAGAGTGCGACCACAGTTCCAGTCCGCCTTATCTTAGAGTCATCGAGTTATACAGCACAGAAAGAGGCCCTTCGGCCCATCGTGTCCGCACCGGCCATCAAGCCCTGTCGATTCTAATCCCATTTTCCAGCACTCGGTCCGTAGCCTTCTATGCTATGGCGTTTCAAGTGCTCATCTAAACGCTTCTTGAATGTTGTGAGGGTTCCTGCCTCTACCACCCTTTCAGGCAGTGAGTTCCAGATTCCAACCACCCACTGGGTGAAAAAGTTTTTCCTCAAATCCCCTCTAAACCTCCTGCCCCTTACCCTGAAACTATGCCCCTGGTTATTGACCCCTCTACTAAGGGGAAAAGTTCCTTTCTATCTACCCTATCTATGCCCCTCATAATTTTGTACACCTCAATCAGGTCCCCCCTCAGCCTTCTCTGCTCTAAGGAGAACAACCCCAGCCTGTCCAGACTCTCTTCATAGCTGAAGCGCTCCAGCCCAGGTAACATCCTGGTGAATCTCCTCTGCACCCTCTCCAATGCAATCACATCCTTCCTATAGTGTGGCGACCAGAACTGCACAAAGTATTCCAGCTGTGGCCTAACTAGCGTTTTGTACAGCTCCATCATAACCTCCCTGCTCTTATATTCTATGCCACGGCTAATGAAGGCAAGTATCCCATATGACTTTTTAACCACCTTATCTACCTGTCCTGCTGCCTTCAGGGATCTATGTACATGCACACCAAGGTCCCTCTGATCCTCTGTCCTTCCTAGGGTTCTACCATTCATTGTGTATTCCCTTGCCTTGTTAGTCCTCCCAAAATGCATCACCTCACACTTTTCAGGGTTAAATTCCATTTGCCACTGTTCTGCCCACCTGACCAACCCGTCTATATCGTCCTGTAGCCTTAGGCTTCCCTCCTTGCTATTTACCACCCCACCAATTTTCATGTCATCTGCGAACTTACTGATCATACCTCCTACATTCACATCTAAATCATTAATGTACACTACAAACAGCAAAGGACCCAGCACCGATCCCTGCAGTACACCACTAGACACAGGCTTCCAGTCACAAAAACAACCTTCGACCATCACCCTCTGCCTCCTGCCACGAAGCCAATTTTGGATCCAATGTACCAAGTTGCCCTGGATCCCATGGGCTCTTACCTTCTTGACCAGTCTCCCATGCGGGACTTTGTCAAAAGCCTTACTGAAGTCCATGTGGACCAGATCAACTGCGCTACCCTCATCCACACACCTAGTCACCCCCTCGAAAAATTCAATCAAGTTGGTCAAACATGATCTCCCCCTGACAAAGCCATGCTCACTATCCTTGATTAATCCTTGCCTCTCCAAGTGGAGACTAATTCTGTCCCTCAGAATTTTTTCCAATAATTTCCCTACCACTGATGTTAGGCTCACTGGCCTGTAATTCCCTGGTTTATCCCTACTACCCTTCTTGAATAATGGTACTACGTTAGCTGTTCTCCAGTCCTCTGTCACCTCCCCTGTTGTCAGAGAGGTTCGGAAAATTTGTGTCAGAGCCTCTGCAATCTCCTCCCTTGCCTCACACAGCAGCCTGGGATACATGTCGTCTGGGCCTGGGGATTTATCCACTTTTAAGCCCGCTAAAACCGCTAGTACCTCCTGTGGTAACACTTTTCAGCTTCCTGTATGACATCACTTCCTGTAATCAGTCCAGGATAAATACTGGACTGATCAGTTAGCTCTGGAAGAGGCATAGGGTAAGACCTCTTTTGTATGCAGCACCGTTTTAAGTTGATTAAAGCTTACATTAAGTTTACCACGCGTAAGGCTCATTCTTACGACAATTTAATCAACTTTGGAAAAACTTCGCACTCAAACTTTTTGGACGAACTCGGAGCTAAGGATCCAGGGAATCACCCATCATGGAAAACATCCTTAAACCATCGCGTCTTGACTTGGACCCAAACACCCCAGCAGCCGGTAAGGTGTGGAAACACTGGTATCGCACGTTTGAGAATTTTCTTGAGTATTGCAAAGCTGATGATAACTCAAAGTTGCGGATACTCATCAACTGTGTCACCCCGAATGTATTTCAGTATGTGGAAGACTGGGACAGTTATGAGGAGGCAATTCAGACGCTTAAGAGACTATATACTAAGACACCGAATGAGGTCTATGCTAGACATCTACTAGCTACAGCCCAACAAGGGCCGGAGGAATCCATTGATAAATTCCTCCAAGAGCTTCGCAGACTTAGTATGGACTGTAACTTTCGGGCAGCCTCAGCTGAGCTATACCGCGAAGAAATGATCCGTGATGCGTTCATCTGCGGGCTTGCCTCCCCATTTATACGCCAGCGTCTACTGGAAAGTAAGACACTTGAGCTGCAGAGAGCTTATGACCTGGCTTGCTCTCTAGATCTGGCAAAAAGGAATGCAGACCTTTTTACAGTGCCCAGACCTCGGTCTGCTGCCTTAACTACAGTCAGGCAATTTAAGAGGCCACAGGTGAACTCTATTAGGGAGGACTTTATCCCTGACGATCGATCTGATGACTTCACTGATGAAGAGGATGATGACCCCACTGTGGCAGCCTCTTGGCAATCTAAGAAATGCTTTTTTTGTGGTGATGAGTTTCACCCTCGGAGATTCTGCCCTGCTCGCAATGCGTTTTGCAGTCATTGCAACAAAAAGGGTCATTTTGTAAAGGTTTGCCTATCAAGAGCCTCTACGAGGGCTTATCAAGCTAAGTCCTACCGAACTGCCCCAGTAAGGGCCTATCAGGATGTTCCAACTAAAAACTATCGTGCTTCCTCTCGGGTTTTTTCTCGAAGAAACACACCTAGAATTTCAGCCACTCTTTGTGCAACGACACCAATTACAGCTGCTTGTCCTCAGAATCTATTCCATGCAGCTACAAAAGCATCAATTAATGGACATACTTTAGATGCCTTAATTGACTCAGGTAGCACTGATAGTTTCATTAGGGAACAGACTGTTGCACAGTTAAAGCTACATGTTTTTCCATCGGACCAGGCAGTTGCGATGGCTCAGTCATCACTTAATACCAGAATTTCTGGCTTCTGTGTAGTTGAAATAATGCTTAAAGGTCACAGGTATCCCTCCACCCGGCTTTCGGTGCTCAAGGACTTATGTAGTGATCTTATCTTAGGGCTGGATTTTCAAAAGCAGCATAAGAAGCTTACCATTGAGTTCGGCGGATCCAAACCTGAACTCACTATTTCTAATATACGACCTCGATTACCGTTCTGTGCCTTGTCAGCAGCTTCACTGGATGAACCCTCACTGTTTGCCAGTATCCCTCCTCGATGCAAACCGATTATAACAAAGTCACGCCGTTTCAGTCAGGAAGACCAGTCTTTTATTGCGGCTGAGATTTCTCGGCTTTTAGCAGAGGATATCATCGAGCCTTGTTCGTCGCCATGGCGCGCCCAGGTCGTTATTGTTAAGAACCCTCTACAACCTCACAAGAAACGGCTGTGCATTGACTATTCACAGACCATCAATCAGTATACGGACTTGGACGCATACCCATTGCCGCGCATCGATGATATGGTTAATAAATTGGCTGAGTACACGGTGTTCTCGACTTATGATCTGAAAAGCGCCTATCATCAGGTACCCTTGAAGGTCTCAGACAAGCAGTATACAGCCTTTGAAGCCAATGGGCGGCTGTATCAATTTCGTCGCCTCCCCTTTGGGGTCACTAATGGAGTGGCTGTCTTCCAGCGAGCAATGGATGACCTGGTCAAACAGGAAGACTTGAAGGATACGTTTCCTTATCTGGACAATATTACTGTCGCAGGTCGCAATCAGCAGGAACATGACGCCAATCTCCAACGATTTTGGGATGCACTCCAGCACCGTAATTTGACATTGAATGCGGCTAAATCCATTGAGTCACAACCAACTATCAACATCCTTGGCTATTGTGTGGGCAATGGCATCATTAAACCTGACCCTGAAAGGCTTCGCCCACTCCAAGAACTCCCGCCACCTAAGAATCCGGCCTCCTTGCGCCGGGCCCTCGGCCTGTTTGCATACTATGCGAAATGGATTCCTAACTTCTCGGACCGAATCCAACCTCTACTGAAGGCCAGCACATTCCCACTAGACACAACGGCTGTTGCAGCCTTTAACCTCCTGAAAAAGCAGTTGGAGAAAGCGGCTCTTCACTCCATCGATGAGAGTCTTCCTTTCGTGGTTGAGTGTGATGCCTCGGAGGTGGCAATCTCAGCCACTCTGAATCAGGAAGGTCGTCCGGTGGCATTTTTGTCCAGGACTTTTCAAGGGGCTGAGCTACATTATCCTCCAGTCGAGAAAGAAGCTACAGCCATCATAGAGGCAGTACGGAAGTGGAGTCATCTCCTGGCTCGCCAGCACTTTACCTTAATCACGGACCAGCGATCGGTCGCCTTCATGCTCGATAATCGAAAACGGACCAAAATTAAAAATAATAAAATCCAGCTTTGGCGGCTGGAATTGGCCTCTTTTGGTTACACCATCCACTATCGACCTGGCAAGGAGAATGTGGCTCCGGATACCCTCACACGAGCATTCTGCTCCGCCATGGCACCCTCTACGCTCGTAGACATCCATGATGGGTTGTGTCATCCAGGCGTTACTCGCATGCTGCACTTCGTGCGGTCCCGAAATCTCCCATTCTCTACCGGGGATGTAAAGAAGATGTGCTCGGACTGCAGAGTCTGTGCGGAATTGAAACCTCGGTTTTTCCGCCCCTCGGGTGGTATACTCATACATGCGACCCAGCCAATGCAAAGGCTTAGCATCGATTTTAAGGGGCCGTTGCCCTCTTCGACTCGCAACACTTATCTATTAACAATGGTTGATGAGTATTCTCGTTTTCCGTTTGCCTTTCCCTGCCCCAATATGCTGACAACCACGGTTATCAGCTGCCTTGAACAGGTATTTGCTTTCTGTGGCATGGCATCCTATGTTCATTCAGATCGGGGCCCTTCTTTTATGTCGGGAGAACTCAAGGCCTATCTCTCGGAACGGGGTATTGCTGCCAGCAAAACGACGCCTTATCATCCGGTTGGGAATGGGCAAGTCGAGCGTTTTAACGCTATCATCTGGAATGCGGTACGTCTGGCTTTGAGATCTCGGGGCCTACCCAACCAGCATTGGGAAGCAGTACTTCCAGACGCATTACACTCCACACGGTCCCTCCTTTCGACCGCCACAAATACGACGCCTCATGAACGGTTCTTCCGATTTCAGCGTCGCTCATCCTATGGGACATCTCTCCCGTCGTGGCTGACTGCACCGGGACCAGTGCTACTCCGAAGATATGTCCGGGCGTCTAAGAATGACCCCCTGGTAGATGAGGTTGAGCTCACTGACGTCAACCCTACCTACGCCTATATTCGGTATCCTGACGGTCGGGAATCTACCGTGTCATTGCGGGATCTGGCTCCCTGCCCGCCGAAACATAGAGGGACACCAGGGGATGATATTGTACCAG
This sequence comes from Squalus acanthias, assembly GCA_030390025.1. NCBI lineage: Eukaryota > Metazoa > Chordata > Chondrichthyes > Squaliformes > Squalidae > Squalus > Squalus acanthias. Next base: position 1,056,663 of record JASTWF010000072.1, read on the forward strand.
GCACATCTCTGGGCTTGCCAGGTGCCTCTCATCATGATCGGGATCTGACGCCGGCTGGTACCTCACTCCAGCGTGCCGACCTGGGGCAGACTGACTATGAGCCCGTCGGGGCTCGCACGCGCAGCCACGATCAACCCTGTACCGTACGCTCAGAAACGGATCTGCCACAGCCCTGCCCGACACCCATTCGGGTACCAGTACACAGTCAGGATCGTTCTGACCCCTCACAGAGCGGGCTGGAGCACTCGGACTCTGGTCCATGGCCCGCAGCGGGTAAACGGGCTAGGGGCCCTCTACCGCTACGAGAACCCAAACGGGTGCGGCTCTCCCTCATCCAACGGCTACGAAATGGAGGGAGCATTCCGGCCTCCTAATCTTTTGGGGGGGGAGAATGTGGTAACACTTTTCAGCTTCCTGTATGACATCACTTCCTGTAATCAGTCCAGGATAAATACTGGACTGATCAGTTAGCTCTGGAAGAGGCATAGGGTAAGACCTCTTTTGTATGCAGCACCGTTTTAAGTTGATTAAAGCTTACATTAAGTTTACCACGCGTAAGGCTCATTCTTACGACACCTCCTCCCTCTCAATACTAATTTGTTCAAGTATATCACAATCCCCCTGCCTGATTTCTATGCCTACAGCGTCCTTCTCCATAGTGAACACAGATGCAAAATATTCATTTATAACCTCACCTACATCTTCTGGCTCTACACACAGATTGCCACTTTGGTCCCTAATGGGCCCTACCCTTTCCCTGGTTATGCTCTTGCCCTTAATATACTTATAAAACACCTTGGGATTTTCCTTTATTTTGCCCGCCAGTGTTTTTTCATGCCCCCTCTTCGCTCTCCTAATTTCTTATTTAAGTACCCCCCTGCACTTTCAAAACTCCTCTAGGGCTTCCACTGTTTTTAGTCCTTTGTATCTGCCAAAAGCCTCCCTTTTTTTCCCAATCCATTCTCGTATATCCCTTGACATCCAGGGTTCCCTGGGCTTGTTGGTCCCACCCTTGACCTTTACGGGTACATGTTGGCGCTGTACTCTCTCTATTTCCTTTCTGAAAGACTCCCACTGCTCTGATGTGGATTTCCCTACAAGTAGCTGATCCCAGTCCACTTTGGCCAGATCCTGCCTTATCATATTAAAATGGGCCTTCCCCCAATTTAGAACCTTTATTTCTGGTCCATCTTAGTTGTAGCTAGATCTGGAACAGTACCCCACGCTACGCTGTGACAACAAGAGAATGGCGCTGTCGGTTCAAACTGATGAAAGGCAAAGTTAAGACTGCTATCAAGAGGATGCAAGACATCGCAAAGATAGGAATGGACTTTAAGGTGGTGTAACAGAGCCATGAAGCCCGGGGAATATGTAAAACCAGTTAGACGCACATGGCGAGAAAGTGGAATGGGCTGTAGCTTTATTTATATTCATTCACAGGATGTGGGCGTCGCTGGCAAGGACGGCATTTATTGCCCATCCCTATTTGCCATCGAGAAGGTTGTAGGTTCAAGTCCTACTCCAGAGACTCAAGCACAAAAATCCAGGCTGACACTCCAGTGCCGGTGCTGAGGGAGCGCCGCACTGTCGGAGGGGCGGTACTGAGGGAGCGCGGCTCTGTCGGAGGGGCAGTACTGAGGGAGCACCGCACTGTCGGAGGGGCAGTACTGAGGGAGCGCCGCACTGTCGGAGGGGCAGTACTGAGGGAGTGCCGCACTGTCGGAGGGGCAGTACTGAGGGAGCGCCGCACTGTCGGAGGGGCGGTACTGAGGGAGCGCCGCACTGTCGGAGGGGCAGTACTGAGGGAGCGCCGCACTGTCAGAGGGGCAGTACTGAGGGAGCCTCCGCTGCACTGTCGGAGGGACAGTACTGAGGGAGCGCTGCACTGATGGAGGGGCAGTACTGAGGGAGCGCCGCACTGTCGGAGGGGCGGTACTGAGGGAGCGCCGCACTGTCGGAGGGGCAGTACTGAGGGAGCGCCGCACTGTCAGAGGGGCAGTACTGAGGGAGCCTCCGCTGCACTGTCGGAGGGACAGTACTGAGGGAGCGCTGCACTGATGGAGGGGCAGTACTGAGGGAGCGCCGCACTGTCGGAGGGGCAGTACTGAGGGAGCGCCGCACTGTCGGAGGGGCAGTACTGAGGGAGCCTCCGCTGCACTGTCGGAGGGGCAGTACTGAGGGAACGCTGCACTGACGGAGGGGCAGTACTGAGGGAGCGCCGCACTGTCGGAGGTGCCATCTTTCGGACAAGACGTTAAACCGAGGCCCTGTTTGATCAGTCAGGTGGACGTAAAAGATCCCACGGCCACTATTGGAGGAGCTGGGGAGTTCTCCCCTGTGTCCCGCGGTATATCAGTGTGTTAAAGTGAGGGGTGTGGGGTATATCAGAGAGTGTTACAGTGAGGGATGTGGGGTATATCAGAAAGTGTTACAGTGAGGGGTGTGGGGTATATCAGAGTGTTACAGTGAGGGGTGTGGGGTATATCAGTGTGTTACACTAAGGGGTGTGGGGTATATCAGAGTGTTACAGTGAGGGGTGTGGGGAATATCAGTGTGTTACAGTGAGGGGTATTGGGTATATCATAGTGTGTTACACTGAGGGGTGTGGCGTATATCAGAGAGTGTTACACTGAGGGGTGTGGGGTATATCAGAGTGTTACAGTGAGGGGTGTGGGGTATATCAGAGTGTTACAGTGAGGGGTGTGGGGTATATCTGAGTGTTACAGTGCGGGGTGTGGGGTATATCAGAGAATGTTACAGTGAGGGGTTTGGGGTATATCAGAGTGTTACAGTGAGGGGTGTGAGGTATATCAGAGAATGTTACAGTGAGGGGTGTGGGGTATATCAGAGAGTGTTACAGTGAGGGGTGTGGGGTATATCAGAGTGTTACAGTGAGGGGTGTGGGGTATATCAGAGTGTTACAGTGAGGGGTGTGGGGTATATCAGAGAGTGTTACAGTGAGGGGTGTGGGGTATATCAGAGCGTTTTACAGTGAGGGGTGTGGGGTATGTCAGAGAGTGTTACAGTGAGGGGTGTGGGGTATATCAGAGAATGTTACAGTGAGGGGTGTGGGGTGTATCAGAGTGTTACAGTGAGGGGTGTGGGGTATATCAGAGAGTGTTACAGTGAGGGGTGTGGGGTATATCAGAGAGTGTTACAGTGAGGGGTGTGGGGTATATCAGAGAGTGTTACAGTGAGGGGTGTGGGGTATATCAGAGTGTTACAGTGAGGGGAGTGGGGTATATCAGAGAGTGTTACAGTGAGGGGTGTGGGGTATATCAGAGTGTTACAGTGAGGGGAGTGGGGTATATCAGTGTTACAGTGAGGGGTGTGGGGTATATCAGAGTGTTACAGTGAGGGGTGTGGGGTATATCAGAGTGTTACACTGAGGGGTGTGGGGTATATCAGAGTGTTACAGTGAGGGGATGTGGGGTATATCAGAGAGTGTTACAGTGAGGGGGTGTGGGGTATATCAGAGTGTTACAGTGAGGGGAGTGGGGTCTATCAGAGTGTTACAGTGAGGGGTGTGGGGTATATCAGAGTGTTACAGTGAGGGGAGTGGGATCCCCATCACTGTATCACTCTGATTCAAGTTGTGATGCAGGTCCAATGGCGCACCTCTCTCTCTGGTCCCTGACCAACGTGCTCATTCTTCCTGTGCGAGATTAGAGAATGGGACTGAATTTCCACGAGGGATTCTCCCGCGTGGCTGCAGGGTCTTCAGCGGGAAAGCCACGGAAAAGTCCGGGGAAGAAAACGGCCTCAATGCTGCTTCTCCAGTCGTTGCAACGGGTGGGCGAGGGAAAGCCGCGGATGTTGACCTCCGTGGCGCTTGTCCTGGTTGTCAAGTGACAGGCAGCCACACCCGCACTGTTGCCAATGGGTCGTTGAGCAATGGCCGCACTATTTCCCCTCATTAGCGTGGTTCCCCACAGGTTAGGAGCAGACAGATTCCCCGGGGTGGCGTTTCCCGCTGGGCGACGATGGTTTCCTCGGCGCAGTCGGACAAACCCGCGCGAAAGATGGCGGAATTTCTCACGCCCGGCGCCAACTGAGTTGCCACCCATCACCCCCCTGTGCTCGCTGACCTACATTGGCTCCCGGTCCGGCAACGCCTCGATTTTAAAACTCTCATCCTCGTTTTCAAATCCATCAATGGCCCTCGCCCCTTCCTATCTCTGTAACCTCCTCCAGCCCCGTAACCCTCCGAGATCTCTGCACTCCTCCAATTCTGGCCTCTTACGCATCCCCAATTTTAATCACTCCACCATTGGCGGCCGTGCCTTCAGCTGCCTGGGCCCTGAGCTCTGGAATTCCCTCCCTAAACCTCTCCGCCTCTCTCTCCTCCTTTAAGACGCTGCTTAAAACCGACCTCTTTGACCAAGCTTTTGGTCGCCTGTCCTAATATCTCCTTTTGTGGCTCGCGTCAAATTTTGTTTGATAATCGCTCCTGTGAAGCGCCCTGGGACGTTTTACTACGTTAAAGGCGCTGTATAAATACAAGTTGTTGCTGTCATTGCAATGCCAGATTCTTCCCGTTTGTTAGTGTATGGGCGCTGGGTGTCTAATCGTGCGCGGACTGCAGCATTCCCGCGCTTATCAGCATGTTCTTATGACTCAATCATCGCTCGCGATAACGCCCAGCCGAACGTGTATTGTGACGCTCCGATCATAGTACGGGAGCCGGCGTCTTGCTCAGACACCGTGTGCCAGGTCCATGGAGCGCATCAGATTATTTCTCCGCTTTAATCCTCTTTGAGCATCTTAAGGGTTTACAGCGATCAACTGGAATAATTCCCATTCCCCCTGATTCCACTCAGCAAACTCCTGACGCGATTCTTTTCAATCTCTGAACAGAACTCGAAAACCAAATCCGTTCCTCAGCAGCTCCGACTAAATACAGTTTATTCAACTTCACAACAAACCTCATTGGATGGATAGTGAGGGACAGCCATTAATAAAAAGAGGTTGACACTTAACCCTGCGTGAACGTCAGAATTAGGAGCAGGAGTCAGCCATTCGGCCCCTCGAGCCTGCTCCGCCATCCAATAAGATCATGGCTGATCTTCGACCTCAACTCCACTTTCCCGCCCGATCCCCATATCCCTTGATTCCCCTAGAGTCCAAAAATCTATCGATCTCAGCCTTGAATATACTCAACGACTGAGCCTCCACAGCCCTCTGTGGTAGAGAATTCCAAAGATTCACCACCCTCTAAGTGAAGAAATTCCTCCTCATCTCAGTCCTAAATGGCCGACCCCTTATTCTGAGTCTGTGACCCCTGGTTCTAGACTCCCCAGCCAGGGGAAACATCCTCCCTGCATCTACACTGTCAATCACCCTCTCAGAATTTTATACATTTCAATGAGATCGCCTCTCATTCTTCTAAACTCCAGAGGGTACAGGCCCAATCTACTCAATTTCTCCTCATCGGACAACCCTCAAATAAAGAAAGATTTGCAATTATACAGCGCCTTTCACGACCTCAGGACGTCTCGAAGCGCTTCACAGCCAATGAAGTACTTTTTGAAGTGCGGTCACTGTTGTAATGTAGGAAACGCGGCAGCCAATTTGCACACAGCAAGATCCCACAAACAGCAATGTGATGATGACCAGATCATCTGTTTTTGTTATGTTGATTGAGGGATAAATATTGGCCCCAGGACACCGGGGGGAACTCTCCCTGCTCTTCTTCGAAATAGTGGCCGTGGGATCTTTTACGTCCACCTGAGAGAGCAGACGGGGCCTCGGTTTTAATGTCTCATCCGAAAGACGGCACCTCAGACAGTGCAGCACTCCACTGGAGTTTCAGCCTAGATTTTTCTGCTCAAGTCTCTGGAGTGGGACTATGACCCCTCAACCGTCTGACTCAGAGGCGAGAGAGAGAGTGCTACCCACTGAGCCATGGCTGACACTCATCCCACGTCTGGCTAGATTCATCCTCCATTTCACACAGCTGGCCAAGATACAAGATATTTTGGTGCAACAGTCAATTTTTCTACACATTACGCCTCCAATCACTGTCTCTCTCTGCATTCTAGAATCATAGAATGGTTACAGCACAGAAGGAGGCGATTCAGCCCGTCGAGCCCGTGCCGGCTCTCTGCAAGAGCACTTCAGCTAGTCCCACACCCCCCGTCCTTTCCCCATAGCTCTGCAAATCTTTTTCCTTCAGGTACTTATCCAATTCCCTTCTGAAAGCCACGATTGAGTCTGCCTCCACCACCCTTTCAGGCTTCGCATTCCAGATCCTAACCACTCGCTGCGTAAAAAGGTCTTTCCTCATGTCGCCATTGGTTCTTTTGCCAATCACCTTCAATCTGTGTCCTCTGATTCTCGACCCTTCCGCCAATGGGAACAGTTTCTCTCCATCTGCTCTGTCCAGACCCCTCATGATTTTGAACACCTCTATCAAATCTCCTCTCAACCTTCTCTGCTCAAGGAGAACAACCCCAGCTTCTCCAGTCTCTCCATGTAACTGAAGTCCCTCATTCCTGGAATCATTCTTGTAAATCTTTTCTGCACCCTCTCCTAAGGCCTTCACATCCTTCCTAAAGTGCGGTGCCTAGAATTGGACACAATACTCCAGTTGTGGCCGAACCAGTGTTTTATACAGGTTCAACATAATTTCCACACTTTTGTACTCTATACCTCTATTCATGAAGCTCAGGATCCCGTAAGCCTTTTTAACAGCTTTCTCAACCTGCCCTGCCACCTTCAATGTAACAGTTGTTGTCTCCCTTTACTCTACCGATACTACGATGGCCATTGATCTTTTGAACTTACCTCTCTTGATCCTTCTAAGTTCGAACCAGGCACGCCGACACACTCTTCTTCCCTGTCCTTACACTGTGTTGAAATCGAAACTCATTCTACCGTCTCCTTTTCTAACAGAGGCTAGAACAAGGGGTCACGGTCTCTTCGTCTCGCCGCGCAGTGGGCAGCACACTTTCTCTCGCCTCTGAGTCAGCAGATCGTGGGTTCAAGTCCAGAGTTCACTGTGCGCTGTGCTTTGTTCTGCGCCGCACTGTCAGAGGGGCAGTACTGAGGGAGCGC
>JASTWF010000072.1:1063918-1275328 GCA_030390025.1 Squalus acanthias
CGCACTGTCGGAGGTGCCGTCTTTCGGATGTGACATTAAACCGAGGCCCCTGTCTGCCCTCTCAGGTGGATGTAAAAGATCCCACGGCCACTATTGGAAGAAGAGCAGGGGAGTTCTCCCCGGTGTCCTGGGGCCAATATTTATCCCTCAATCAACATCACTAAAAACAGATGATCTGATCATTATCACATTGCTGTTTGTGGGAGCTTGCTGTGCGCAAATTGGCTGCTGTGTTTCCTACATTACAGCAGTGACCACACTTCAAAAAGTACTTCATTGGCTGTAAAGCGCTTTGGGGCGTCCGGTGGTCGTGAAAGGCGCTAGAGAAATGCAAGTCAGTCTTTCTGTGTAATAATCTGGGTTTACCTTATCTGTACCAATTAATATGTATTTTTATCTGTATAAGTATATAAATTTAATAGATCCCATGTAATAATATAGGTTATACCCATCAGGAAAATATGTACAGGCTGGGACTCTTTTCTCTTGAAAAGAGAAGGCTGAGGGGTGACCTGATAGAGGTCTTTAAAATGATGAAAGATTTTGATAGAGTGGATACAGAGAGAATGTTTCCACTTGCGGGGGAGACCAGAACTAGGGGCCATCAATATAAGAGTCACTAATAAATCCAATCGGGAATTCAGGAGAAACTTCTTTACCCAGAGAGTGGTGAGAATGTGGAACTCGCTCCCACAGGGAGTGGTTGAGGCGAATAGTATCGATGGATTTAAGGGGAAGCTGGATAAACACAGAGGGAGAAAGGAATAGAAGGTTATGCTGATAGAGATCAGGGCCTAGTAGTCACTGTAGTAATGTAGCAGCCAATTTGTGCACAGCAAGCTCCCACAAACAGCGATGTGATAACGACCAGATCATCTGTTTTGAGTGATGTTGGTTGAGGGATAAATATTGGCCTCAGGCCACCGGGGAGAACTCCCCCCCTGCTCTTCTTCCAAATAGTGGCCCGCGGGATCTTCTAAGTCCAGCTGAGAGGGCAGATGGGGGGCCTCGGTTTAACGTCTCAACTGTGGTCTCTCCATTGCTGCCCTGGTTCAAATCAGCTGCCTCAACACGGGATGGGGCTCGAAGCTGGAATCTTCCTGGCCTGGAAGGCTCAGAGATTCAACGAATACGCTCAACTGGGCCTTCAGTAGGAGGCCGTGTTCTTTGACTTTTAAATTGCTCTCCCTGGCCTCACAGTAGTAAAAAGGCGTGCTGTATTCTCTCTAGACTTGGCATCATTACAGACCAGCTTCTCGTGTCGGAGGCAGTGCTGCTGGATTGTTATCCGGTGCCGTTGCTATGGGAACCACTCCTCTCCCTCTCTCTCTCACCGCCAGGATCATTATTTAGCTTGCGCCTAATTTCTACCATTTCCAGAACAAGGCATTGACAAAGAAACAAAGCACACAAAAAAAAAACCGTCGCACTTTATAAATGATTCATGGGCTGCTGCACTTCCAATAACTGTGTGCCTCCGCTTCCTTCCCCTCCTCCCCGCCGCCCCCCTCCTCGAATGCCAAGATAAATTTCTGGCCAGCGCCGCAGGCGCGTGCACCTCGCAACAACAACAACAATTTGCGTCCGGACAGCGCCCTCAACCGAGCGAGTGCAGCGTCAATCAGGGGCGCGGTCGCACAACGCTGAGGTTAACTGGGCTAGGAATCCGGAGGCGAGAACAGGAATTGGGGTCAGGGCAGCATCGTGGAGAGAGAGAGAGAAACAGAGCCCTTGGTCGGAACTGGAAAAAGTTGGAGATGTGGCAGATTTTTAAGTCGGTGACGAGGGGAGGGGGGCAGGGAAAGGGAGGAGGGGAGGGCAGAACAAAAGGCAAGGTTGTGCGGTCGGGTGGAGGGCAGGAGAGAGATTAAGGGAGACAAATCGGGTTGCTTCGCGCTCTCCTGTTAGCGCTAACGGGGGGCGCAAAGCCCCTCGCGCCTGGGGCGCGGCGTCGCTAAAGCCTCCCGCGAAATTCAGCGGGAGGTTAGCGGCGGCGGTAGCTGGTAGCGCCCCGCGGTGCCGACATCATCGCCGTGCGCAGGGCCCTGGTGCGTGGGAGGCCTGCAATATCGCGGCGCTACCTGCCGACGGGCGTGTCGCTGTTGCAGGTAGCGCCGCGATATTGAACGGGAGCGCCCCAGGAAGGAGGGGGAGTGCTTCAAGTAGCGCCCTGCCTCCTGCTTGGGGCGCTACCACTCAATTTACGGCGCAGGGGCGCTAACTTTTTCGGGGAGCTAAAAGTAGCACCCTGGCGAAGTTGGCGCCCCAAAGGGGGGGCGCCACTGAATTTTTCCCCCTAAGAGACAACAGGGATGATGGTGCAAGGCAGAAGGAGATGGTAATGGGACAAGTTAAGAAACAAAAGATGACTCCAGATGAGTTGTAAATGGCACTGGCAGAATCATCAACAGCTGCCATGTGAGCGAAAAGAGAGAACAAAGGGGCCGAGGTTATGGTCTGAAATTGTTGAACTCGATGTTGAGTCCAGAAGGCTGTAAAGAGCCTAATTGAAAGATGAGGTGCTGTTCCTCGAGCTTACGCTTGAGCTTCATTGGAACAGTGTAAGAGGCCGAGTGCGAGAGGTCAGAGTGGGAGTGGAGCGGAGAATTAAAGTGACAGGCGACCGGAATCTCGGGGGTCACGCTCGCGGACTTAACGGAGGTGTTCCGCAAAGCGGTCACCCAATCTGCGTTTGGTCTCCCCAATGTAGAGGAGACCACATCGTGAGCAGCGAATGCAGTAATTGCAAGAAGTACAAGTGAATCGCTGTTTCACCTGGAAGGAGTGTTTGGGGCCCTGGACAGTGGGGAGAGGGGAGGTATAAGGGCAGGTGTTGCATCTCCAGCGCTTGCACGGGAAGGTGCCGGGCGAAGGGGAAGGGGTGCTGTGGGTGATTGAGGAGTGGACCAGGGTGTCGCGGAGGGAGCGGTCCCTTCGGAATGCTGAAAGGGGAGGTGAGGGGAAGATGCGTTTGGTGGTGGGATCACGCTGGAGGTGGCGGAAATGGCGGAGGATGATCTGTTGAATGCGGAGTCTGGTGGGGTTGAAAGGTGAGGACAAGGGGAACCCTATCGTGGTTCAGGGAGGGAGGGGCAGGGGTGAGAGCAGAAGTGCGGGAAACGGAACGGGCACAGGCGAGGGCCATGACAACCACGGTAGAGGGAAAATCCTCAGTTGAGGAAAAAGGAAGACATGTCGGAAGCACTAGTATGGAAGGTGGCATCGTCAGAACAGATGCGACGGAGACGGAGAAATCCAGAGGCCTGGACTAATGATCTGGAGACTACAAGTTCACAGTCCCACCACGGCAGCTGGGGAATTTAAATTCAGTCAATTAAATAAATCTGGAATTAAAATGCTCGTGCCAGTAATGGTGACCATGAAACTATCGGATAGTCGTAAAAACCCATCTGGTTCACTAATGTCCTTTAGGGAAGGAAATCTGCCGCCCTTACCCGGTCTGGCCGGTATGTGACTCCAGACCCACAGCAATGTGGTTGACTCTTAACTGCTCCGCTGAAATGGCCTTGCAAGCCACTCAGTTGTATCAAGAAGGCGGCTCACCACCACCTTCTCGAGGGCAACTAGGGATGGGCAATAAATGCTGGGCCTTGCCAGCGACGCCCACATCCCAAGAATGAAAAAAAAGTAGTCACTGTTGTAATGTGGGAAACGCGGCAGCCAAAATTGCGCACAGCAAGCTCCCACAGACTGCAATGTGACAATGACCAGATCATCTGTTTTTAGTGATGTTGATTGAGGGATAAATATTGGCCCAGGACACCGAGGTGAACTCCCCCTGCTCTTCTTCAAATAGTGGCCACAGGATCTTTTACATCCACCTGAGAGAGCAGACGGGGCCTCGGTTTAACATCTCATCCAAAAGACGGCACCTCTGACAGTGCGGCGCTCCCTCAGTACTGCCCCTCCGACAGTGCGGCGCTCCCTCAATACTGCCCCTCCGACAGTGCGGCGCTCCCTCAGTACTGCCCCTCCGACAGTGCGGCGCTCCCTCAGTACTGCCCCTCTGACAGTGTAGTGCTCCCTCAGTACTGCACCTCCGACAGTGCCGCGCTCCCTCAGTACTGTCCCTCCGACAGTGCGGCGCTCCCTCAGTACTGCCCCTCCGACAGTGCGGCGCTCCCTCAGTACTGCCCCTCTGACAGTGCGGCGCTCCCTCAGTACTGCCCCTCCGACAGTGCGGCGCTCCCTCAGTACCGCCCCTCCGACAGTGCGGCGCTCCCTCAGTACCGCCCCTCCGACAGTGCGGCGCTCCCTCAGTACCGCCCCTCCGACAGTGTGGCGCTCCCTCAGTACTGCCCCTCCGACAGTGCGGCGCTCCCTCAGTACTGCCCCTCCGACAGTGCGGCGCTCCCTCAGTACCGCCCCTCCGACAGTGCGGCGCTCCCTCAGTACTGCCCATCCGACAGTGCGGCGCTCCCTCAGTACTGCACTGGGAGTGTCGGCCTGGATTCTTGTGCTCAAGTCTCTGGAGTGCGACTTGAACCCACAACCTTCGGACTCAGAAGCGAGAGAGAGAGTGCTACCCACTGAGCCACAGCTGCCACTCTTGTAGGGCTCAGTAGACCCTTCATGAGGGAAGCAAAATTGGCCCTGACTCTTATAATTGTGATCCTTAAAGAGATGAGGACTCTCTTTTAAAATGGATTTTAATGGGAAAATCAGGAAAGAGCACGGACTACAACTGGAAACAATCTCAACAGAGCCTACATCTTCATCGGGCTCCTATAGACAGGACTTTCAGGCTAGTCTTCTCTACCAAGTCCTACGGCGCGCACTATAGGATTGTCTGATACACCCCACGCCCCTCACTCTAATATTGTCATTGTTGTGTTGCCTTTCCTAAAGACTCTGATATATCCACACGTCTTCCTTTCTTGGCTGAGAGTGGGAACTTCTCAAGTTAGAAGGACGTTGCCTGGATGAGTGCAGCTCCAACAACACTCAAGAAGCTCGACACCATCCAGTGTGAATTGATGGATTTTGGCAGAAGGAACAGGAAGAGGCAATTTCCACTTAATGGCTCAGTTTTAAAGAGTGTGCAGGGACAGAGGGACCTGGGAGTTAATGTGCATAGGTCCCTGAAGGTGGCAGGACATATTGAGAGAGTGGTTAGCAAAGCATATGGGATCTTGGGCTTCATAAATAAGAGGTATTGAGTACAAAAGTAGATAAGTTATGCCGAATCTTTATAAAGCGCTGGTTAGGCCACAACTGGAGTATTGCATTCAGTTCTGGTCACCACACTTTAGGAAGGATGTGAAGGTCCTTGAGAGAGTGCAGAGGAGATTTACCAGAATGGTTCCGGGGATGGGGGATCTTAGCTACAAGGACAGGTTGGAGAAGCTGGATTTGTTTTCATTAGAACAAAGGAGGTTGAGGGGTGATTTGATAGAGGTGTACAAGATTATGATGGGTTTGGATAGGCTAGACGGGGAAAGGCTGTTCCCACTAGTTGACGGTACAAGGACTAGGGGACACAGATTTAAGGTTTTGGGCAAGAGATACAGGGGGATGTGAGGGAAAACTTTTTTACGCAGCGAGTGGTGAGGACCTGGAACTCGCTGCCGACGGAAGTGGTGGAAGCGGAGACACTCAATGTTTTCAAGGGGAGACTGGATAGGCACTTGAGGGAAATAAACTTGCAGGGCTACGGGGATAGATCGGGGGAATGGGACTGACTGGATTGCTCTACAGAGAGCCGGCACGGACTCGATGGGCCGAATGGCCTCCTTCTGTGCCATTCTGACTCTATGACTCTATGACCATCCAGGACAAAGCAGCCCGCTTGATTGGCACCCCATCCAGCATCTTAAACATTCACTCCCTCCACCACCGGCGCACCGTGGCCTCAGTGTGTACCATCTACAAGATGCACTGCAGCAACTCGCCAAGGCTTCTTCAGCAGCACCTCCCAAACCCACGAGCTCTTCCACCTAGAAGGACAAGGGCAGCAGGGCGCATGGGAACACCACCACCTCTAAGTCACACACACCATCCTGACTTGGGAATATATCGGCCGTTCCTTCATAGTGGGCTATTGGGAGGCAAACACAGTTCAATGCAAGCAAATGTTAAATAATTAGCATGGGAGTAAATGATAAAGAGGGAGTATTAGATGAATTGGTGATCAGAATAAAGATCTCTGAACACAAAATCCACTGGGCAAAAAAGTAGGAAGTGACATTGCCCGTCTTGTGATACAAGACCCTTCTTTGCAGTATCAGGGATGGGTTGTCTCCACATCGTGTGAGAACCACTGACCTTCAGCTGAGATGCGATAGCAGGATTCCTGATTCGCGTTGATCTGTTCCTGTTGAGTTTCCTGTTAAGAATGATTGCCACCTCGCCCACTTTTCACACGCCATTTGAATCTGCAGAAACTACTTTGCAGGAAGAGCTAATGAAGACAGCAGTTTGGCGCCGGCTCCCCATCGCCACAGGGACACCAGCGTGCGAAGGTCGGAGTGACGTAGCACTCCAAGATATGCAGTGACTCAGAAGAACAAGGTGTGCAAGGCCACAGAAGTAGCCAGCAGATCTTTGGCGTGCAATTCTTCCAAGGTAGTGTTTCTCACGAACGTATTGTTGAGGGACGCCGTCCAAACAATGTTTAGCTCAAGGGCTGGAACAGGTGACGGGAAAGGGGGCCTCTCCCTGTGGGTCCTCCAGATTTCAATCACATCACTTTCGAGAGATGCCAAGTGGTGGCCTCCAATCATCTTTACTCGAGTGGTACCAGGGATGAGGGACTTCAGTTATGTGGAGAAGCTGGGGTCGTTCTCCTTGGAGCAGAGAAGGTTAAGTGGAGATTTGATAAAGGTGTTCAAAATCTTAAATGATATGATAGAGTAAATAAAGAGAAATTGTTTCCAATGGCAGAAGGGTCAGTAACCAGAGGGCTCAGATTGAAGGTAATTGGCAAAAGAACCAGAGGCGACATGAGGAAAAACTATTTTGTACGCAGTGAGTTGTTGTGATCTGGAACGCGCTGCCTGAAAGGGCGGTGGAAGCAGATTCAATAGTAACTTTCAGCAGGGAATTGGATAAATACTTGATGGGAAAAAATTTAAAGAGCAGGGGGGAGTGGGATTAATTGGATAACTCCACCAAAGGTATACTTGCCTTAGAGGGAGTGCCAACGAAGGTTCACCAGACTGGTTCCTGGGATGGGGGGATTGTCCTATGAGGAGAGATTGAGTTGACTAGGCCAATATTCCCTAGAGTTTAGAAGAGTGAGAGGTGATCTCATTGAAACATACAAAATTCTTACAGGGCTTGACAGGGTAGATGCAGGGAGGATGTTTCCCCCTGGCTGGGGAAGTCTAGAACCAGGGGGCACTGTCTCAGGATAAGGGGTTGGCCATTTAGGACTGAGATGAGGAGGAATTTCTTCACTTAGAGGGTGGTGAATCTTTGGAATTCTCTGCCCCAGAGAGCTGTGAATACTCAGTCATTGAGTATATTCAAGACAGAGATCGATAGAGTTTTGGACTCTAAGGGAATCAAGGGATATGGAGATCGGGCGGGAAAGTGGAGTTGCGGTAGAAGATCAGCCATGATCTTATTGAATGGCGGAGCAGGCTCGAGGGGCCGTGTGGCCGACTCCTGCTCCTAATTTTTATGTTCTCCTGTAAGAGCAGGCGCAATGGGCCGAATGGCCTCCTTCTGTGCTGTATGATTCTACGATTATACGAATTCCATTTTGTTAGGGTCGTTTTACATGCTGTACCCAGGATTCTAATGATATTCCCCAGTTTTATTGTTTTGGAAAGCAAGTAAATGTGAGAACAGCACCAAATCCCACCTTTGTCAATCTCCTAGATCCAGAGAGCCAGTTAGAGGAGGTACGTGGAGCAGTAGGTTGGCTTAGGACAACTGGTGTGGAACATAAGAACATAAGAATTAGGAGCAGGAGTCGGCCATTCAGCCCCTCGAGCCTGCTCCGCCATTCAATGAGATCATGGCTGATCATCGACCTCAACTCCACCTTCCTGCTCGATCCCCATATCCCCTGATTGCCTTAGTGCCCAAAAATCTATTGATCTCTGTCTTGAATACACTCAACGGCTGAGCCTCCACAGCCCTCTGGAGTAGAGAATTCCAAAGATTCACCACACTCTGAGTGAAGAAATTCCTCCTCATCTCAGCCTACCCCTTATCCCGAGACTGTGATCCCTAGTTCTAGACTCTCCAGCCAGGGGAAACAACCTCTCAGCATCTACCCTCTCAGATGGAGAACACGGTGGCAACGTGGTTAGCACTGTTGCCTCACAGCGCCAGGGACCCGGGTTCGAATCCAGCCACGGGTGACTGTCTGTGTGGAGTTTGCACATTCTCCCCGTGTCTGCGTGGGTTTCCTCCGGGTGCTCCGGTTTCCTCCCACAGTCCAAAGATGTGCGGGTTAGGTTGATTTGGCTATGATAAATTGACCCTTAGTGTTAGGGGGGATTAAATACGTGGGGTTACGGGGATAGGGTGGGATATGTGTCGGTGCAGGCTCGATGGGCCGAAATGGCCTCTATCTGCACTGTTGTGATTCTGTGAATCTTATAGGTTTCAATGAGATCGCCTCTCATTCTGATAAACTCCAGAGAGTCTTGGCCCAATCTACTCAATCCTCCTAGGACAACCCTCTTATCCCTAGGAATCAATCTAGCGAACCTTCGCTGCACCGCCCCGAAGGTAAGTATCTCCTTCCTTTGGTACGGGGACCAAAACTGTGCGCAGCACTCCAGGTGTGAGGCAACGTGGGCTACCGATGCGTCTGAGTTGTGTTAGCAGCAGCGCTGCTTTTGAAGCCATACACGAACTGTGGGAGCACTGAGGTGTGTAACAAACGTGTAGGCTGCAGCATTCTGCTGGATGCAGCGTCCTTCCGTGCGCGTTGAGGCTTTGCAACAACCTTGAGCCGTACAAATACCATCCCGGGCCCGGCTCTCCCCGGCTTTGTTTGGGAGGAGTACGCACCCGAGTTACGCAGCGAGTTCCACGGAGAATTAGGAATACCAATAGAATGCCACAATGAAAGAAGAGCACTGAGAATAATAGACTGCCATCGCTTCCTTACCCAACAAATAGCTCCTACCTCTTCCCATTGATGGCTCCATCTTGTGTCAACCTTTACCAACTGGCGTTCCTGGCCTCGCTATCTCCTTTGCTCTCAAACGCAAACCCGCACATTTCTTTCATTACCGAAGCTGTCTCCAAGAACCTGAGAGAGCTCTTTCGTGACAATCACTTCTTTTCATCCTCAGCCTCTCTTCATTTCGTGCGGAAGCTGACGTTCGCACTTGGGCGCTCCGAAGACATTTCCCATTAACCTGCCCCTGGATACAAGGGGCCTTCTCATCTGAGAGCTGGCCCTTTTCTCGTCAGCCATGGCAATCTTTCCCTGCCTTTGTGTCTGAGCAGTGTCGCTATTGTCAATGCTCAGTGGCCCTTCCTTTCCTGTGGCTCCCAAGCTCAGGTACACCATCCGACACAATTTGCTCCCTCCCTGTGTTCCAACTGCCTCGCACCATCAACCCTTTTTGTCATTTAATCTCTCCTGCCTTCCACCCTACCACAGACCTTTCCTTTTGTTCTTTCCTCCCCTCCCCGCTTCCCCTGCCCCTACACTTGCTTAAAAACCTGTTCCATCTCCAACTTTTCCATGTTCAGTCCTGACACGTTAACTCTGTTTCTCTCTCCACAGATGCTGCCTGACCAGCTGAGTATTTCCAGCATTTTCTGTTACTATTTGAGATTTCCAGCATCTTGCTTTTGTTCAAATTGAGTCTAATTGCTCTGTCTCCGACACAAACTCATTCCTTCTTAGGACCTCCAAACCGTGGAACTCTTTGTTACAGCGAGTGTGCAGCACAGAAACAGGCCATTCGGCCCAACTGGTCCGTGCCGGTGTTTCTGCTCCACACCAGCCTCCTCCCACCCCTCTTCATCTCACTCCATCAACATATCCTTCTGTTCCTTTCTCCCTCATATGTTTATCCAGCTTCCCCTTAAATGCATCTGTGCTCTTCACCTCAACCACTCCCTGTGGGAGCGAGTTCCACATTCTCCCCACTCTCTGGGTAAAGAAGTTTCTCCTGAATTCCTTATCAGATTTATTAGTGACTATCTTATATTGATGGCCCCTAGTTCTGGTCTCCCCCACAAGTGGAAACATCTTCTCTACGTCTACCCGATCGAATCCTTTCATAATCTTAAAGACCTCGATCAGGTCACCCCTCAGTCTTCTCTTTTCAAGAGAAAAGAGCCCCAGCCTGTTCAATATTTCCTGATGGGTAGAACCTCTCAGTTCTGGTATCAGCCTAACCCTCTATTCCCTTCTCCCTCATGTGCTTGTCCAGCCTCCCCTAAAATACATCTACACTATTCGCCTCAACCACTCCCTGTGGTAGCGAGTTCCACATTCTCACCACTCTCTGGGTAAAGAAGTTTCTCCTGAATTCTTTCTTGAGCGAGCTTTATCGCCCTCAGGTCTTCACGTTCTCCTGTAACCTGCAAACTTTTATAACCCATCTTGGCATCACCTAAGCACAACCTCTTGATTGATCATGTCATTTCTCCTGTTCTATTCAACCTTAATGACACACTTCAATCTGGGCCTTTGCCCTTTATAGAAGTCTCTCAGCAATAAAAATAGTAATAAGGCTGTGGTAGATACAACCAAGAGCTTGCGGGAGTGGGTGTGATGTTTGCCAGAGAGATCGGAACAGGAGGAGACCATTCATCCCCTCGAGCCTGTTCCGCCATTCAATCAGATCATGGCTGATCTGTATCTTAACTCCATCTACCCGCCTTGGTTCCGTAACCCTTGATACCCTTACCCAACAAAAATCGATCAATCTCAGTTTTGAAATTTCAATTGACCCCCAGCCTCCACAGCTTTTTGGAGGAGAGACTTCCAGATTTCCACCACCCTTTGTGTGAAGAAGTGCTTCCTGACATCACCCCTGAACGGCCTGGCTCTAATTTTAAGGTTGTGCCCCCTTGTTCTGGACTCCCCCCCACCAGAGGAAATAGTTTCTCTCTATCGACCCTCTCGAATCCTTTAATCATCTTAAACACCTCGATGAGATCACCCCTTAAATCTTCTAAACTCGAGGGAATACAAGCCCAGTCTGTGCAACCTGTCCTCGGAATTTAACCCTTTTAGGACTGGAGGACTGAAACCAAGGGTTAAGTTACGAGGAGCGATTACACAAACTAGGGTGGCATTCCCCGGAATTTAGAAGGTTAAGGGGTGATCCGATCGAAGTTTTCAGGATATTAAGGGGAACTGATAGGGTAGAGAGAGAGAAACTATTTCCGCTGGTTGGGGATTCTCGGACTAGGGGGCATAGTCTAAAAATTAGAGCCAGACTTTTCAGGAGTGAAGTTAGGAAACACTTCGACACACAAAGGGTGGGAGAAGTTTGGAACTCTCTTCCGCAAATGGCAATTGATGCTGGGTCAATTGTTAATGTTAAATCTGAGACTGATAGATTTTTGTTAACCAAAGATATTCAGGGATATGGGGCAAAGGCGGGTGGATGGAGTTAGGTCACAGATCAGCCATGATCTGATTGAATGGTGGAACAGGCTCGAGGGGCTGAATGGCCTCCTCCTGTTCCTGTGTTTAGCTCCGGTATCATACTGACCCCCAGCCTCAACAGCTTTTTGGAGTATATAACGAAGAGATTATAAGAACTGGGGCAGGATATTAAACTTGGAGCTTAGTAGGGAGGGTGCAGGACCAAGAGCTTATTATAGATACACTACATGTGACTAAGAGCTTGTTAGCAAGGGTGCAGAGTATATAACCCAGTCATTGTTATATATATATGTCTTAAATATTGGGAAGACCGAAGCCATTGTTTTCAGTCCCCGCCACAAACTCCGTTCCCTAGCCACTGACTCCATCCCTCTCCCTAACATCTGTCTGAGGCTGAACCACACTGCTCGCAACCTTGGTATCATATTTGACCCTGAAATGAGCTTCCGACCACATATCTGCAGCTTAACTAAGACCGCCTATTTCCACCTCCGTAACATCGCCCGTCTCCGCCCTGTCTCAGCTCATCCGCTGCTGAAACCCTATCCATGCCTTTGTTACCTCTAGACTGGACTATTCCAACGCACTCCTGGCCGGCCTCCCACATTCCACCCTACGTAAACTTGAGGTCATCCAAAACTCGGCTGCCCCGTGTCCTAACTCGCACCGAGTCCCGTTCACCCATCACCCCCTGTGCTCGCTGACCTACATTGGCTCCCGGTCCGGCAACGCCTCGATTTCAAAATTCTCATCCTTGTTTTCAAATCCCTCCGTGGCCCTCGCCCCCCTCCCTATCTCTCTCACCTCCTCCAGCCCCACAATCCCCCGAGATATCTGCGTTCCCCCAATTCTGCCCTCTTGAGCATCCCCGATTATAATCGCTCCACCATTGGCGGCCGTGCCTTCAGCTGCCTGGGCCCTAAGCTCTGGAATTCCCTCCCTAAACCTCTCCGCCTCTCTCTCCTCCTTTAAGACGCTCCTTAAAACCTACCTCTTTGACCAAGCTTTTGGTCGCCTGTCCTAATATCTCCTTATGTGGCTCGGTGTCAAAAAAAATGTTGTCTTTTAATACCCCTGTGAAGCGCCTTGGGACGTTTTATTACGTTAAAGGCGCTATATAAATACAAGTTGTTAGAAAGCATGTGGGACATAACCAGGAGCTTGTTAGACAGTGTATGTTGCATGCAACCACAGACTTGTTAGAGAGGTTGTCATGTCGGAAACCAAGACCATCTTAAAGAGGCTGTGGTGTGCAATGACATTTCCATGAATGTATTCAATTTGAAATGGGTACTTACAAGAATGCAGGGATTCCTCAGTGGTGAGTGTAAATTAATAGCATGGGTTACATAAGAACATAAGAAATAGGAGCAGAAGTCGGCCATTCGGCCCCTCGAGCCTGCTCCGCCATTCAATAAGATCATGGCTGATCTTCTACCTCATCTCCACCATTCCGCACTATCCCCATATCCCTTGATTCCCTTAATATCCAAAAACCTATCAATCTCTGTCTTGAATATACTCAACGACTGAGTATCCACAGCCCTCTGGGGTAGAGAATTCCAAAGATTCACCACCCTCTGCATGAAGAAATTTCTCCTCATCTCAGTCCTAAATGGCCGACCCCTTATTCTGAGACTGTGACCCCTGGTTCTAGACTCCCCAGCCAGGGGAAACATCCTCCCTGCATCTACCCTGTCAAGCCCTGTAAGAATTTTGTATGTTTCAATGAGATCACCTCTCATTCTTCTAAACTCCAGAGAATATAGGCATAGTCTACTCAATCTCTCCTCATAGGACAATCCCCCCATCCCAGGAATCAGTCTGGTGAACCTTTGTTGCACTCCCTCTATGGCAAGTATATCCTTCCGTAGGTAAGGAGACCAAAACTGTACACAATACTCCAGATGTGGTCTCACCAGGGCCCTGTATAATTGCAGTAAGACGTCTTTACTCTTATACTCAAATCCTCTTGTAATAAAGGCCAACATACCATTTGTTTTCTTAATTGCTTGCTTTACCTGCATGTTAACTTTCAGTGATTCCTGTACAAGGACACCCGGGTCCCTCTGAACACCAACATTTCCCAATTTCTCACCATTTAAAAAATACTCTGCTTTTCTATTTTTCCTATCAAAGTGGATAACTTCACACTTCTCCACATTATATTCCATTTGACATGTTCTTGCCCACTCACTTAGCCTGTCTATATACCCTTGAAGCCTCCTCGCATCCTCCTCACAACTTACATTCCCACCTAGCTTTGTATCATCAGCAAACTTAGATATATTACATTTGCTCCCCTCATCCAAATCATTGATATAGATTGTGAATAGCTGAGGCCCAAGCACTGATCCTTGCGGTACCCCACTAGTTACAGCCTGCCAACCCGAAAATGACCCGTTTATTCCTACTCTCTGTTTTCTGTCCATTAACCAATCCTCAATCCATACTAGTATATTACCCCCAATCCCATGAGCCCTAATTTTGTTTAATAACCTCTTGTGTGGCACCTTATTGAATGCCTTCTGAAAATCCAAATACACCACATCTACTGGTTCCCCCTTATCTATTCTGCAAGTTACAACCTCAAAAAACTCTAACAGATTTGTCAAACATGATTTCCCTTTCATAAATCCGTGTTGACTCTGCCCAATCCTATTATTATTTTCTAAGTGCCCTGTTACCGCGTCCTTAATAATAGATTCTAGCATTTTCCCTACTACTGATGTCAGACTAACTGGTCTGTAGTTCCCCGTTTTCTCCCTCACTCCTTTCTTAAATAGTGGGGTTACATTTGCTATCTTCCAATCAATGGTAACTGTTCTAGAATCTATGGAATTTTTCAAAATGACAACCAATGCATCCACTCTCTCTATAGCCACCTCTTTCAAAACCCTAGGATGTAGGCCATCAGGTCCAGGGGATTTATCGGCTTTCAGTCCCATTAATTTCTCCAGTACTATTTTTTTACTAATACTAATTTCTTTCAGTTCCTCATTCTCGCTAGACCCTTGGTTCTCCACTATTTCCAGGAGGTTTTTTGCATCTTCTTCCGTGAAAACAGACACAAAGGGGGGAATTTTGCCAGCGCTCAGGGGGCGGGTTTGGAGGTGGGACTGCTGGCAAAATTGCAAAGATTGACAGTGGGTCCCGAACCCGCTGTCAACCCGCCTCCATACAATCTTCCCAAGTGTCGGGTCCCCGATTTGTGCAGGGACCTGACACCTAGCGGCAGCTAGAGGATTATAGGCACTTAACTGCCTGTTAACAGGTAGTTATCAGGCAGTTAAGAGGCTTTTTCCAATTTTGACAGGTCAAGTGTGGGCTCCCCGATGTCCGGACACCACGCCAGGCGAAGTGTGGCGTGCTGTGGGTCTACTGTAAGGTTTGTGCATTGATGACAGCTGCAGAAGTGGTGTGAAGGATCCAATGGGACACTGGTGAGTTTCAGAGGTAAGAAAATGTTGGGAAAATAATTTTTAATGTATTTTGACTTTTCTGTAGGTAATAAGGTTTGAAGTGTTTGTGTAGTCCCACCTCATTGGGAGAACCTCTCTCACCAGTGACAGATCACTTCTGTAACCTCACCTGCAGCTGCCATCTGTTTTATCCTAAGGAGAGAGTCACTGGAGAGCCTGGGAGCAAGGGCTCACCTTTGTACAGTGATTGGCAGTGTTTGCAGCCCCTCAATGCTGTCAAACACTGAAAAAAATCATCTGTCAAAAAAAAATGTGCGTGTCCCCTTTAAGAAAACCGGCAGATGACGCGTCATCAACTGACGTCATCTGACACCGGCTTTCTCTTAATTGGCCGGCAAGCCCGCAGAGCGAGCTTAACAAAGCCAATTGGCGCAAAATAACACCTGTGCGTCGGGCGTCGTTGGGGGTAGGATCGGAACCCGGAAGGCAGCTGACCAGCTCCCAACTCGCACCAAAAGGTAAGATCGCGGCCAAAGTATTTGTTTAATTTCTCTGCCATTTTCTTATTCCCCATTATAATTTCTCCTGTCTCAGCCTGTAAGGGACCCACATTTACTTTCGCTAATCTTTTCCATTTTACACACCTATACAAGCTTTTACACTCTGTTTTTATGGGGGCGATTTTGTGAATGGAGGCGGATTAGAGGCGGGACTGCTGCTTGTCGGGTTTCAGTCCCGCCTCCATCAACTTCTGGCCAACCCACGCTATTTTCCCTTGATTGACCTTGCTAAGCCCGCCCAGCGGGTTTAGCAGGCCAATTAAGGGAAAGCCGGTTGCAGAGCACGTCAGCGTATGACTTGTCATCTGTCAAAAATTTTTGACAGATGAACTGTCATCGTTTGACAGCTCTGTGAAGCTGTCAAACACTGACATTCTGTGCAGTTTGATGAGGTCTTGCATACAAGACCCCATCAACCTTCTTTCTTTTACAGAATTGAGATGTTTGTTGCATCTGAGAATGCAACGGCCATCTCTCATCTGCAACACGGAGGTCCGAGACTCTCCGCATAGACACCGACTGAAGCCTGCAGGAAGAAACAAAGGTAAGTACACTTTTAAAAACACTTTGCACTTACCTCAGATACTCACCTCTCCACTCTTGCACCCATCACTCACCTTCACACCACACTTTTGCACCCCTGACCCCCGCAGACCCAGTACTTGCCTCGCTGACCCTGGCGGGTTTTGGAGCCTTCGGGAAGCCCGCACTTGTGAGGACAAAAAGGGGATAATCCTATTTTCTGCCTGTTAACTACCTGTTAACAAGCAGTTAATAAGCTTTAATCCCTTCCCGCCTCCAAGGAGACGGGACCCGGCACGGGACAGCTACCCGCCTCCTGGGAAGATGGCATGGAGGCAAGTTGGGCACCCGCCCCCAAATTCTGCCATTTTCCCAGCAGTCCCGCCTCCATACCCGCCTCCTCGGGGCTGAGAAAATCTCGCGCTAGTTTACTCTCATTCTATTTTCCCTTTCTTTATCAATTTCTTGGTCCTCCTTTGCTGAATTCTAAAATCCTTCCAATCCTCAGGC
Source organism: Squalus acanthias (assembly GCA_030390025.1). Taxonomy (NCBI): domain Eukaryota; kingdom Metazoa; phylum Chordata; class Chondrichthyes; order Squaliformes; family Squalidae; genus Squalus; species Squalus acanthias. The sequence continues at coordinate 1,080,493 of JASTWF010000072.1, forward strand.
TTACTGCTCTTTTTGGCAGCATTATAAGCCTCTTCCTTTGATCTAATACTATCTTTAACTTCTCTTGTTAGCCACGGTTGGACCACTTTTCCTGTGGGATTTTGTGCCTTGAAGGAATGTATATTTGCTGTAAATTATGCATTAATTCTTTAAATGCTAGCTATTGCTTGTCTACCGGCATACCTTTTAATGTAGTTTCCCAATCTACCTTAGACAAGTCGCCCCTCATACCTGCGTAGTTTGCTTTGTTTAGATTTAAGACCCTAGTTTCGGATTTAACTAAATCATTTTCAAACTTAATATAAAATTCTATCATATTATGGTCACTCTTCCCTAAGGGCCCCTTTACTACAAGGTTATTAATTAACCCTTTCTCGTTGCACAATACTAGATCTAAAATAGCCTGTTCTCTAGTTGGTTCCTCAACATACCGATCTAGAAAACGATCTTGCATACATTCCATGAATTCGTCCTCCACACAATGACTGCAAATTTGGTTTGCCCAGTCTATGTGTAGATTAAAGTGCCCCATGATTATTGTATTACCCTTGTTGCATGCGCCTCTAATTTCCTGATTTACACTATGCCCCATTACAACTACTGTTTGGGGCCTATAAACAACTCCCACCAATGTTTTCTGCCCCTTGTTGTTTCTTAGCTCCACCCAAACTGATTCTACTTCTTGATTTTCGGAGCTAAGATCCTGACTCTCGACTGTCTTTATCCCATCCTTTATTATCAGGGCTACCCCTCCTCCTTTTTTACTATTGCCTGTCTCTTCCAAAAGTTAAGTATCCTGGAGTATTTAGTTCCCAACCTTGGTCACCTTGCAACCATAAGAAAACATAATGTTATCAATCATTAGAAGGGGTGGGGGGGGGGGGGTGACTAATTTATTTTTTGCAAAGTAATCCTGATTACTCAATCCTTGTGTGTATCACAGAAACATTACCCACCACCTGGATGAGTCTGCTGTCTGTTATCCTTATTATATTGTGCTCGGCAGAGGAGAGACACCATGTCTGGGAATAGTTCTTTTTCCATTTTTTGACACCTCAAGACAGCAGCAATTAGGTCCGCTACAACATGGTGAGGTGCAGGGTGAAGCTCTCCTCCTACACAGCCCCCAACAATCTGTCACAGCCTCAACATCAGAAGGATCCCCCCAATTGCAGCAGTCCATCACCAAATCCCCCACCATCAACATCCTGGGGGGTCACCATTGACCAGAAATGTAACTGGACCAGCCACATAAATACCGTGGCAACAAGAGCAGGTCAGAAGCTGGGTATTCTGCAGCGAGTGTCTCGCCTCCTGACTCCCCAAAGCCTTTCCACCATCTACAAGGCACCAGTCAGGAGTGTGATGGAATACTCTCCACTTGCCTGGATGAGTGCAGCTCCAACAACACTCAAGAAGCTCGACACCATCCAGGACAAAGCAGCCCCGCTTGATCGGCACCCCATCCACCACCTTAAACATTCACTCCCTCCACCACCGGCGCACCGTGGCTGCAGTGTGTACCATCTACAAGATGCACTGCAGCAACTCGCCAAGGCTTAGAAACATAGAAACATAGAATCTAGGAGCAGGAGTAGGCCATTCGGCCCGTCGAGCCTGCTCCGCCATTCAATACGATCATGGCTGATCATCCAAATCCAGTACCCTGTCCCTGCTTTAATCCCCACAGTACACATATCCCACCCTACCCCCGTAACCCCACGTATTTAATTCCCCCCTAACATATCCCATCCTATCCCCATAACCCCACATATTTAATCCCCCCTAACACTAAGGGTCAATTTATCACAGCGAAATCAACCTAACCCACACATTTTTGGACTGTGGGAGGAAACCGGAGCACCCGGAGGAAACCCACGCAGACACGGGGAGAATGTGCAAACTCCACACAGACAGTCACCCGAGGTCAGATTCGAACCCGGGTCTCTGGCGCTGTGAGGCACCAGTGCTAACCACTATGCCACCGTGTTGCCCTCACGGCAACACCTCCCAAACCCGCGACCTCTACCACCTAGAAGGACAAGGACAGCAGGCGCATGGGAACACCACCACCTCCAAGTTCCCCTCCAAGTCACACACCATCCTGACTTGGAAATATATCGCCGTTCCTTCATCGTCGCTGGGTCAAAATCCTGGAACTCCCTCCCTAACAGCCCTGCGGGAGCACCTTCACCACACGAACTGCAGCGGTTCAAGAAGGCGGCTCACCACCACCTTCTCAAGGGGCAATTAGGGATGGGCAATAAATGCTGGGCCTGGCCAGCGACGCCCACATCCCAGGAACGAATGAAAAAAAATTAATAATAATCTTGAAGACCTCTATCAGGTCGCCCCTTAGACTTCTCTTTCCTAAAGAAAAGAGCCCCAGCCTGTTCAATCAAATCCGAGAGCATGAGGCAAACTACTTGGCTGGGTGGGTGGTCGGATGGTCAGTTGGGACAGGGCACGGAGACATAAAGGCTCAGGTTTCACTTATGACTGGGAGAGTGATTTGATTGCGGCACTGCTCCAGCAATAGCAGAAATAAACAGCGGTGATCGCTCCTTGAGTATGTAATTACAAACGGAGAGGGGGGAGTCTGTAAACCTCTCAGATAAAAATCAATAAGTCCTCCATATATTAATGATATCTCTCATCAAATTAATGCATCGCTTAAGTGGCGAGCTACAGCCCTTGCTGCTACTCCATTACGATTATTAGCAAGTATCTGATTAAATAGTAAATGCTGCCCCTGATAGGGTGGGGAGATTAAACGGATACATGCAGCTTGGATTCAGGATCAGACCCCAGTCACTAAGTGCAGTATCTGGTCCAGTAATGAGAAATGAAGTAATATTGCCAACATCTATTAGAACCATGTAATTCACTAGAATATACTGCTCTGTCTTACAGAATACTAAGCAAAATGTCTTGTCTTCGATCTCCAGTGCATGATATACATCTCTCCCTTTGTCCTGTGCTTTACATCATGCTTATTAAAAGAGTTCTGCATTCATTATTCCTCCTTTCAACACATTTAACATACGTGTTGGCAGACAAAGTGGGTTCAAGTCCCACTCCAGAGACTTGAGCACAAAAATCTAGGCTGACGCTCCCAGTGCCAGTACTGAGGGAGCGCCGCACTGTCGGAGGGGCAGTACTGAGGGAGCGCCGCACTGTCGGAGGGGCAGTACTGAGGGAGCGCCGCACTGTCGGAGGGGCAGTACTGAGGGAGCGCCGCACTGTCGGAGGGGCGGTACTGAGGGAGCGCCGCACTGTCGGAGGGGCAGTACTGAGGGAGCGCCGCACTGTCGGAGGGGCTGTACTGAGGGAGGGCCGCACTGTCGGAGGGGCAGTACTGAGGGAGCGCTGCACTGTCGGAGGGGCGGTACTGAGGGAGCGCCGCACTGTCAGAGGGGCGGTACTGAGGGAGCGCAGCACTGTCGGAGGGGCGGTACTGAGGGAGTGCCACACTGTCGGATGGGCAGTACTGAGGGAGCGCCGCACTGTTGGAGGGGCAGTACTGAGGGAGCGCCGCACTGTCAGAGGGGCGGTACTGAGGGAGCGCCACACTGTCGGAGGGGCAATACTGAGGGAGCACCGCACTGTCGGAGGGGCAGTACTGAGGGAGCGTCGCACTGTCGGAGGGGCAGTACTGAGGGAGCGCCGCACTGTCGGAGGGGCAGTACTGAGGGAGCGCCGCACTGTCGGAGGGGCAGTACTGAGGGAGCGCCGCACTGTCGGAGGGGCAGTACTGAGGGAGCGCTGCACTGTCGGAGGGGCGGTACTGAGGGAGCGCCGCACTGTCAGAGGGGCGGTACTGAGGGAGCGCAGCACTGTCGGAGGGGCGGTACTGAGGGAGCGCCGCACTGTCGGAGGGGCAGTACTGAGGGAGTGCCGCACTGTCGGAGGGGCAGTACTGAGGGAGCGCCGCACTGTTGGAGGGGCAGTACTGAGGGAGCGCCGCACTGTCGGAGGGGCGGTACTGAGGGAGCGCCGCACTGTCGGAGGGGCAATACTGAGGGAGCACCGCACTGTCGGAGGGGCAGTACTGAGGGAGCGCCGCACTGTCGGAGGGGCAGTACTGAGGGAGCACCGCACTGTCGGAGGTGCAGTACTGAGGGAGCGCCGCACTGTCGGAGGGGCAGTACTGAGGGAGCGCCGCACTGTCGGAGGTGCCGTCTTTCAGATGAGACATTAATCCAAGGCCCTGTCTGCTCTCTCAGGTGGACATAAAAGATCCCACGGCCACTATTGGAAGAAGAGCAGGGGAGTTCTCCCCGGTGTCCTGGGGCCAATATTTATCCCTCAATCAACATCACTAAAACAGATGATCTGGTCATTATCACATTGCTGTTTGTGGGAGCTTGCTGTGTGCAAATTGGCTGCTGCGTTTCCTACATTACAACAGTGACCACACTTCAAAAAAGTACTTCATTGGCTGTAAAGCACTTTGGGACGTCATGAGGTCGTGAAAGGCGCTGGAGAAATGCAAGTGAGTTCATTCTTTCTTTCTCACAATGCCTGACCTCAACCTGACAGGGGAGCAGTGTATCAGGAGGCTGCCCTTCAGCAAGCAAGCAGTCACTGACCTATTTCACCTGTTGTAGCGGGAATTGGGACCCAACCCCAGGACACACATGGTGCGGCCAGTGACGGTGAAAGATACGGTGACCCCCAACGTCTACGCCACTGCCTCATTCCAGGCTGGAGCAGGTGACATGAGCAACGTCAGTCAATTTGCAGTCCATACGACATTCAAGCAGCTGACCGATGTTCCTCTTGCATAACGAAGAATATGAAGACCAGCATCATTGCAAAAAAAACTCGACTTTTTTTTTTAAAGAGTACTGGGTCAGTTCTGGGCTCCGCACCTCAGGAAGGATATACTGGCCTCGGAGAGGGTACAGCACCGATTCACCAGAACGATACCGGGGGCTAAAAGAGTTAAATTACGAGGACAGGTTGCACAGACTGGGCTTGTATTCCCCTGAGTTTAGAAGATTGAGGGGTGATCTCATCGAGGTGTTTAAGATGATTAAAGGATTCGATAGGGTAGATGGAGAGAAACTATTTCCTCTGGTGGGGGGAGTCCAGAACAAGGGGGCACAACCTTAAAATTAGAGCCAGGCCGTTCAGGGGTGATGTCAGGAAGCACTTCCTCACACAAAGGGTGGTGGAAATCCGCAACTCTCTCCCCCAAAAAGCTGTTGAGGCCGGGGGTCAGTTGAAAATTTCAAAACTGAGATTGGTAGATTTTTGTTCAGCAAGGATATTAAGGGATACGGAACCAAGGCGGGTAGATGGAGTTAAGATAAAGATCAAAAGATCAGCCATGATCTCATTGAATGGCGGAACAGGCTCGAGGGGCTGAATGGCCTCTCCCTGTCCCTATGTTCCCACTTCCCATCTTATAAATTCTGGTTTGAACAAATTTTCCTTCTCTTAATGTTGAACTGAAATCACTTGAGTACAATTCCTTAGTGGCTGGTCTCTGTGCTTGTTTACCTATTCTAGTGTTCCTGCGAGGTGGTTCCCCTGTTACAGGAGCCTGGGAGCTGAAAGGCTGCTAAATAAATCATTGAGTGCACTTGCGTTGCCCATGCTGGGCAGCCTGGAGCAGCTCTGGCCCTTGAGAGCCCATGTGCTGAGTGTTGTGTCTCATAAGAACATAAGAACATAAGAATTAGGAGCAGGAGTCGGCCATATGGCCCCTCGAGCCTGCTCTGCTATTCATTAAGATCATGGCTGATCTTCGATCCAAATCCACTTTCCCGCCCGATCTCCATATCCCTTGATTCTTCTAGATTCCAAAATTCGATCTATCGCAGCCTTGAATATACTCAACGACTGAGCCTCCACAGCCCTCTGGGGGAGAGAATTCCAAAGATTCACAACCCTCTGAGTGAAGAAATTCCTCCTCATCTCAGTCTTAAAAGGCCGGCCCCTTATCCTGAGACTATGCCCCCTTTTTCTAGACTCCCCAGTGAGGGGAAACAGCCTCTCAGCATCTACCCTGTCAATCCCCCTCAGAATCTTGTATGTTTCAATGAGATCACCTCTCATTCTTCTAAACTCCAGAGAGTATCGGCCCATTCTACACAATCTCTCCTCATAGGACAGCCCTCTCATCCCAGGAATCAATCTAGTGACCCTTTGTTGCACCGCCTCTAAGGCAATTATATCTTTCCTTAAATAAGGAGATCAAAACTGTGCACAGTACTCCAGGTGTGGTCTCACCAGAGCCCTCTACAATTGTAGCAAGTCTCAGCATTGGCCAATTGGCTGTGTGGAACCAACAAAGGCGTTGGATCGGAGGCTGCCAGGTGAGTAGGCATACTGTCATCCTGAGAGCGGAAAGCTTGAGCCCCCCCCTGGTGACAAAGTCACTGTCGTGGGGCTGTGGCTCTACACTCCCTCTGCTCTGCCCAAGAACCGAGTGATGGAGTGTAGTGATGCACTGGAAGCCACAATTCATGCTCTCCTTCATGGACTGAAAGTCTTGAGGAGGTGCTAGACCCCAGATCCACAATGGAAGCAGTCTGGGCTCCCAGTGAAGCAGTCAAAGCTGTCACTAGAGGCTCCGTCTGAGCTGTCAGCTGTGGCTCAGTTGGTAGCACACTTGCCTCTGAGTCAGAAGGTTGTGGGTTCAAGTCCCACTCCAGGGACTTGAGCACATAAAGCTAGGCTGACACTCCAGTGCAGTACTGAGGGAGCGCTGCACTGTTAGAGGGGCAGTACTGAGGGAGCGCTGCACTGTCGGAGGGGCAGTACTGAGGGAGCTCCGCACTGTTGGAGGGGCCGTCTTTCAGATGAGACATTAAACCAAGGCCCCGTCTGCTCTCTCAGGTGGATGCAAAAGATCCCATGGCACTATTTTGAAGAAGAGCAGGGGGAGTTCTCCCCGGTGTCCTGGCCAATATTTATCCCTCAACCAACATCACTAAAACAGATTATCTGGTCAGTATCACATTGCTGTTTGTGGGAGCTTGCTGTGCGCAAATTGGCTGCCGCATTTCCCAATTTACAACAGTGACTCCACTTTAAATGTACTTCATTGGCTGTGAAACGCATTGAGACGTCCAGTGGTCGTGAAAGGCGCTATATAAATGCAAGTCTTTCTTTTCTTTCCATCATTGTGAATCAAGGTGGAATCTCAGGAGCTGTCCACTGGGAGAGTGCTGAACAGTCTGAATCTCAGGAGCTGTCCACTGGGATAGTGCTGAACAGTCTGAATCTCAGGAGCTGTCCACTGGGATAGAGCTGAACAATCTGAATCTCAGGAGCTGTCCACTGGGATAGAGCTGAACAATCTGAATCTCAGGAGCTCTCCACTGGGATAGAGCTGAACAATCTGAATCTCAGGAGCTCTCCACTGGGATAGTGCTGAACAATCTGAATCTCAGGAGCTGTCCACTGGGAGAGTGCTGAACAATCTGAATCTCAGGAGCTCTCCACTGGGAGAGTGCTGAACAGTCTGAATCTCAGGAGCTCTCCACTGGGAGAGTGCTGAACAGTCCAAAAATGTGTGGGTTAGGTTGATTTGGCTATGATAAATTGACCCTTAGTGTAAGGGGGGATTAAATATGTGGGGTTATGGGGATAGGATGGGATATGTTAGGGGGAATTAAATACGTGGGGTTACGGGGGTAGGGTGGGATATGTGTACTGTGGGGATTAAAGCAGGGACAGGGTACTGGATTTGGATGATCAGCCATGATCGTATTGAATGGCGGAGCAGGCTCGACGGGCCGCATGGCCTACTCCTGCTCCTAGATTCTATGTTTCTATGTTAATCTGAATCTCAGGAGCTGTCCACTGGGAGAGTGCTGAACAATCTGAATCTCAGGAGCTGTCCACTGGGAGAGTGCTGAACAGTCTGAATCTCAGGAGCTCTCCACTGGGAGAGTGCTGAACAGTCTGAATCTCAGGAGCTGTCCACTGGGAGAGTGCTGAACAGTCTGAATCTCAGGAGCTGTCCACTGGGAGAGTGCTGAACAGTCTGAAGCTCAGGAGCTGACCACTGGGAGAGTGCTGAACAATCTGAAGCTCAGGAGCTCTCCACTGGGAGAGTGCTGAACAATCTGAATCTCAGGAGCTGTCCACTGGGACAGTGCTGAACAATCTGAATCTCAGGAGCTGTCCACTGGGATAGTGCTGAACAGTCTGAATCTCAGAATCTCTCCACTGGGATAGTGCTGAACAGTCTGAATCTCAGGAGCTGACCACTGGGATAGTGCTGAACAGTCTGAATCTCAGGATCTCTCCACTGGGATAGTGCTGAACAGTCTGAATCTCAGGAGCTGACCACTGGGATAGTGCTGAACAGTCTGAATCTCAGGATCTCTCCACTGGGATAGTGCTGAACAGTCTGACTCTCAGGAGCTGACCACTGGGATAGTGTTGAACAGTCTGAATCTCAGGAGCTGATCACTGGGATAGTGCTGAACAATCTGAATCTCAGGAACTGTCCACTGGGATAGTGCTGAACAGTCTGAATCTCAGGAGTTCTACACTGGGACAGACCTGAACAGTCTGAATCTCAGGAGCTCCCCATTCGTAGAACGGGGCAACCTATGCTAAACTTGTATCGAACCTTGGTTAGATCACACTTGGAGTACTGCGTACAGTTCTGATTCCCATATTATTAAAAGGATATAAAGGCACTGGAGAAAGTGCAATAAAGATGTACACGGATGATAACAGATATGCGAGGGTATGCTGCAGCAACTCGCCAAGGCTTCTTCGGCAGCACCTCCCAAACCCGCGACCTCTACCAGTTAGAAGGACAAGGGCAGCAGGCGCATGGGAACACCACCACCTCCAAGTTATCCTCCAAGTCACACACCATCCTGACCTGGAAGTATATCGCCATTCGTTCATCATTGCTGGGTCAAAATCCTGGAACTCCCTCCCTAACAGCACTATGGGAGTACCTTCAGCACATGGACTGCAGCGGTTCAAGAAGGCGGCTCACCACCACCTTCACAAGGGGCAATTACGGATGGGTAATAAATGCTGGCCTTGCCAGCGAAGTCCACATCCCGTGAATGAATTTTTAAAAAAATCAAGAAATGATGAACAGGCTGAGTCTCTTTTCTCTTGAAAAGAGAAGGCTGAGGGGTGACCTAAAAGAGGTCTTTAAAATTATGAAAGGTTTTGATAGAGTGGATACAGAGAGAGTTTTTCCACTTGTGGGGAAGAGCAAAACTAGAGGCCATCAATATAAGATAATCATCAGGAAATCAAATAGGTAATTCAGGAGAAACTTCTTTACCCAGAGAGTGGTGAGAATGTGGAACTCACTACCACAGGGAGCGGTTGAGGCGAATAGCATCGATGCATTTAAGGGGAGGCTGGATAAACACATGAGGGAGAAGGGAATAGAGGGTTACACTGATAGATTTAGATGAGAAAAGATGGGAGGAGGCTCGAGTGCAGCATAAACGCCGGCATGGACTGGTTGGGCCGAATGGCCTGTTTCTGTGCCAGATATCCGATGCATTGCGTTAGTACCGAACACTGCAATTACTTGAAGTTCTCCATGAGCAGAGATTTAATAAAAGGAAAACTGAGAAAGTTAGAAAACGGAATTAAAAACACTTTTGAGATTGGGTCTGAGACATTGGCTGTGATCCAAGTGACCTGAGAATGTTGATGCGAATAACAAATGGAACCATCCCATTCCCCATTACTAATATCCCTCACCTTGATATGCATAAAAAAGTAATAAAAATATTATTATAGACTCTAGCTCAATAGTCACTTGCAATAAAGCATTCTAGGTTCTAATAATGCTCTACGAGAGTCTAACCAACTACCCTTGACATTCAACGGCATTACCATTGCCGAATCCCCCACCATCAACAACCTGGGGGTCACCATTGACCAGAAACTTAACTGGACCAGCCACATAAATACTGTGCCAACAAGAGCAGGTCAGAGGCTGGGTATTCTGCGACGAGTGTCTCACCTCCTGACTCCCCAAAGCCTTTCCACCATCTACAAGGCACAAGTCAGGAGTGTGATGGAATACTCTCCAATTGCCTGGATGAGTACAGCTCCAACAACACTCAAGAAGCTCGACGCCATTCAGGACAAAGCAGCCCGCTTGATTGGGACCCCTTCCACCACCTTAAACATTCACTCTCTCCACCACCGGCGCACCGTGGCTGCAGTGTGTACCATCTACAAGATGCACTGCAGCAACTTGACAAGGCTTCTCTAACATCACCTCGCAAACCCGCGACCTCTTCCACCTAGAAGGACAAGGGCAGCAGGCGCATGGGAACACCACCACCTCCAAGTTCCCCTCCAAGTCACACACCATCCTGACTTGGAAATATGTCGGCCATTCCTTCATTGTCGCTGGGTCAAAATCCTGGAACTCCCTCCCTAACAGCACTGTGGGAGCACCTTCACCACACGGACTGCAGCGGTTCAAGAAGGCGGCTCACCACCACCTTCTCAAGGGGCAATTAGGGATGGGCAATAAATGCTGGGCCTGGCCAGCGACGCCCAGATCCCATAAACGAATGTAAAAAAATCTTCAAACTTCCCCCCTTTTATTCTCCTTCCTTCCTTCTATGCTCCTGTGTATAAAATCCAGAATGCCATTGCCCTTTTTTACGGTCCGTTCTACCTGCATTCACACTTTTAAACATGAAGAATGGTCACGAAGATAAGGTGCTGGTGGGCAGCCAGAAAGAGCCTCTGCCTTCGAGAGAGAAGCAGGGGAAAACTGGGTGAGTAAATAGAACCGCGCAATGCATTGTCTCAGGGTCTGGCTCAGCACTTATGCAGTTAATGAGTTACACAGTTGGAGCAAATCATTTTCAAGGTCTTTCTATGATGAGCAACTGAATCATCCTGAAAGCTATGCTGAAGAGCTGACAGAAAACTGGATTTGTTTGAACGGACGGACAGTGTCGAGCTGCATCCCGAAATGTATCGCCCGAGAAATTTGGCCACACAGGCCACACTGTCGGAGGGGCGGTACTGAGGGAGCAGCGCACTGTCGGAGGGACAGTACTGAGGGAGCGCCGCACTGTCGGAGGGACGGTACTGAGGGAGCACCGCACTGTCGGAGGGGCGGTACTGAGGGAGCGCCGCACTGTCGGAGGGGCAGTACTGAGGGAGCGCCGCACAGTCGGAGGGGGCAGTACTGAGGGAGCGCCGCACTGTCGGAGGGGGCAGTACTGAGGGAGCGCCGCACTGTCGGAGGGGCGGTACTGAGGGAGCGCCGCACTGTCGGAGGGGCGGTACTGAGGGAGTGCCGCACTGTCGGAGGGGCGGTACTGAGGGAGCGCCGCACTGTCAGAGGGGCAGTACTGAGGGAGAGCCGCACTGTCGGAGGTGCCGTCTTTCAGATGAAACATTAAACCGAGGCCCCGTCTGCCCTCTCGGGTGGACGTAAAAGATCCCATGGCCACTATTGGAAGAAGAGCAGGGGGAGTCCTGGGCCCAATATTTATCCCTCAACCAACATCACTAAAACAGATGATCTGGTCATTATCACATTGCTGTTTTGTGGGAGCTTGCTGTGCGCAAATTGGCTGCCGCCTTTCCTACATTACAACAGTGACCACACTTCAAAAAATACTTCATTGACTGTGAAGCGCTTTGGGACGTCCGGTGGTCGAGAAAGGCGCTGGAGAAATGCAAGTTTTTCTTTCCTCCCGGCTCCATGTTGAGTTGAGTACATTATCTAAAACTTACCTTGCTGACTGAGTCCTAACAGTCCTTTATGGCCTGCTTTTCCCGAGTGTAGCTGACTGTATTGAGACAGTAAAATGTAAGATCTTTCCTTTATAATTACAGTCATTAGGCTGTAGGTGGGGGATGGCTACAGTGCCCTGCCTTAACGTTTATCTACTGCCTTGCGACTCGAAGGGAGTGCCCAATTATCAAATATCCGGTGAAACAGAACCGAAGGGGTCGACTAGTGACAGCTTCTCTGACAGATAACGTGAGGAAGATTTGAAGATGTCAAAGGAAATTAGAATCACTGGAGGTTCAGAGTTCATCGCTGCCAGCTGAAGCTTTTGGAGTAATGAGGTTGGGAGTTAATAGGTGTAATGATGAGATGACGGAGAGCGGTACCGCCTGGTTCGTGGCAGTGGGGTCCTGGTTTAATTGGATCCACACTCTCAATTGGCGCCCGGTGTAATTCAGGCTGACGCTGCACTTTGAGCCCAGCTGGCATTCACAGGAGCCAATTAAGAGTCTGTTTGGTGGAACAGGGAAGCGGGGCGGGGAGGAGAGGCTGTGGGACTGAGGCAGGGTGAGATGGTGGAAGATAACTCCGTGTGTGACTGATGCATACCGACATAGGAATTAGGAGCAGGAGTCGGCCATTCGGCCCCTCGAGCCTGCTCCGCCATTCAATAAGATCATGGCTGATCATCGACCACAACTCCACTTTCCCGTCCGATCCCCATATCCCTCGATTCCCCGAGAGTCCAAAAATCTATCGATCTCAGCCTTGAATATACTCAACGACTGAGCCTCCACAGCCCTCGGGGGTAGAGAATTCCAAAGATTCACCACCCTCTGAGTGAAGAAATTCCTCCTCATCTCAGTCCTAAATGGCCGACCCCTTATTCTGAGACTGTGACCCCTGGTATCTAATTTACTTCACCTGAGGAAGGAGCAATCGATAGCTCCGAAAGCTTGTGATTTCAAATAAAACTGTTGGGGGGAAAAATTCAGCTGCTTGCGCCTCCCGTTAGCGCCTTAAGAGGGCGCTAATGGGGCGTAAAGCAGCTAACGCCCGGGCGCAGCGCCGCCCACGCCTCCCGAAAAATTTAGTGGGAGGTTAGCGGCGGCGGCAGCCGGTAGCGCCCTGTGGCGCTGCGCCGCCGGCGATGACGTCATCGCCGTGCGCAGCACCCCGCTCGCGCCCCGGCCGTGATCTTCAGTCGCGCCCCCTGATTTACCGCCAGACGCTATGTCCGACGGGTTCAGGGAGGCGTACGTGCGGCCGGGGCGGCGATATTTAAAGGGGAGGTGGCAGGCGGCCATTTTTGTTGCTGGCCGCCTGCCAGCACCTGCCCCCGTTGCTGTCCCCGGCCCCCGTGAAGCCCCCCCACCGTGAAGTGCCGGCTGCGCTCCAAGAGCCCGGCACTTCTCTTGAGTGCCGGGCTCTTTTGCCGGCACTCCCGATCCCTGGGGGCCCAGCTGGGCCCCGGTTCGCGCTGCGCAGGGTCCCTCCCCTTTAAGAAGGGGAGGAAGGCCTGCAATACCGCGGCGCGACGTGCCGCAGCGCGTGGCGCTGCGGCACGTAGCGCCAGGATATTCACTCGCAGCGCCCCAAGAGGGATGCGGGGTGCTTCCAGTGGCGCCCCGCTTCCCTCTTGGGGCGCAACCACTGAAGTTCCGGCGCGGGGCCGCTAATTTTTTCGGGGCGCTAAAAGTCGCGCCCCGGCGAGGTTAGCGCCCCAAATGGGGCGCGACTCAATTTTTACCCCTTGGACTATAACCTGGTGTTGTGCGACCTCTCAATCTAGACTCTCCAGCCAGGGGAAAACAGCCTCTCAGCATCTACCCTGTCAATCCCCCCTCAGAATCTTATCTGTTTCAATGAGATCACCTCTCATTCTTCTAAACTCCAGAGAGTATCGGCCCAATCTACTCAATCTCTCCTCATAGGACAGCCCTCTCATCCCAGGAATCAATCTAGTGAACCTCCGTTGCACCCCATCTATGGCAAGTATATCCTTCCTTAGGTAAGGAGACCAAAACTGTACAAAGTACTCCACCACCACTTGACATTCAACGGCATTACCATTACCAAATCCCCCACCATCAACATCCTGGGGGTCACCATTGACCAGAAACTTAACTGGACCAGCCACATAAATACTGTGGCAACAAGAGCAGGTCAGAGGCTGGGTATTCTGCGGCGAGTGTCTCACCTCCTGACTCCCCAAAGCCTTTCCACCATCTACAAGGCACCAGTCAGGAGTGTGATGGAATACTCTCCACTTGCCTGGATGAGTGCAGGTCCAACAACAATCAAGAAGCTCGACACCATCCAGGACAAAGCTGCCCGCTTGATCGGCCCCCCATCCACCACCTTAAACATCCACTCCCTCCACCACCGGCGCACCGTGGCTGCAGTGTGTACCATCTACAAGATGCACTGCAGCAACTCGCCAAGGCTTCTTCGGCAGCACCTCCCAAACCCGCGACCTCTTCCACCTAGAAGGACAAGGGCAGCAGGCGCATGGGAACACCACCACCTCCAAGTTCCCCTCCAAGTCACACACCATCCTGACATGGAAATATATCGGCCGATCCTTCATCGTCGCTGGGTCAAAATCCTGGAACTCCCTCCCTAACAGCACTGTGGGAGCACCTTCACCACACGGACTGCAGCGGTTCAAGAAGGCGGCTCACCACCACCTTCTCAAGGGCAACTAGGGATGGGCAATAAATGCTGGTCCTTGCGACTACACTTCTAAAATACTTCATTGGCTGTAAAGCGCTTTGAGACGTCTGGTGGTTGTGAAAGGCGCTATAGAAATGCAAGTCTTTCTTTGCAGCTGCCGCCTATATCCTTGCCCCTTCTTCATTTAATTGACAATCGCGAACATGTGAATAACAAAAATAGAACAAAAAACAGTTCACATCTGAAACGGAACCGATGTACGCGCACCCTCACAGTAATCTACCACCGGCTGACTTCAATCGTCATAGAGTCATAACGGCACAGAAGGAGGCCATTCGGCCCATCGAGTCCGTGCCGGCTCTCTGTAGAGCAATCCAGTCAGTCCCATTCCCCCGCTCTATCCCCGTAGCCCTGCAAGTTTATTACTCTCCAGTGCCTATCCAGTCTCCCTTTGAAAACATTGAGTGTCTCCGCTTCCACCACTTCCGTCGGCAGCGAGTTCCAGGTCCTCACCACTCGCTGCGTAAACAAGTTTTTCCTCACGTTCCCCCCTGTATCTCTTGCCCAAAACCTTAAATCTGTGTCCCCCTAGTCCTTGTGCCATCAACTAGTGGGAACAGCCTTTCCCCGTCTAGCCTGTCCAAACCAGTCGCGGGATACTTGAACTGAACGGGTTACAGTTGTCACCCGTGGCGTGTAGCGGTGGGAGGATTCAGGGAGTTGCGGGGAGGGGGGGTGAAAGTAGAAGAGGAAACTGCCCCAACTAGCCCGGGGGGGAGGGGGAACAACGACCCACGCAGCCTGGAGTTAGTACAAGGGGACGGACTGAATATACACTGGGAACTGGCGAGAGGATAGCGGAGGACAGAGAGATGGAGCCGGGGGCGCTGGGGGAGGTGAGAATCTCGCACGGCGACCAGCGACCTCCGCCTCCCTTTCTTCTCAGCGGCATTGGCCGCTGTCATCGCACAACCATTCCGGGAGGGAGGAAGCTGAGGTCCATCCCGGGCCCGGAGGCGCTAGTTTCCTCAGCTCGATCCCACCTTTTAGAGGAATTCAGAAGAATGAGAGGTGATCTTATTGAAACATACAAGATTCTGAGGGAGCTCGACAAGGTAGATGCAGAGAGGATGTTTCCCCTCGTGGGGAAATCTAGAACTCGGGGGCATAGTTTCAGAATAAAGGGTCGCCCTTTTAGAACTGAGATGAGGAGGAATTTCTTCTCTCAGAGGGTCGTAAATCTGTGGAATTCTCTGCCCCAGAGAGCCGTGGAGGCTGGGTCATTAAATACATTTAAGGTGGAGATAGACAGATTTTTTACAAGATACGGGAGTGAAGGGTTATGGGGAGCGGGCTGGGAAGTGGCTTTGAGCCCAAGATCAGCCATGATCTTATTGAATGGCGGAGCAGGCTCGAGGGGCCGAGTGGCCTATTCCTGCTCCTATTCCTTATGTTCTTTGCGCGATGGTGTATTTTTGGCTTTGTTCAAATTGGATTTTTCGAAACCCCGGAGGTTATTTAAGGCGCCCCTCGGGGGCCGCAGAACCCCGGTTGAGAACCCCTGATCTAACTCATGTCATCTTCTCTCCTCTTCTGTACCTGGAAGGTGTCCATTCAACGAAGTTTCTCAATTTTTACAAAATGATGGGTTTTGCGGGGATGAACAGCAATTGTCTTCATCTGACACGAGTTACTTCACTCAGTCTGCCTTTGAACAAGGTAAGTTGCATTCAGTCGTGGAAACATTCCTCTCCTTCTCAGCTTAACTCGCGCTTTCCCAAGAGCGGAAAAACACGGAGCTCCTTAGCTCCATTCGTCTCGCATTCCCCTTCAATCTTCAGGCTCACGTTCGGCTCCACTGAACCAATACCTCATCTTCTCTCTCATAGAGTCATAGAGTTATACAGCACAGAAAGAGGCCCTTCGGCCCATCGTGTCCGCGCCGGCCATCAAGCCCCGTCTATTCTAATCCAATTTTCCAGCACTTGGTCCGTAGCCTTGTATGCTATGGCGTTTCAAGTGCTCATCTAAATGCTTCTTGAATGTTGTGAGGGTTCCTGCCTCTACCACCCTTTCAGGCAGTGAGTTCCAGATTCCATCCACCCTCTGGGGGAAAAAGTTTTTCCTCAAATCCCCTCTAAACCTCCTGCCCCTTACCTTGAAACTATGCCCCCTGGTTATTGACCCCTCTACTAAGGGGAAAAGTTCCTCTCTATCTACGCCCCTCATAATTTTGTACACCTCAATCAGGTCCCCCCTCAGCCTTCTCTGCTCTAAGGAAAACAACCCCAGCCTGTCCAGTCTCTCCTCATAGCTGAAACGCTCCAGCCCAGGTAACATCCTGGTGAATCTCCTCTGCACCCTCTCCAATGCAATCACATCCCTCCTATAGTGTGGCGACCAGAACTGCACACAGTATTCCAGCTGTGACTTAATTAGCGTTTTGTACAGCTCCATCATAACCTCCCTGCTCTTGTATTCTATGCCTCGGCTAATGAAGGCAAGTATCCCATATGCCTTTTTAACCAACTTATCTAGCTGTCCTGCTGCCTTCAGGGATCTATGTACATGCACACCAAGGTCCCTCTGATCCTCTCATTCTTGTCAACCTTGGCCCAACCCAACGGTTTTTTTACAAAGCATTTACAGCACAGAAACAGGCCATTCGGCCCGACTGCTCCATGCTGGTGTTTATGCTCCACACCAGCCTCCTCCCACCCCTCTCCATCTCACCCATCACCATATCCTTCTATTCCTTTCTCCCTCATGTGTTTATCCAGCTTCCCCTTAAATGCATCTATACTATTCGCCTCAACCACTCCCTGTGGTAGCGAGTTCCACATTCTCACCACTCTCTGGGGAAAGAAGTTTCTCCTGAATTCCCGATTGGATTTATCAGTGACTCTCTTATATCGATGGACCTGAGTTCTGGTCTCCCCCACAAGTGGAAACATAATCTCTCGGTCTACAATAGCAAAATACTGCGGATGCTGGAAATCTGAAATAACAACAGAAACTGCTGGAAACACTCAGCAGGCCAGGCAGCATCGAGGAGAGAGAAACAGAGTTAACGTTTCAGGTCTGGGACCCTTCATCAGAACTGGAAAAGGCTGGAGATGTAACAGATTTTAAGCAGGTGCAGAGGCCGGGAGAGGGGGAGGAAGGAACTGAAGAAATAGTCTGTGCTAGGGTAGGAGGCAGGAAAGATTAAATGTTGCAAATGGGGATGGCAGAATCATCAACAGCCTGAAAAATGGGGGCACGGGTTTGAAATTGTTGAACTCAATGTTGAGTCCAGAAGGCTGTAAAGTGCCTAATGGAAAGATGAGGTGCTGTTCCTCGAGCTTACGTTGAGCTTCATTGGAACAGTGTAAGAGGCCGAGGACGGAGAGATCAGAGTGGGAGTGAAGCGGAGAATCTCTAGGTCTACCCTATCAAACTCTTTCATAATCTTGAAGACCTCGATCAGGTCGTCCCTCAGCCTTCTCTTTTCCAGAGAAAAGTTCCCCAGCCTTTTTACTGAATAAAACAAAGTCTGAACTGGTTCTCTGGAGTTCTGTCTAGTCTCCAGATCAGGAATGGTTCCCTCATGTCTTGTTTAGTCTTCATGATCCAACAAACGCCCACAATTAGGAACAAAACCCATCTTTTCTAGAGAGACAGCAGAGAACTGTCTGTCTCCTTAAAACTACATTGGGGTCAGGAGCAATTATATTCACAAAGGAACCCTCAATCAATCCTTTGCAAGACAGGGCAGTATCACTGCACAACACCGCCACAGAACCGTCTCACTGCTTTACCCTGTCAAAAATCATTTTATTCCCTATGATTAACAGCACAATATCATGAAAGATTCAGCCCGCATTTGGCTACGAGCATTCACTGCCAGAACACAATGGCATACTCGTGTGAAAGTGCCATTGTTCAATTCGCGGAGATGTGCTGGCGACGGGACTTCGAGGAGTGCAACACATCTCACCATCAACCACTGGCTGTGAACAACTGCAGCATCTGTCTGATTATCGTACACCAGGTCCCGTTGACCCATCGTCCCCCTGTGCTCGCTGACCTACACTGGCTCCTGGTCCGGCAACGCCTCGATTTCAAAATTCTCATCCTTGTGTTCAAATCCATCAATGGCCTCGCCCCCCCCCTTCCCTATCTCTGTAACCTCCTCTAGCCCCACAACTCCCCCCGAGATATCTGCGCTCCTCCAATTCCGGCCTCTTGCGCATCCGCCTGATTTTCATCGCTCCACCATTGGCGGCTGTGCCTTCAGCTGCCTCAGAGGGAGGTGAATCTTTGGAATTCTCTACCCCAGAGGGCTGTGGATGCTCAGTCGTTGAGTATATTCAAGGCTGAGATAGATTTTTGGAATCTCGGGGAATCAAGGGATATGGGGATTGACATGAATCTTGTCATTCATGTGGAAATGACTTATGACATAATACTGGGCGGCCTGCTGGTGGCGCTGTCCAGGGAGAGTATAAATACTCGGGCACGGGCCCAGCTTGCTCAGGACATTCTTTAACAGGAACTAGTTAAGGCCACAACTACACCTCCATGTTGGAAAACAGTTGATTAAAGCCTTGTTTAATACTCAGACCAAGGCCTAGTAGATTTCTTACATCAGGGATAATGCGGGAAAGTGGAGTTGAGGTCGATGATCAGCCATGATCTTATTGAATGGCAGAGCAGGCTCGAGGGGCCGAATGGCCGACTCCTGCTCCTATTTCTTATGTTCTTATGTTGCCTGGGGCCCTAAGCTCTGGAATTCCCTCCCTAAACCTCTCCGCCTCTCTCTCCTCTTTTAAGACGCTCCTTAAAACCTACCTCTTTGACAAAGTTCTGTCCTAATATCTCCTTATGTGGCTCGGGGTCAAATTTTGTTTGATAATCGCTCCTGTGAAGCGCCTTGGGATGTTCTACTCCGTTAAAGGCGCCGTATCAATACAAGTTGTTGAGGCGCTCGCGAAGAACCACCAATTGTATTGATACATGCGTCGACTGGGAGCATCGAGACCGGGATCGGGCGGTTACAGTTCCAAATCGGAATTTCCTGCCCACATTCAGGAACTGGATTCGCACAGAAAGAATGGGGTACCAGAGGGCCGGCGGCACCAGTCAACCCCTGCCCCAGCGTTACGGTCGCAACCGTCCGCCACGGAGGGGAGGAAACTGGGCGAGGAATCATATTTAAACCAGCGCAATCGCCGCCCTCAAGAAGAGCGAAAAGTGGCGTCAAAATGAGAATTAAACGGGAAGTCACGCGCCCTTAAGTGAATAATTCATTACCGAAAAGGCTGTTATTAATTTGCCAGACAAATTGACTCAGGACTAGGCTGAGCAAGCTGCAAGCTTTCTTCTTGCAAACAGCCCTGCCGGCCTCAATATGTTAGTCACAGATCAGGAATATTTGCTTAATGTTGAAATATTAGCTTACGAGCTCCAGAGCAACCTTTATATATTTTTTTTTTCGCAACAGTAAAACTTGCCGACACAGACGGGGAATAAATTTTTAAAGGTGGCTGAGGCTGTAATTCATTCCGATGTGATGTGATTACACGTGGAAAACAATTACCCACTTGGCACTATCTCCGCTCATTTAATTAGGAGCTTCGGCAGGACACGAGGAAAGGCTTCCTGGAGAGGGGGTTGGAAGGTAGAAGAATGAGAGCGGTTTGCAGGGCACAAGAATGTAAGAGCATAAGAATTAGGAGCAGGAGTCGGCCATTCGGCCCCTCGAGCCTGCTCTGCCATTCAATAAGATCATGGCTGATCATCGACCTCATCTCCACTTTCCCGCCCGATCCCTTTGCGCCCAAATATCTCTCGATCTCAGCCTTGAATATACTCAACGACTGAGCCTCCACAGCCCTCTGGGGTAGAGAATTCCAAAGATTCACCACCCTCTGAGTGAAGAAATTCCTCCTCATCTCAGTCCTAAATGGCCGACCCCTTATCCTGAGACTGTGACCCCTGGTTCTAGACTCTCCAGCCAGGGGAAACAGCCTCTCAGCATCTACCCTGTCAATCCCCCCTCAGAATCTTGTCAGTTTCAATGAGATCGCCTCTCATTTTTCTAAATTCCAGAGAGTATAGGCCCAATCTACTCAATCTCTCCTCATAGGGCAACCCTCTCATCCCAGGAATCAGTCTAGTGATCCTTCATTGCACGACCTCGAAGGCAAGTATGTCCTTTCTTAGATAAGGAGACCAAAACAGTGCACAGTACTCCAGGTGTGGTCTCACCAAAGCCCTCTACAATTGTCCGAAGACTTCCTCACTTCTGTACTCCAACCCCCTTGCAATAAAGGCCAATAAAGCTAAGCCAACAGAGCTTTCTGGGTTACTTCCTTTGGCTCATTTCTACCAGCACGTCTTGCTCCGAAAGACTTGTATTTCTACTCCAGGGGAATCAAGGGATATGGGGATCGGGCGGGAAAGTGGAGTTGAGGTCAAAGATCAGCCATGATCTTATCGAATGGCGGAGCAGGCTCGAGGGGCCGTATGGCCGACTCCTGCTCCTAATTCTTACATGATGTTTCTTATGTCCCTGTTGTAATGTAGGAAACGTGGCAGCCAATTTGCGCACAGCAAGCTCCCACCAATAACAAGAATGTGATAATGGCCAGATAATCTGTTTTTGTCATGTTGATTGAGGGATAAATATTGGCCCCGGGACACCGGGGAGAACTCCCCCTGCTCTTCTTCAAAATAGTGGCCGTGGGATCTTTTACATCCACTTGAGAGGGCAGACGGAGCCTCTGTTTAACGTCACATCTGAAAGACGGCCCCTCCGACAGTGCGGCGCTCCCTCAGTACCGCCCCTCCGACAGTGCGGCGCTCCCTCAGTACTGCCCCTCCGACAGTGCAGCGCTCCCTCAGTACTGCCCCTCCGACAGTGCGGCGCTCCCTCAGTACTACCCCTCCGACAGTGCGGCGCTCCCTCAGTACTGCCCCTCCGACAGTGCAGCGCTCCCTCAGTACTGCCCCTCCGACAGTGCGCCGCTCCCTCAGTACTGCCCCTCCGACAGTGCGCCGCTCCCTCAGTACTGTCCCTCCGACAGTGCGACGCTCCCTCAGTACTGCCCCTCCGACAGTGCACCGCTCCCTCAGTACTGCCCCTCCGACAGTGCGGCGCTCCCTCAGTACTGACCCTCCGACAGTGCGGCACTCCCTCAGTACCGCCCCTCCGACAGTGCGGCGCTCCCTCAGTACTTCCCCTCCGACAGTGCGGCGCTCCCTCAGTACTGCCCCTCCGACAGTGTGGCGCTCCCTCAGTACTGACCCTCCGACAGTGCGGCGCTCCCTCAGCACCGCCCCTCCGACAGTGCGGCGCTCCCTCAGCACCGCCCCTCCGACAGTGCGGCGCTCCCTCAGCACTACACTGGGAGTGTCAGGCTGGATTTTTGTGCTCAAGTCTCTGGAGTGGAGCTTGAACCCACAGCGAGTTTGCTACCAAGTGAGCCACTGTCTGACACACCCTTCGCTTCTTTGACCCCATGTTACTAATACATCTGGTTAACAAAAATCTATAACTCTCAGATTTAAAATTAGCATCAATTGCTGTTTGCGGAAGAGAGTTCCAAACTTCAACCACCCTTTGTGTGTAGAAGTGTTTCCTAACTTCACTCCTGAAAGGTCTGGCTCTAATTTTTAGACTCTGCCCCCTAGTCCTAGACTCCCCAACCAGCGGAAATAGTTTCTCTCTCTCTACCCTATCAGTTCCCCTGAATACCTTGGAAACTTCATCTCACATTGGCCGCACATTGGGAAATGCAGAGACTGAAAATGTTCAACAGCCAACTACCTGTGTGCCCACACTCAGCAGAACCTGCAGGGACACAGCCGGGGGCGGGCGGGGGGGGGGGGCAAATAGCCACCTGTCTGATCCAAATATCAATCCTCAACAGCCAGCTGTCTAACCCCCGCTCTGTTTACAGCAGTCTACCGTCAAGAACTGACGGCTGTGTAACACAGATGTTCTCCCCCACTCATTTCGCAGGCCTGTTGCTGAGGGGGCCGCCCCACGGTTGCCAGACCCCTCCCCCCCCCCAACCCCCACACGCCCTATTCGCTTGGCCATTCCTCAGGGGACAAATTGAACAGGGCATCAGCCGATTCGTCGAAACAAGAGAGACATCACACTCCGGGATCATCCTATGCACGCGCTTTCTCGCGCGGAAGGCGATCGGGGCGACGAGGAGCCTGGCTGCGTTTTCCTCCATTGGCTGGCGTGTCGGGAATGCAAGATCAGCAAGGTGCTCCCAATCGTTATCGTTATTCAGTCATCCGTGTTGGAAATATGCTCATATGAACATTGGGTGTGTCAGCCCTGGCTGAGTTGGGTCGCACTCGCTCTCTCTCTCTCTCGCGCCTCTGAGTCAGAAGGTTGGGGGCTCCAAGTCCCACTCCAAGAGACTCAAGCCCATAATCCAGGCCGACGCTTACGGTGCGGTACTGAGGGAGACATTAAACCGAGGCCCCGTCTGCTCTCTCAAGCGGACGTAAAAGATGCCATGGCCACTATTTTGAAGAAGAACAGGTGAGTTCTCCCCGGTGTCCTGGGGCCAATATTTGTTCCTTAATCAACATCACTAAAACAGAAATTTGCCGATGACACCAAACTTGGGGGGGTGGCAAACAGTGAGGATGATACCAATCGACTGCAACAGGACATAGAAAGGCGAGCAGAATGGGCAGACAGGTGGCAGATGGAATTTAATGCAGGGAAGTGTGAGGTGATGCATTTTGGCAGAAGGAACAGGGAGAGGCAATATACACTTAATGGCACAGTTTTAAACAGTGCGCAGGGACAGAGGGACCTGGGAGTTAATGTGCATAGGTCCCTGAAGGTGGCGGGACATATTGAGGGAGTGGTTAGCAAAGCATATGGGATCTTGGGCTTCATAAATAGAGATATTGAGTACAAAAGTAGCGAAGTTATGCTGAACCTTTATAAAGCGCTGGTTAGGCCACAACTGGAGTATTGCGTCCAGTTCTGGTCACCACACTTTAGGAAGGATGTGAAGGCCCTTGAGAGGGTGCAGAGGAGATTTACCAGAATGGTTCCGGGGATGGGGGATCTTAGCTACAAGGACAGGTTGGAGAAGCTGGATTTGTTTTCATTCGAGCAAAGGAGGTTGAGGGGCGATTTGATAGAGGTGTACAAGATTATGACAGGTTTGGATAGGCTAGACGGGGAAAGGCTGTTCCCACTAGTTGATGGTACAAGGACTAGGGGACACAGATTTCAGGTTTTGGGCAAGAGATACAGGGGGGGATGTGAGGAAAAACTTTTTTACGCAGCGTGTGGTGAGGACCTGGAACTCGCTGCCGACGGAAGTGGTGGAAGCGGAGACACTCCATGTTTTCAAGGGGAGACTGGATAGGCACTTGAGGGAAATAAACTTGCAGGGCTACGGGGATAGAGCGGGGGAATGGGACTGACTGGATTTTTCTACAGAGAGCCGGCACAGACTCGATGGGCCGAATGGCCTCCTTCTGTGCCGTTATGACTCTTTGACTCTATGAGATGGTCTAGTCCTTATCGCATTGCTGTCTGTGGGAGCTTGCTGTGCGCAAATTGCTGCGTTTCCAAGGTTACCACACTTCACAGGGCACTTCATTGGCTGTAAAGTGCTTTGGGAGGTGGTGAAAGGCGCTATGGAAATGCAAGTTCTTTCTTTGTTATCGGAGCAGGCTGTGCTGTCACCCCCGTTCCAAGTCCAATCCCATTGCCAACAGTGACTGTCCCAAGTCCGTGCAGGAGAAGACTGGGCCGCTTGTGGAGGGGAGAACATTGGCCGAAAGGAAGGCTCGATCTTTGATTCTTAACCGTTCCTCGGCCAGGCTGGGCGACGGTGCCGGAACGGCGAGAAAACGAGAAGGACGGCGTCCGGGATTGTTGTTGTTTTTTTTTCCTTTCTCAGACAACACCAGGACCAGCAATTCCCGCAGATCCTGTGCTTCCAAGCGAAAGGCTCGGCCGTCGCTCGAATCAATCAGCTCGCTGTCACTCCAGCCGTTTCTCTGTGACAGATGATTGGCACTTGGTGACCAGTAACCACGCCAACATGAAAAGGCTCCTTTCAAAGACCCGCGATGGCCACTTCACTCCGAGGCGAGCCTCTCGATTCTTTCAACACTCAAATCTTTGGAGCAATTTGCAGAGACTGGGAGCTGGGGGGGCGGTGCAATTTACCGGGAGAGACGGCGTCTGCAGGGAAATATTGAGACACTTTCAATTGCTGCAGTTGTGTGCGTGTAACAGTGGCAGATTCGACAGCGGCCGATGCTGCACTGGCACAAGGAACGCAGTGCGGTGAGATCCACAGGCCAGTGCGTGACAGACATCATCGCTGCACAGATCAAGAGTAGCTACTCACAGTAGCAGAAGGTGGGTAGTGGTGTTCCACAAGGATCAGTGCTGGGACCACTGCTGTTCACAATTTACATTAACGATTTAGACTTTGGAATCAAAAACACAATTTCTAAATTTGCGGATGACACCAAATTGGGGGGGGGATAGTCAATACTGAGGAGGACTGCAACAAATTACAGGAGGACATTAATAAACTTGCAGAATGGGCACATAATTGGCAAATGAAGTTCAACACAGATAAATGTGAGGTATTACATTCTGGTAGGACAAAAATGAGAAGTCGCACAACACCAGGTTATAGTCCAACAGTTTTATTTGAAATCACGAGCTTTCGGAGCGCTGCTCCTTCATCAGGTAAAGTGAAGGAATACGAATCAGCAAAGCATATATAGACAGAGAACAAATGTGTTTCTGACTGCCCTCCATCACACCTCGGCAGAGATACAATCAGTCAGGAAGGTGTGATGGAGGGCAGTCAGAAACACATTGGCCAGAAAATTAGACCTAATACGCGAGAGTACGCACTGTGTACTCTCGCGTATTAGGTCCCGAATTGCCGGTTTCCTGCATGCACTGCGCATGCGCGGGAAACCGGCACTTCGTGTATGGCGAAGGGGGCGGTTCCTAAGTGAACCGCGTGCGCACTACAGGCTGCGCGCACGCAGTGCACTTAGTTTTATTTTCAGGTTTGAACGCGCAGGTAAGTGTTGAAGATTTTACACATAAAGAAAGCAGGCGTAAGACCCCCTTTTAACAAGGGAAGTAGTTAATCAAGTGTTATTTTAAAAATTTTTCAACAGGTTTATCTTTTTTAGAGACTTTAAAGAAAGGTAAGTTTATTTTTATAAATTTTCAAAAGAATTTAAATTTTTTTTTAAATTTATTTTTTTGTTTAAAGTGGTTAATTTATTTAACTATAGTTATTTTATTAATGTGATGGCTTTTTATTTTAATTTAATTGAGGTTTAGCTGTTCTTTTGGGGGCTTGTTGTATTCATAGCTTTGACAGCCCTTGCTGTCAAAACTATGAATGAAAGATGGTGTGCTGCCATTGGCTCTAACTGGCCCACGTGATCCCAGAGCTCGCACGAACTAACTGCGCCTCTGGGACACGCACACACTGCGCGCCGGCACCAGGGAGAGGCCCTCGAACTAAAGTTCGTGTGGGCCAAAACCATAAAGGTAGGCGCGGAGTGCGATATCGCGGGGAATCCTTACCCCCGCGGCAACCATCGAACTCCAATTTCTGGGCCATTGTTCTCTGTCTATATATGCTTTGCTGATTTGCATTCCCTCACTTTACCTGACGAAGGAGCAGCGCTCCGAAAGCTCGTGATTTCAAATAAAACTGTTGGACTATAACCTGGTGTTGTGCGACTTCTCATTTTTGTCCACCCCAGTCCAACACCGGCATCTCCGCATTCTGGTAGGAAGAATAGGGAGTTCACTTATCACTTGGAGGGTGCGAGTCTAGGTGGGGTAGAGGAACAAAGCGATCTCGGAGTACAAATACACAAATCACTAAAAGTTGCGACACAGGTTAGCAAGGCCATAAAAAAAGCAAATCAAGCACTAGGGTTTATTTCTAGAGGGATAGAATTGAAAAGTAGGGAAGTTATGCTAAACCTGTATCGAACCTTGGTTAGACCACACTTGGAGTACTGTGTACAGTTGTGGTCGCCATATTATAAAGAGGATATAGAGGCACTGGAGAGGGTGCAGAGAAGATTTACAAGGATGATACCAGAAATGCGAGGGTATACATATCAGGAAAGGATGAACAGGCTGGGTCTCTTTTCTCTTGAAAAGAGAAGGCTGAGGGGTGACCTAATAGAGGTCTTTAAAATTATGAAAGGTTTTGAGAGAGTGGATACAGAGAGAATGTTTCCACTTGTGGGGAAGAGCATAACTAGAGGCCATCAATATACGATCGTCACCAAGAAATCCAATAGGGAATTCAGGAGAAACTTCTTTACCCAGAGAGTGGTGAGAATGTGGAACTCGCTACCACAGGGAGTGGTTGAGGCGAATAGTATCGATGCATTTAAGGGGAGGCTGGATAAACACATGAGGGAGAAGGGAATAGAGGGTTACGCTGATAGATTTAGATGAGGAAAGACGGGAGGAGGCTCGAGTGGAGCATAAACGCCAGCATGGACTGGTTGGGCCGAATGGCCTCTTTCTGTGCCGTATATCCGGTGTAAGATACAGAGACACACAAACATACAGACACGCACTCAAAGCCCCGCGCAGGTACACGGCGCAGATTCACAGAGTCGCGCATCTTCCAGGTGAGCTATTTAAACTGCGGCCTGGTTGTCCTGTTCAGAGAGTCACAAAAGATCCCATGGCCATATTCGAAGGAGGGCCATATTTACAAAGACTGGACCCTTAACCTGTTGGAATTCAAGCACAGCAGACTTTTGCCAGAGAATAAGAATTGCTAGGTGGTGCATGAACCTACATAAGACTGGTAGCTTGCACTGGGACGGTCTACATGTGTTCTCAGATTGAGGAGAATGGACCAATACTCTCTGGAGTTCAGAAGAATGAGAGGCGATCGCAAATGAAGCATTTAAGATTCTGAGGGGGATTGACAGGGTAGATGCTGGGAGGATGTTTCCCCTGGGCTGGAGAGTCTAGAACCAGGGGTCACAGCCTCAGAATAAGGGGTCGGCTATTTAGGACTGAGATGAGGAGGAATTTCTTCACTCAGAGGGTGGTGAATCTTTGGAATTCTCTACCCCAGAGGCTCAGTCGTTGAGTATATTCAAGGCTGAGTTCGCTAGATTTTTGGACTCTAGGGGAATCAAGGGATATGGGGATCGGGCGGGAATGTGTTGAGGTCGATGATCAGCCATGACCTTATTGAATGGTGGAGCAGGCTCGAGGGGCCCTATGGCCGACTCCTGCTCTTAATTCTTATCTTGGTTCTACAGACTGCGGTGGAGCACCTTGTGCGCAGTTGCTCTACAGATCACGGTGAGACAGCTGTGTTTGCCTGTATGGCAGTGAGGGGCCTGTGTGTCTGTACTCGAGAGGCCGCAGTGAGGTGGCCGAGTGCATGTGCGGGCAGTGCCACGGTCTGTGCGGCCTACAGATTGCAGTGGAAGAGGGTATGCGTGCCCTGTCCACCGCAGTGGGGCTGCTGCGTGTGTGCGTGTGTGTGCAATCCACACACTGCAGTGGGGCCACCGGAAGGCTGCTCTCATTGACGGCAGTGGGCAACTCCGTGCGTCTACTCTGCAGATCACGGTGGGAGGAATGTGTGATCACTGGATTGCAGGGGTCGGTTATATGTGTGTGTGGTATCAAGTGAAGTGAGGTGATTCTCTAGACTTCTTACATTGCGGCTGGGTGGATGTGTGAATGCACGCTACAGACTGCTCTGAGTTGCAATGTTTTTTTTCTATTTCTTCACGGGATGTGGGCGTCGCTGGCAAGGCCCAGCATTTATTGCCCATTCCTAGTTGCCCCTTGAGAAGGTGGTGGCGAGCCGCCTTCTTGAACCGCTGCAGTCCGTGTGGTGAAGGTGCTCCCACAGTGCTGTTCGGGAGGGAGTTCCAGGATTTTGACCCAGCGACGATGAATCAACGGCCGATATATTTCCAAGTCAGGATGGTGTGTGACTTGGAGGGGAACTTGGAGGTGGTGGTGTTCCCATGCGCCTGCTGCCCTTGTCCTTCTAGGTGGAAGAGGTCGCGGGTTTGGGAGGTGCTGCCGAAGAAGCCTTGGCGAGTTGCTGCAGTGCATCTTGTAGATGGTACACACTGCAACCACGGTGCGCCGGTGGTGGAGGGAGTGAATGTTTAAGGTGGTGGATGGGGTGCCCATCAAGCGGGCTGCTTTGTCCTGGATGGTGTCGAGCTTCTTGAGTGTTGTTGGAGCTGCACTCATCCAGGCAAGTGGAGAGTATTCCATCACACTCCTGACTTGTGCCTTGTAGATGTAGGTGGTGAAGTCATAAGAACATAAGAATTAGGAGCAGGAGTCGGCCATTCGGCCCCTCGAGCCTGCTCCGCCATTCAATAAGATCATGGCTGATCTTCTACCTCATCTCCACTTTCCTGCACTATCCCCATATCCCTTGATGCCCTTAATATTCAAAAATCTATCGATCTCAGCCTTGAATATACTCAACGACTGAGCCTCCACAGCCCTCTGGGGTAGAGAATTCCAAAGATTCACCACCCTCTGAGTGAAGAAATTCCTCCTCATCTCAGTCCTAAATGGCCGACCCCTTATCCTGAGACTGTGACCCCTGGTTCTAGATTCCACAGCCAGGGGAAACATCCTCCCTGCATCTACCCTGTCAAGGCCCTGGAAGAATTTTGTATGTTTCAATGAGATCACCTCTCATTCTTCTAAACTCGAGGGAATATAGGCCCAATCTACTCAATCTCTCCTCATAGGACAATCCCCCCATCCCAGGAACCAGTCTGGTGAACCTTCGTTGCACTCCCTCTATGACAAGTATATCCTTCATTAGGTAAGGAGACCAAAACTGTGCACAGTACTCCAGGTGTGGTCTCACCAGGGCCCTATATGTTAGTCTGTATGTGTGATCTCTAACTTTCAGTTGGACATGTGTGTTGCGTGCACACTAAAAAATTCTCATCAACACATGGCACAATCAAATCTGTAGACTGCAGCGTAATCTGTGCATTGACACAGCAGCCAGTAAGGTCCAGAGATGGCTGTGTAAAACACCCCAGTGGGTTTATAGACATCAGGGTCAAGCATTGATTGGGACACACTCTAATATGTTTTAGAGACTGCGATGTTAAACTCTCCACTGGATTCTAAGCTGCCACTCTCACGCAATATTGAGGGAACGCTGCATTGTAAGTGGTCACATCCTTTCGACCAGATGTTAACCCAAAGCAGCATCTGTCTGTTCCAGTGGCTCGGATGTGTTTATAGAGCCCAAGGCACAATTCAAAGGCCACAGAGGTTGCTCGACATCCTCACCGGCATTTCTCTCACAGCACGATCACCAAATCAACAGATAAACCACTCATTCACCTCATCGCATCCCCGATTTCAATCGCTCCACTATTGGCGGCCGTGCCTTCAGCTGCCTGGGCCCTAATCTCTGGAATTCCCTCCCTAAACATCTCCGCCTCTCTCTCCTCCTTTAAGACGCTCCTTAAAACCTACCACTTCGACCAAGCTTTTGGTCACCTGTTCGAGGACCAGGACCTCAAACCCGGCACCAAGCTCATGGTCTACAGAGCAGTACTGATACCCGCCCTCCTGTATGCCTCAGAGACATAGACCATGTACAGCAGGCACCTCAAAGCATTGGAGAGGTACCACCAACGCTGCCTCCGCAAGATCCTGCAAATCCATTGGCAGGATAGGCGCACCAACGTCAGTGTTCTCGTTCAGGCCAACATTCCCCAGCATCGAAGCTCTGACCACGCTCGATCAGCTCCGATGGACGGGCCACATCGTCCGTATGCCCGATACGAGACTGCCAAAACAAGCGCTCTACTCGGAGCTCCGACACGGCAAGAGAGCCCCAGGTGGGCAGAGGAAACGCTTCAAGGACACCCTCAAAGCCTCCTTGAAAAAGTCCAACATTCCCACCGACACCTGGGAATCCCTGGCCCAAGACCGCACAAAGTGGAGGAGAAGCATCCGGGAAGGCGCCGAACACCTCGAGTCTCTTCACCGGGAGCAAGCGGAAGCCAAGCGCAAACAGCGGAAGGAGCGCACGTCAACCCAAGCACCCCACCCACCTGCCCCTTCAACCACCGTCTGCCCCACCCGTGACAGAGACTGTAGGTCCCGCATTGGACTCATCAGTCACCTGAGAACTCATTGTTAGTGTGGAAGCAAGTCATCCTCGGTTCCGAGGGACTGCCGAAGAAGAAGAAATAAGAAGAAAAGCATTCATCAGTGCTTACTCAAATAGGGTGTCCAGAATACAGTGTAAAACACTGCAATAGTGTCTAGACTGCTTCGAGAAACACTACAAGAGGTATTAGATTATGCAGTGTGAAATAGTTACCAGTCTGCACATCAGTCGAGTCCATAGATTAGGCCACATTGCAGTAAAGACAGAGACAACAATATGAAACACTCTGAAATGAACCCTCTGAGGTTAGCAGATGGCAATGTGAAATACTTCTACACTTGTCAGCACGCACGGTAAATAAAATGAATGCCTGGGTATTTAAAATCACAGCTTCTTTTCCTCGTTCATTGCTGTAAGTGGTGGTTTAGGAAAGTGTAACGCCCGCTTTTTCACTTCAGTGCGTTGTGTCAGTATCAGACTCCAGCACGAGCAACTGAAAAAGGAAGCGCTGAAAGGCTAGACCAGGAAGGATTTGAACTCTAACCCTACGTGTCAGCCGTGACTCAGTGGGCCGCACTCTCACCTCTGAGTCAAAGGTCATGGGTTCGAGCCCCACTCCAGAGACTTGAGCACAAATACTCCAGGTTGACTCTCAAAGTGCCAGTACTGAGGGAGCGCCGCACTGTCGGAGGGGCAGTACTGAGGGAGCGCCGCACTGTCGGAGGGGAGGTGCTGAGGGAGCGCCGCACTGTCGGAGGGCCAGTACTGAGGGAGCGCCGCACTGTCGGATGGGCAGTGCTGAGGGAGCGCCGCACTGTCGGAGGGGCGGTACTGAGGGAGCGCCGCACTGTTGGAGGGGCAGTACTGAGGGAGCGCCGCACTGTCGGAGGGGCAGTACTGAGGGAGCGCCGCACTGTCGGAGGGGCAGTACTGAGGGAGCGCCGCAATTGTCGGATGAGCAGTACTGAGGGAGCGCCGCACTGCCGGAGGGGCGGTACTGAGGGAGCGCCGCACTGTCGGAGGGGAGGTGCTGAGGGAGCGCCGCACTGTCGGAGGGCCAGTACTGAGGGAGCGCCGCACTGTCGGATGGGCAGTGCTGAGGGAGCGCCGCACTGTCGGAGGGGCAGTACTGAGGGAGCGCCGCACTGTCGGAGGGGCAGTACTGAGGGAGCGCCGCACTGTCGGAGGGGCAGTACTGAGGGAGCGCCGCACTGTCGGAGGGGCGGTACTGAGGGAGCGCCGCACTGTTGGAGGGGCAGTACTGAGGGAGCGCCGCACTGTCGGAGGGGCAGTACTGAGGGAGCGCTGCACTGTCGGAGGGGCAGTACTGAGGGAGTGCCGCACTGTCGGAGGGGTGGTACTGAGGGAGTGCCGCACTGTCGAAGGGACCGTACTGAGGGAGTGCCGCATTGTCGGAGGGGCAGTACTGAGGGAGCGCCGCACTGTCGGAGGGACAGTACTGAGGGAGCGTCGCACTGTCGGAGGGGCGGTACTGAGGGAGTGCCGCACTGTCGGAGAGGCAGTACTGGGGGAGCGCCGCACTGTCGGAGGGGCGGTACTGAGGGAGCGCCGCACTGTTGGAGGTGCTGTCTTTCAGATGAAATATTAATCCGAGGCTCCGTCTGCTCTCAGGTGGATGTAAAAGATCCCACGGCCACTATTGGAAGAAGAGCAGGGGGAGTTCTCCCCGGTGTCCTGGGGCCAATATTTATCCCTCAACCAACATCACTAAAACCAGATGATTTGGTCATTATCACATTGCTGCTTGTGGGAGCTTGCTGTGCGCAAACTGGCTGCTGCCTTTCCTACATTACAACAGTGACCACACTTCAAAAAGTGCTTCATTGGCTGTAAAGCGCTTTGAGACGTCCTGAGGTCGAGAAAGGCGCTGGAGAAACGCGAGTCTTTCTTTCGAACGGCCTGGGCAGGTGGGCAATTTTAACTCCAGCGGCTGAAGCTGGTCAGCAGAGAATCGGAAAACCCAGAGGCCCTGAACGGTGAAGATTTTTCCACTTTTGACTGTGGGTCCAGGAGATGGAAGACTGGGCCAGCTGCCCCCACAGTGAAGGTGTCGGCCTCCCCTGCCCTGGACTCACAACCGGGGGGGGGGGGGGGGGGGGGGGGGAATTTTTCTTCCAAACGCGTTGGGAGTGGGGAAGGGGGTTTCGGTAGCGAGCGGGAAAGCCGGAAGCCTGGCTTTCCCCGCGTGCAGTGCAGAGGCTTGGCTTCCAGTCGGGCAGGGAACGCTCTGCCGCAGGAGGCCACAGGACCAGTGAGGTCCGATCCCCGACCCCAGGGGTGGGGGGGGGGGCAGTCCGATTCCAAGGGAGTCCAATGCCTGACCCCGGGGCGAGAGGACCGTCTCCGGGGAGGGGTTTGTTTGGGGGGGTGCGATCTGATGGTTTGGGAGCTTGGGTGGCCGGAGGGTGGGCGGGGCAGGGAAGCGCTCCTGCTCCTCCCGGCCCAGAAGGATTGCTCCGCCGGGCAGCCCTGGCCTCGCTGCAGCTGCCAGGTTTTCCCCCCCCTCCCGAGGCCCGGGAACCCCGTCCGGCCACAATCCGAGGCTTCCAGCACACTTCACATCAAGGGGCCGCCCCTTGTCCCGCCTCGGGTAAAACCCGGAGGTCGGGGGGTCGGAGCCGGCTCCCCGACACACCTCGAACTTATGGCCGTCTAACGCCCCCTCCCTGCTCACCCACACCCACTACGGCAGATGATCCGGTCGTTATCACAATGCTGTTTGTGGGAGCTTGCTGTGCGCAAATTGGCTGCCGCGTTTCCGACTCCCGCCTGCTCCCCCCAGGATACAGAAAAGGGCAATCGGTGCTGGGTCAACTGTTAATTTTAAATTGGAGATTGAGAGCTTTTCGTTAACCAAAGGTACCGAGGGATGCATTGAATATATTCAAGGCGGAAATAGACAGATTTTTGAAAAACAGGGGAATCAAGGGATATGGAGATCGGGGCGGGAAAGTGGAGTTGAGGCCAAGATCAGATCAGCTATGATCTGATTGAATGGCGGAGCAGGCTCGAGGGGCCGAATGGCCGACTCCTGCTCCTATTTCTTATATTCTTATGTGGGGCAAAGGCGGGGAGATGGAGATAGGTGGCAGATCAGACGCAATCTCATTGAATGGTGGAACAGGCTGAATGGCCTCCTCCTGCTCCCTGTTGCAAAATTTCCCCTTTGCCCGCTGACTATTCGCCCGACAGAAATTCCGAGCGGCGTCGACTGCGCTGCGGAGACGGCTGGAGGAGCAGTTTATTATCCAGCCGAGGCTCTGTTTGCTAGCTGCTCTCGCCCATCACGTCCTGCACACAGGAGCAAGCTGCTGACTACCAGTGCAAATTCCATTTAATTGCTGTTGAGTCAGAGGGTGGCAGAGAGCCGAGAGCAGACTGAACGCCACTACCTCCAGGAACCAATGACCTACATTTGCAATTGAACAGCCACGCCAAGAAACAAAGTGGAGCATTCCCCACAGGAGTCACACCACGCCTTGGGAGAGGCCGCAAGGCGAACGCTCGGCTGAAATTCGCCTTTTTTTTTTACATTGCAAACACTGACTTTGTAACACAGAAAGTGGTGGGAACGAACTGCAGGCCTATTCCCGACTGGAAAGAGAAAGGGACAGATTCCTTTGTCAGATGCAGGATCTTAAGTCTTCAGCCATTCCACAGTGGGCCGCACTCCCTCGCCTCTGAGTCAGAATGGTTGTGATTTAAATCCCACTCCAGGGGCTTGAGCGCAGAAATCTAGGCGGACACTCCCAGTGCAGTGCTGAAGGAACGCAGCACTGTCGGAGGGACAGTACAGAGGGAGTGCCGCACTGTCGGAGGGGCAGTAATGAAGGAGCGCCGCACTGTCGGAGGGGCAGTACTGAGGGAGCACCGCACTGTCGGAGGGGCAGTACTGAGGGAGCGCCGCACTGTCGGAGGGGCAGGTACTGAGGGAGCACCGCACTGTCGGAGTGGCAGTACTGAGGGAACGCCGCACTGTCGGAGGGGCAGTACTGAGGGAGCACCGCACTGTCGGAGTGGCAGTACTGAGGGAGCGCCGCACTGTCGGAGTGGCAGTACTGAGGGAGCGCCGCACTGTCGGAGGGGCGGTACTGAGGGAGCACCGCACTGTCGGAGGTGCCGTCCTTCGGATGAGACGTTAAACCGAGGCCCCGTCTGCCCTCTCAGGTGGATGTAAAAGATCCCACAGCCACAATTGGAAGAAGAGCAGGGGGAGTTCTCACCGGTGTCCTGGGGCCAATATTTATCCCTCAACCAACATCACTAAAAAACAGATGATCTGGTCATCATCACATTGCTGTTTGTGGGAGCTTGCTGTGCGCAAATTGGCTGCCGCGTTTCCTACATTACAACAGTGACCACACTTCAAAAAGTGCTTCATTGGCTGTAAAGCGCTTTGAGACGTCCTGAGGTGGTGAAAGGCGCTATATAAATGCGAGACATTCCTTTCTAATCTGAGACACCGACATATCGTTCAGTGCGCTGGTGGGCCTTCTGTATTTTTCATTTTTATCGGATTTTTTGTGAGCACTCATGTTTTTTTCTCTCTGTTTCATTACCTCAGTCTGTGGATTCAGCATATTGTTCCCTTGGGTAACTCAGAAAATTCATAAATTGCAAGGCACTCTCGAGTAACTCAGTATTCACAGCACAGAAACAGGCCATTCAGCCCAACTGGTCCATGCCGGTGTTTATGCTCCACACCAGCCTCCTCCCACCCCTCTTCATCTCACCCCATCAACATATCCTTCTATTCCTTTCATGTGCTTATCTTCTCCTTAAGTCCATCTCTGCTATTCGTTGAACAGCTACCTCATTGAAGCATACAAAATTCTTACAGGGCTTGATAGGGTGGATGCTGGGAGAATGTTTCCCCTTGGCTGGGGAGTCTAGAACCAGGGGCCACAGCCTCAGGATAAAGGGTCGGCCATTCAGGACTGAGATGAGGAGGAATTTCTTCACTCAGAGGGTGGTGAATCTTTGGAATTCTCTACCCCAGAGGGCTGTGGAGGCTCAGTCATTGGGTATATTCGAAACAGAAGTCGATAGATTTCTGACTAGTGAAGGCATCAAGGGATATGGCGATAGGGCCGGTGAATGGAGTTGAGGCAGAAGATCAGCCATGATCTCATTGAATGGCAGGAGCAGGCTCGAGGGGCCGAATGGCCTACTCCTGCTCCTATTTCCTACATTCTTATGTCCGCCTCAACTAGAATTATAGAAATGAAGACATTTTTATCACGGAAGGAGCCATTCAGCCCACTATACTCAACGGCTGAGCCTCACAGCCCTCTGGGGTAGAGAATTCCAAAGATTCACCACCCTCTGAGTGAAGAAATTTCTCCTCATCTCAGTCCTAAATGGCCGACCCCTTATCCTGAGACTGTGACCCCTGGTTCTAGACTCTCCAGGCAGTAAGACAGTAACCTCCCTAAATAGATTGCTGATCATATTTCTCATTTACTGCTAGTGGCACCTTGCTGGGCACAAATGGATTGCCGCTTTTGTCCGTGTGCCATCAGTAACTGTACTTCAAATTAATTAATTGCCATCTCACTCCATGGCCACTGTCCGAGGCTGAACCACACTGCTCGCAACCTTGGTCTCATATTTGACCCTGAAATGAGTTTCTGAACCCGTATCCGTGCCACAACAAAGACCGCCTACTTCCACCTCCGCAATATCGCCCGTCTCCGCCCCTGCCTCAGCTCATCCGCTGCTGAAACCCTCATCCATGCCTTTGTTACCTCTAGACTCGACTATTCCAACGCACTCCTGACCGGCCTCCCACATTCCACCCTACATAAACTTGAGCTCATCCAAAACTCTGCTGCCCCCGTGTCCTAACTCGCACCGAGTCCCGTTCGCCCATCACCCCCTGTGCTCGCTGACCTACATTGGCTCCCGGTCCGGCAACGCCTCGATTTCAAAATTCTCATCCGTGTTTTCAAATCCCTCCATGGCCTCGCCCCCTCCCTATCTCTGTAACCTCCTCCAGCCTCACAACCCCCCGAGATCTCTGCGCTCCTCCAATTCTGGCCTCTTGACCATCCCCCGATTTTAATCGCTCCACCATTGGCGGCCGTGCCTTCAGCTGCCTGGGCCCTAAGCTCTGGAATTCCCTCCCTAAACCTCTCCGCCTCTCTCTCCTCCTTTAAGACGCTCCTTAAAACCGACCTCTCTGACCAAGCTTTTGGTCACCTGTCCCTAATATCTCCTTATGTGGCTCGGTGTCAAATTGTGTCTGATAATCGCTCCTGTGAAGCGCCTTGAGACGTTTTACTACGTTAAAGGCGCTATATAAATACAGGTTGTTGTTGTTTTGAAGATTTTGGGATATCCTAAGGACATTATAAGGCATTGCAATCTGTTTTAGTGATGTTGATTGAGGGATAAATACTGGCCCAGGACACCGGGGAGAACTCCCCCTGCTCTTCTTCCAATAGTGGCCGTGGGATCTTTTACGTCCACCTGAGAGAGCAGACGGGGCCTCAGTTTAACGTCTCATCCGAAAGACGGCACCTCCGACAGTGCGGCGCTCCCTCAGTACCGTCCCTCCGACAGTGCGGCGCTCCCTCAGTACTGCCCCTCCGACAGTGCGGCGCTCCCTCAGTACCGCCCCTCCGACAGTGCGGCGTTCCCTCAGTACCGCCCCTCCGACAGTGCGGCGCTCCCTCAGTACTGCCCCTCCGACAGTGCGGTGCTCCCTCAGTACCGCCCCTCCGACAGTGCGGCGCTCCCTCAGTACCGCCCCTCCGACAGTGCGGCGCTCCCTCAGTACTGCCCCTCCGACAGTGCGGTGCTCCCTCAGTACCGCCCCTCCGTCAGTGCGGAGCTCCCTCAGTACCGCCCCTCCGACAGTGCAGCGCTCCCTCAGTACCGCCCCTCCGACAGTGCGGCGCTCCCTCAGTACTGCCCATCCGACAGTGCAGCGCTCCCTCAGTACTGCACTGGGAGCATTAGCCTAGATTATTTGCGCTCAAGTCTCTGGCGCGGGGCTGGAGCCGATGCTCACCTGACTCAGAGGCGAGAGGGAGGTTCCCACTGAGCCACTGCTGAAGAACAGCAATTTGGGGAAGGGACTGGAAGATTGCCAGTTCCCATGGAACCCGAGTCCAGCACGAGTCAGCATCTTCAGGAGAAAAGGAGGAAAAATTGGAGGGGAAATATATCATTATGTGAGCAAGAGGACGATTAGCGTGGCTTGTATAAGGTGACTTTGTCGTGGGCGATTGTACATTACACAGCCTGTCAGACTTTATAATGGGACATAGCCAGCACATTAGTGATGTTAGATTAATCTCTAGCATTTAATTAATCTTTGAAAAGATTAACCCCCAGTTATTTAACAGTCAGTGTCTCTGAATGTTATAAATATTGATTAGCAGATCCCAGTCAAAGAGGGCAATAATATAGAGGTTACTGCTTTCAACAAGGGTCGGGCCTTATCGGTGGTAATCACACAAGATGAGTGCTTGGAAAAAGGAGGACAGAAAGTACCTGGTTTTACTTTCGAGCAGTACTGAGGGAGCGCTGCACTATCGGAGGGGCAGTACTGAGGGGGCGCCGCACTGTCGGAGGGGCAGTGCTGAGGGAGCGCCGCACTGTCGGAGGGGCAGTACTGAGGGAGCGCCGCACTGTCGGAGGGGTAGTACTGAGGGAGAGCTGCACTGTCGGAGGGGCAGTACTGAGGGAGAGCTGCACTGTTGGAGGGGCAGTACTGAGGGAGAGCTGCACTGTCGGAGGGACAGTACTGAGGGAGCGCCGCACTGTCGGAGGGGCAGTACTGAGGGAGCGCCGCACTGTCGGAGGGGCAGTACTGAGGGAGCGCCGCACTGTCGGAGGGGCAGTACTGAGGGAGCGCTGCACTGTCGGAGGGGGCAGTACTGAGGGAGCGCCTCACTGTCGGAGGGGCAGAACTGAGGGAGCGCCGCACTGTCAGAGGGTCAGTACTGAGGGAGCGCCGCACTGTCGGAGGGGCAGTACTGAGGGAGCGCCGCACTGTCGGAGGGGCAGTACTGAGGGAGCGCCGCACTGTCGGAGGGGCAGTACTGAGGGAGAGCCGCACTGTCGGAGGGGCAGTACTGAGGGAGCGCCGCACTGTCGGAGGGGCAGTACTGAGGAAGCGCCGCACTGTCGGAGGTGCCGTCTTTCGGATGAGATGTTAAACCGAGGCCCTGTCTGCCCTCTCAGGTGGATGTAAAAGATCCCACGCCCACTATTGGAAGAAGAGCAGGGGGAGTTCTTCCCGGTGTCCTGGGGCCAATATTTATCCCTCAACCAACATCACTAAAAAACAGATGATCTGGTCATTATCACATTGCTGTTTGTGGGAGCTTGCTGTGCGCAAATTGGCTGCCGTGTTTCCTACATTACAACAGTGACTACACTTCAAAAAGTACTTCATTGGCTGTAAAGCGCTTTGGGACGTCCGGTGGTCGTGAAAGGCGCTGGAGAAACACAAGTCTTTCTTTTTTCTTCTGCGAGCCTAGAATAGGGGGCGTGATTTGAACCCTTATGCTCAGCAGCCACCAGGCGGGCGGGCAGTTAAAATCGGCCTGGATCGTACCTGTCCGAAAACCGCCATGATGGCAAGGCCTGCAATTTTAACCCGCTCTCCTGAGCGGGCGGCAAGGAACACCGCACATGGCCAACAGGGGTCCTTCTTTACATCGGCACGGTGCGGCCTGATGACATCATTGAGGCCCGAGTGTAATTTTAACTCGGGCCTGAGCGGGGGGGAATCCACCTGGAGTTAAAATCGGGCCCAAGCTCAGGAGTCTCTTTAGCATTGGAGGAAGAGCGTATCTTGGGCTCACTGAAATCCCTAACTCTTTCCATCAGCAGTTTAGCTCGCTTCATTAAAATGATCCGACAATTTTTGTTTCCAGCCCTGAATTCCCACTTTGCTGTGTCATTTGTGTTGCTTCATTTCAATGACTTAATCGTTCAATTTATGTCACGCAAAGATTGGCGACACAGGAGCAGGAGGAGGCTATTCAGCCCCTCGAGCCTGTTCCCCCAGTCAGTGAGATCATGGCTGATCTGCCTCCTAACTCCATCCACCCGCCTTTGCCCCGCATCCCTTAATACCTTTGGTTAACAAAAATCTCAGATTTAAAATTAACAATTGATCTAGCATCGATTGCCGTTTGCGGAAGAGAGTTCCAAACTTCTCCCACCCTTTGTGTGTAGAAGTGTTTCCTAACTTCACTCCTGAAAGGTCTGGCTCTAATTTTTAGACTATGCCCCCTCGTCCTGGACTCCCCAACCAGTGGAAATAGTTTCTCTCTATCTACCCTATCAGTTCCCCTTAATATCCTGAAAACTTCGCTCAGATCACCCCCTTAACCTTCTAAATTCCAGGGAATACAACCCTAGTTTGTGTAATCTCTCCTCGTAATTTAACCCTTGGAGTCCGGGTATCATTCTGGTAAACCTACGCTGCACTCCCTCCAAGCCCAATATATCCTTCCTAAGGTCATAGAGTCATCGAGTTATACAGCACAGAAAGAGGCCCTTCGGCCCATCGTGTCCGCGCCAGCCATCAAGCCCTGTCTATTCTAATCCCATTTTCCAGCACTTGGTCCGTAGCCTTGTATGCTATGGCGTTTCAAGTGCTCATCTAAATGCTTCTTGAATGTTGAGGGTTCCTGCCTCTCCCACCCTTTCAGGCAGTGAGTTCCAGATTCCAACCAGCCTCTGGGTGAAAAAGTTTTTCCTCAAATCCCCTCTAAACCTCCTGCCCCTTACCTTGAAACTATGCCCCCTGGTTATTGACCCCTCTACTAAGGGGAAAAATTCCTCTCTATCTACCCTATCTATGCCCCTCATAATTTTGTACACCTCAATCAGGTCCCCCCTCAGCCTTCTCTGCTCTAAGGAAAACAACCCCAGCCTGTCCATTCTCTCTTCATAGCTGAAGCGCTCCAGCCCAGGTAACATCCTGGTGAATCTCCTCTGCACCCTCTCCAATGCAATCACATCCCTCCTATAGTGTGGCGACCAGAACTGCACAAAGTATTCCAGCTGTGGCCTAACTAGCGTTTTGTACAGCTCCATCATAACCTCCCTGCTCTTATATTCTATGCCTCGGCTAATGAAGGCAAGTATCCCATATGCCTTTTTAACCACCTTATCTACCTGTCCTGCTGCCTTCAGGGATCTATGTACATGCACACCAAGGTCCCTCTGATCCTCTGTCCTTCCTAGGGGTCCTACCATTCATTGTGTATTCCCTTGCCTTGTTAGTCCTCCCAAAATGCATCACCTCACACTTTTCTGGGTTAAATTCCATTTGCCACTGTTCTGCCCATCTGACCAACCCGTCTATATCGTCCTGTAGCCTGAGACTTCCCTCCTCGCTATTTACCACCAATTTTTGTGTCATCTGCGAACATACTGATCATACCTCCTGCATTCATATCTAAATCATGAATGTACACTACAAACAGCAAAGGATCCCAGCACCGATCCCTGCGGTACACCACTGGACACAGGCTTCCGGTCACAAAAACAACCTTCGACCACAGGTGTGGTGCCCAGAACTGCTCGCAGTGCTCCAGGTGTGGTCTAACCAGGGCTTCTGACTCAGGGAACTCGCGTCGATTCGACGGCCTGAGGTTTGCAGCTATCGTCAGTGCCTGGCCTTCAGCAGGGGCACGTGTTCGGAAGCACAGACACAGGCAGATGGTATTTCATGTCACAACCGCTCCCTCGCCAGCATCTGCCTTCGGGCAACTGACAGGTCAAGAATCCCAAAGCACGCCGGGCTCCTGCAACTGAAACGGGGAAAAGCAACTCCTGGCAGGATCTTCTGCCTCTGTAGCATGTAAGGGTAGACCTCCAGCAGGTCCTCAGGAGAGCTCGGAGGAATTTGTTACACCTTCCTATTTCCAGTGGGGCCTGGCTTCGGCTCGAGAAAGGCAGCAGCACATCAGTACACAAAGCATAAGAGCACAGCACAGCAGTCTTTCAAATTAAGCACACTGCACACACGCACTCTTGAAGAACTGCAGTCCTTGAATCTCTATTGCACCAGTATTTGCAGCACAGAAACAGGCCATTCGGCCCAACTGCTCCGTGCCGGTGTTTCTGCTCCACACCAGCCTCCTCCCCACCCCTCTTCATCTCACCCCATCAACACAACCTTCGATTCCCTTCTCCCTCATGTGTTTACCGAGCTTCCCCTTAAATGCATCTCTGCTGACGTAAGAACACTACTCGGCACTTGGTCTAAGCGTTAAACAAAGCTTTAATCAACTGTTTTACAACATGGAGGTCTAGTTGTGTCCTTCACTAGTTCCTGTTAAAGAATGTCGTGCGCAAGCTGGGCCCGTGCCCGAGTATTTATACTCTCCCTGGACAGCGCCACCAGCAGGCCGCCCAGTATTATTTCATAAGTCATTTCCACATGAATGACAAGATTCATGTCATCTGCTATTCGCCTCAACCACTCCCTGTGGTAGCGAGTTCCGCATTCTCACCACTCTCTGGGTCAAGAAGTTTCTCCTGAATTCCCAATTGGATTTATCA
Source organism: Squalus acanthias (assembly GCA_030390025.1). Lineage (NCBI taxonomy): Eukaryota > Metazoa > Chordata > Chondrichthyes > Squaliformes > Squalidae > Squalus > Squalus acanthias. Next base: position 1,122,631 of record JASTWF010000072.1, read on the forward strand.
GTGACTATCTTACATTGATGGCCCCTAGTTCTGGTCTCCCCCACAAGTGGAAACATCTTCTCTACGTCTACCCTATCGAACCCCTTCATAATCTTAAAGACCTCGATCAGGTCGCCCCTCAACCTGTCCAATCTTTCCTGACAGGTGCAACCTCTCAGTTCTGGAATGTCTAACACAAATTCCCAAAACATTGTTCCGTACCGAACAGAAAAAAGACAACTTTAAAAAGAATTTAAGTCTACATAAAGTATTCTGCTGAAGACGAGGAGCTTACAGGGTCGCGGACACACAGCGGGGGTGTGGGGCGAGGCATGACAGCTATCCCAGGGAGCTGGCACACGCACGCTGGATCGAATGGCCTCCTGCTGTGCTGAAAGTTTCTATGAGTCTGTGATATCTGATGCTTGACTATTACCTGGTGTTCTCCCTTCAGCTCCTCATGTTCGCATCTTCCAGTGATGCTGATGCATCTCAAGTGCATCTCCAGCATCTTAAGGGCAATGCACTGCCTGAAAGGGCGGTGGAGGCAGACTCAATCGTGGCTTTCAAAAGGGAATTGGATAAGTACCTGAGGGGAAAAAATTCACAGGGCTGCGGGGAAAGGGCGGGGGGAGTGGACTAGCTGAAGTGCTCTTGCAGAGAGCCGGCACAGGCTCGACGGGCCGAATGGCCTCCTTCCATGCTGGAACCATTCTATGATTCTATGGGGGCTAAATTTGGTTGATTTGCGCCTCCCGTTAGCGCAAATCAACTCGCGCCTGGGCGCGGCGCCGCTAACGCCTCCCGCGAAATTCAGCGGGAGGTTAGCGGCAGCGCTAACCGTTAGCGCCCCGCTCGCACCCCGGCCGTAATATTGGATGGCGCCCCCCCCCCCCCCCCACCCCGACTTACCATCGGACGTTATGTCCGCTGGGGTCAGGGGGTCCTACCTGCGGCCGGGGCGGCGCTAGTTATAGGGGAGGTGGCGGGCGGCCATTTTTGTTGCAGGCCGCCTGCCAGCGCCTGCCCCCGTGAAGCGCCCCACCACCGCCCCCCCCCCCGCCCCCGCGGGGTGCCAGCTGCTCTCCGTGAGCCCGGCACTCCTCTTGAGTGCCGAGCTCGTTTGCCGGCACTCCCGATCCCTGGTGGCCCAGCTGGGCCCCGGGACGCGTGGTGCCAGGCCCCTCCCCTTTAATAAGGGGAGGAAGGCCAGCAATTCCATGGCGCAATGTGCCTCGGAGCGTGGCGCCGCGTCACGATATTGGCTCGCAGCCTTGGGAAAATTGGCCGCGGGGGGGCGCTAACTTTTTCGGGGCGCTAAGATTAGCGCCCTGGCGAAGGTCAAATTTTTACCCCGATGATCTTAATTCATCTCACCGCCCAACCTTCTGTTCTTTGCAACCTTGTCCCTTCACCGAGGTCTCTCAGTCAAACAAGCTGAGCCACATTGGTGCAACGCAACAGGGTGACGTCCATTGCTGATCCTTGTGGAGGTTAAATGAGAAAAGGCGAAGAGGAAAGTCTTCATGTTGTCACACGCAAGCTTCCGGGAGACAGTTCTGCTCCTCTGAGAGTTGGAAGCAGGTGCTCTGACGCTGACGGGCCAACTGTAAGATAGGTCGGTGAGTTTAGATAAGCAGGGTAAGAGCAGACCATGCTGACACCTCACTCGTCCCTCTCCCTCATTCAGCTAGCTTCTCAAAGCCGACTGATTCATTTATTCACAGCGTATCGCTAACTTGCTCCAGCCAATTACGTGCAGCAAGAAATTAGAATCATAGGATCATAGACGCTTAGGGCACTGAAGGAGGCCATTTGGCCCATCGGCAGAGTATTGTGTACAGTTTTGGTCTCCTTACCTAAGGAAGGATATACTTGCCCTAGAGGGAGTGCAGCGAAGGTTCACCAGACTGGTTCCTGGGATGGGGGGGATTGTCCTAAGAGGACAGATTGAGTAGACTAGGCCTATAATCTCTCGAGTTTAGAAGAATGAGAGGTGATCTCATTGAAACATACAAAATTCTTACAGAGGGCTGTGGAGGCTCAGTCGTTGAGTATATTCAAAACAGAGATCGATAGATTTTTGAATATTAAGGGAATCAAGGGATATGGGGATCGAGCAGGAAAGTGGAGATGAGGTCGAAGATCAGCCATGATCTAATTGAATGGCGGAGCAGGCTCAAGGGGCTGAATAGCCGACTCCTGCTCCTATTTCTTATGCTCTTATGCGTCTTATTTCTTAAGGCTAAAGGGATCAAGGGATATGGGGAAAAGGCAGGGACAGGGTACTGAATTTGGATGATCTCATTGAATGGCGGAGCAGGCTCGAGGGGCCGAATGGTCTACTCCTGCTCCTATCTTCTATGTTTCTATGTCTGTGCCGGCTGACAAAGAGCTATCCAGCCTAATCCCACTTTCCAGCTCTTGGTCCGTAGCCCTGGAGGTTACGGCACTTCAAGTGTATATCCAAGTACTTTTTAAATGTGATGAGGGTCTCTGCCTCTCCCACCCTTTCAGACAGTGAGTTCCAGACCCCCACCACCCTCTGGGTGAAAAAAGTTCTCCTCAACTGCCCTCTAATCCTTCGACCAATTACTTTAAATCTATGCCCCCTGGTTAGTGACCTCTCTGCTCAGGGAGATAGGTCCCTCCTATCCACTCTATCTAGGCCCCTCATAATTTTATACACCTCAATTAAATCTCCCCTCAGCCTCCTCTGTTCCAAAGAAAACAACCCCAGCCTCTCCAATCTTTCCTCATAGCTAAAATTCTCCAGTCTTGGCAACATCCTCGTAAATGTCCTCTGAACCCTCTCCAGTGCAATCACATCCTTCCTGTAATGTGGTGACCAGAACTGCACGCAGTATTCTAGCTGTGGCCTAACTAGCTATGTTGCTTGGTTCCAATAGTTACCACCGATAGGTAGTTGCTTACTTCCCCACACGCAAAGCTCCATGTCTGCTGTTCACTACGTCCACACCATTGGGCATCCTGGAGAGTTGTATGTTGGACATCTTGGGGAGTTAAGGGCTACTAATCGAACTTCTTTGTATCATGGAGCAACAGGCTCTCCGATATAAGGATGGCTTCGAAGTGCCATGAGAGGAAAACCTGGCTTATCGTCTGCTTTTAGTGTCCGAGTGTTATATACGAGGAATGCTTGTGCAAGGAAATAAGTGACAGTATTGGCGTCAGCCATGAGTGATTAAGGTATAACTTTAGTGGCTGGTATAATAAAGAAAGAAAGACTTGCATTTATATAGCGACTTTCACGACTACCAGACGTCTCAAAGTGCTTTACAGCCAATGAAGTACTTTTTTGAAGTGTAGTCACAGTTGTAATGTGGGAAATGCAACAGACAATTTCTGCACAGCAAGCTCCCACAAACAGCAATCTGAAAATTACCAGATAATCTGTTTTGTTAATTGAGGGAGAAATATTGGCCCCAGGGGATAACTCCGCTGCTCTTCTTCGAAATACTGCCGTGGGATCTTTTACGTCCACATGAGAAAGCAGACGGGGCCTCGGTTTAACGTCTCATCTGAAAGACGGCACCTCCGACAGTGCAGCACTCCCTCAACACTGCACTGGGAGTGTCAGCCTAGCTTTATGTGCTACAAGTCCCTGGAGTAAGACTTGAACCTGCAACTTTCTGACTTCGGAGGCGAGTGTGCTACCAACTGAGCCACAGCTGACACTAATAAACAGAGGTAGGGGATCCATTAATTATAGCATGGAAAGATAACGGTTAATAAAGCCTGGTCTTCAAAGAGGTTGAGAACAGTTATGTCAGGGAGTCTTGTTTAAGGGAAGTAGCTTTGAAGTAAACAACTACAACTGTTTACATGAAGAGACTGTCTTCAAAGGATTTGGGAACAGATACATCATGAGGCCTTATCTGTACCATGTACCTTTGATGTAGGCAAAATATGGTGTATAAAGGAGCATGGGTTTCAACAGATCTTCAGAGGGCTTGAGAGATACAGAAACCGAAAGACTGAGTCGATCACTTGTCCCAGGCATCGATAAGCTCAGTTCCCTATACTCCACCATCAAGTGTCTCGAGCTTGCTCGAAGCGTGTTCTTGTGAATCAGAGATGCTAACACATGCCATTGTAGTTCTTGAATCCCCACTGACCAGAGAATCAAGGGATGATGGGGATAGTGCAGGAAAGTGGAGCTGAGGTCGAAGATCAGCCATGATCTTATTGAATGGCGGAGCAGGCTCGAGGGGCCGAATGGCCAACTCCTGCTCCTATTTCTTATGGCATCTGAAAATTTCTGATATGTAAGCCAAACACCAAAGGGGTATTGTTCTGCGGCTCGACCGCTGACACAGAGAGTGCGAACTTGCCAGCCCTGGGGAGGCGGGTATGGAGGCAGGACTGCCGGGAAAATGGCAGAATCTGGGGGCGGGAGCCCATCCCGCCCCCAACCCGCCTCCGTGCCATCTTCCCAGGAGGCGGGTAGCCGACCCACACCAGGTCCCGTCTCCTTGGAGGCGGGAAGGGGATTAGTGCCACTTATCTGCCTGTTAACAGGTAGTTAACAGACAGATAAGAGGATTATCCCCATTTTGCCCACACAAGTGCGGGCTTCCCGAAGGCTCCGAACCCCGCCAGGGTCAGCGAGGCAAGCAGTGCGTCTGTGGGGGTCGGAGGGGTGCAAAAGTGCGCTGTGAAGGTTAGTGATGGGTGCAAGTGTGAAGAGGTAAGTATGTGAGGTAAGTGGAAAGTGATAGAAAATGTTTACTTACCTTTGTTTCTTCCTGCAGGCTTCAACAGTTGGGGATGCGGAGAGTCTCGCATCTCACCAGCAGAGATGACAGATGGCCGTTGCACTCTCCAATGCAGCAACCATCTAATTTCTGCTAAATAAAGAGGTTTGGTGAGGTCTTGAATTCAAGAACTCATCAAACTACAGAGAATGTCAGTGTTTGACAGCTTCACAGAGCTGTCAAACGATGACAAATCATCTGTCAATTTGACAGATGAAACGTCACACGCTGACATTCTCTGTCACCGGCTTCCCCTTAATTGGCCTGCTCAGCCCGCTGGGTGGGCTTAACAAGGTCAATCAAGGGAAAATAGTGTGGGTTGGCCAGAAGTCGATGGAGGCGGGACTAAAACACGACAAGCAGCAGTCCCGCCTCCAACGCGCCCCCATTGACAAAATCACCCCACTAGTTTCAGAGAATCAGGGCGATGGTGTTGTAGCATCATCTCTCACCCACGCTTACGTTACCAAGGCTCCACACTGGTACTGGCAGTCTCTGAAAAGTTAGACTTCAATCATGGTTCAGTGAGTAGCACTCTCACTCGGAGTGGGAAGGTTGTGGGTTTGAAGCCCCACTCCGTAAACTTGAGCACACAATCTAGGCTGCCACTTCAGCGCAGTACTGGAAGAGTGCAGCACTGTCGCGGGCACCACCTTTCTCGAAACTAAACTCGACGAAGCGCTATCTGTCCTCAAGTGAACGTGAAAGACCCCAATGAAGCGGGGCTGAGGTGTTCTCGGTAGCCCGCGCAGTATTTTTCCCTCAACCCACAGCACCGAAAAGATTATTCATCGCATTGCTGTTTGCGGGATCCTGCTGTGCGCAGATTGGCTGCTGCACATCCTGACACTACAACGGTGACTACCCTTAAAAAGTACTTCGTGTGGGATACTTCATGAAGGACATAAACATGAAGGGAGCGGGACTGGCTGAAGTGCTCTTGCAGAGAGCCGGCACGGGCTCGACGGGCCGAATGGCCTCCTTCTGTGCTGTAACCATTCTATGACTCTACATTGGCCTTGGAGGGAGTGCAGCGTAGGTTTACCAGAATGTTAGCTGAACTCCAAGGGTTAAATTACAAGGAGAGATTACACAAATTAGGGTTGTATTCCCTGGAATTTAGAAGGTTAAGGGGGGGATCTGATCGAAGTTTTCAGGATATTAAGGGGAACTGATAGGGTAGAGAGAGAGAAACTATTTCCGCTGGTTGGGGAGTCTAGGACTAGGGGGCAGAGTCTAAAAATTAGAGCCAGGCCTTTCAGGAGTGAAGTTAGGAAACACTTCTACACACAAAGGGTGGGAGAAGTTTGGAACTCTCTTCCGCAAACGGCAATTGATGCTCATAGAATCATAGAAACATAGAAGATAGGAGCAGGAGTAGGCCATTCGGCCCCTCTAGCCTGCTCCGCCATTCAATGCGATCATGGCTGATCATCCAAACTCAGTACCCTGTCCCTGCTTTCTCCCCATATCCCTTGATCCCTTTAGCCTTAAGAAATATATCCAACTCCTTCTTGAATCTATTTAATGAATTGGCCTCTACTGCCTTCTGTGGTAGAGAATTCCACAGGTTCACCACTCTCTGGGTGAAGAAATTCTTCCTCATTTCTGTCCGAAATGGCTTACCCCTTATCCTTAGATTATGACCCCTGGTTCTGGACTCTCCCACCATCGGGAACATTCTTCCTGCATCTAGTTTGTCCAGACCTGTCAGAATTTTATATGTTTCGATGAGATCCCCTCTCATTCATCTATACTCCAGCGAGTATAAGCCCAATCGACCCAATCTCTCCTCATATGTCATTCCTGCCATCCCAGGTATCAGCCTTGTGAATCTTCGCTGAACTCCTTCCATGGCAAGAACATCCTTCCTCAGATAAGGCGACCAAAACTGCACACAATACTCAAGGTGTGGTCTCACCAAGGCCCTGTACAACTGCAGCAGGACATCCCTGTTCCTATACTCAAAACCTTTCGCTATGAAGGCCAACATACCATTTGCCTTCTTCACCGCCTGGAACTCCCTCCCTAACAGCGCTGTGGGAGCACCTTCACCACACGGACTGCAGCCGTTCAAGAAGGCGGCTCACCACCACCTTCTCAAGGGGCAACTAGGGATGGGCAATAAATGCTGGCATTGCCAGCGACTCCCACATCCCATAAACGAATAAAAAAAAAAATTAGGAGCAGGAGTCGGCCATTTGGCCCCTCGAGCCTGCTCCGCCATTCAATAAGATCATGGCAGATCTCCGACCTCAAAATCCACTTTCCCGCCCGATCCCCATATCCCTTGATTCCCCGAGAGTCCATCTTGCACAACCCACGAGCGGCAAGTGGCCACTCAATCTGCTTCTGGTGGCGTTGGCTTGAATTGATTTACACCTCCGTTCAGTCCGTGAGCGTGACCCCGAGCTTCCGGTCGCTTGCCATTTTAATTCTCCGCTCCCACTCCCACTCTGACCTCTCCGTCCTCGGCCTCCTACACTGTTCCAATTAATCTCAACGTGAGCTCGAGGAACAGCACCTCATCTTTCCATTAGGCGCTTTAAAGCCTTCTGGACTCAACATCGAGTTCAACAATTTCAGATCCTAACCACTGCCCACATTTTTTCGGAATCTGCCGTTCCCATTTGCACCTCCTCTAGACCCATCTTTTGTTTCTTTACTTGTCCCATTACGATCTCCTTTTGCCTTGCACCATCTCTTAATCTCTCCTGCCTTCCACCCTACCACAGACCTTCCCTTTTGTTCTTGCCATGGAGGGAGTGCAGCGAAGATTCACCAGACTGATACCTGGGATGGCAGGAATGACGTATGAAAGAGAGATTGGGACGATTGGGCTTGTATTCGCTGGAGATTAGAAGAATGAGAGGGGATCTCATTGAAACTTATAAAATTCTAACAGGACTAGACAGACTAGATGCAGGAAGGCTGTTCCCGATGGCGGGGGAGTCCAGAACCAGGGGTCACAGTCTAAGGATAAGGGGTAAGCCATTTAGGACTGAGATGAGGAGGAATTTCTTCACCCAGAGAGTGGTGAACCTGTGGAATTCTCTACCACAGAAGGCAGTTGAGGCCAATTCATGAAATATATTCAAGAAGGAGTTAGATATATTTCTTAAGGCTAAAGGGATCAAGGGATATGGGGAGAAAGCAGGGACAGGGTACTGAATTTGGATGATCAGCCATGATCTCATTAAATGGCGGAGCAGGCTCGAGGGGCCGAATGGCCTACTCCTGCTCCTATCTTCTATGTTTCTATGTTTCCTCCTCCCTTTCCCTGCCCCCTACACTTGCTTAAAAACCTGTTCCATCGCCAACGTTCTTCACTTCTGACGAAGGGTCACCGACCTGAAACGTTAACTCTGTTTCTCTCTCCGCAGATGCTGCCTGACCTGCTGAGTGTTCCCAGCGTTTTCTGGTTCTATTTCAGACTTCCAGCATCCGCAGAATTTTGCCTTTGTACTCTGACGTGTCGGTGGTTCTGCACGAGATAGACATTCTCCACGGAGCTGTTACCAATGCCTTGGGATTGAAATGTCGCCTCGGCGCGCAACGGGTTAACGACATGGAAAGCCAAATCGGCCCTCAAAGGGTTAATGATTGATGCATCATCCTGGTTACCAGGGCTGCAGAGCCGTCCCCTCAGAGGATTCAGCGCAAGAGCTGTCGTCTGATTTATAAACCCATCTAGCCCCTCAGACTATCAGTGCAATGTAAGTGCGTGAGACACCCATCAACAGACTCACATCCAACAGTCAGTGATTTATGGCTCTCGGGACCTGCGTCAGTTCAAATTTTCAAAAGATGTACACTATCTGCAGCATTCAACGCTATTCCCAAGAAAGAATATGCTACCTAATAGATATAACATCAAACAAGAGGCTCAGCATGATATCGCCTTGCCAATCTATTGTCAACATTCTCACCTCACTGTGCCTGTTTGAGTCTCCATTGCCACATTCTAAACGCCTATCCTACCAATCCACTACCACAGCGTAAAATAAGAACATAATAATTGGGGCAGAAATTCGGGTCCCCACGGGTGAGTACGCGCTGTGTACTCACCCGTAGGGCAACCGGAAGTGCCGGTTTCGCGCATGCACTGCGCATGCACGGGAAACAGGAACTTCCGCTCTCGTGAAAGAAGGGGTTCAAGGGTCGAACGCGTGCGCCGGAGAGGCAGCGCGCACGCAGCGAACTTCGGTTTTTTTTTCAGGTTTCTCCGTGAGGGTAAGTACGGAGAAGCTGTGCGGGGAAAAAGGAGGCGCAAGGCCTGCTTTTAACAAGGTAAGTGGTGAATTAAATACAATTTCAACATTTTTTCAACAGGTTTATCTTTTTTACATACTTTCAAGAAAGGTAAGTTTATTTTTAGCACCGTTAAAAAGTATAATTAATTTTTTCAAAAATTTAAATTTTTGTTTAATTTATGTAATTTATAGTTATTTTAAAAATGTGATTTTTTTTTTACATTTATTTGAAGTTTTAGTGAGGTTTTGGGGGGTGATCTCTATTCATAGATTTGACAGGTCTTCCCTGCTCCGATTGGCTCTCCATGGCCCACGTGATCCCAGGGGACGCTTTGAACTAACTGCGCCCCTGGGATACGCAAGCACTGCGCGCCGGCAGCTGCAGGAGGCCCAGGAGCCGAATTCCACGCGGGCCCACAGCACAACGGCAGGCGCGGTAGGTAAGTACGCGCGCGATCCTTGCATCCGCGGGAAGCCGGAGAGCCGAATTTCTGGCCCAAGATGTCAAGGAGTAGGCCATTCAGCCCCTCGAGCCCGCTCCGCCATTCAATAAGGTCATGGCTGATCCTTTTTCATTTATTCATTCATGGGATGTGGGCGTCACTGGCTAGGTCCAGCATTTATTGCCCATCCCCAATTGCCCTTGAGAAGCTGGTGGTGAGCCGCCTTCTTGAACCGCTGCAGTCCGTGTGGTGAAGGTGCTCCCACAGTGCTGTTAGGGAGGGAGTCCCAAACCTGGACATCATCCAGATCTTGTTGCATGCGGGCATGGACTGCTTCATTATCTGAGGAGTTGCGAATGGAACTCAACGTTGTGCAGTCATCAGCGAACATCACCACTTCTGACTTTATGATGGAGGGAAGGTCATTGATGAAGCAGCTGAAGATGGTTGGGCCTCGGACACTGCCCTGAGGAACACCTGCAGCGATGTCCTGGGGCTGTGATGATTGATCTCCAACCACCACAACCATCCTCCTTTGTGCTAGGTATGACCCCAACCAGTGAAGAGCTTCCCCCCACCGCCCGCCCCCGATTTCCATTAGCTTCAATTTTACTAGGGCTCCTTGATCCCACATTCGGTGAAATGCTGCTTTAATGTCAAGGGCAGTCATTCTCACCTCACCTCTGGAATTCAGCTCTTTTGTCCATGTTTGGACCAAGGCTGTAATGAGGGTTAACTCAACTCCGCCTTCCCAGTGCCAGTACTGAGGGAGCGCCGCACTGTCGGAGGGGCAGTACTGAGGGAGCGCCGCACTGTCGGAGGGGCAGTACTGAGGGAGCGCCGCACTGTCGGAGGGGCAGTACTGAGGGAGCGCCGCACTGTCGGAGGGGCAGTACTGAGGGAGCGCCGCACTGTCGGAGGGTCAGTACTGAGGGAGCGCCGCACTGTCGGAGGGGCAGTACTGAGGGAGCGCCACACTGTCGGAGGGGCGGTACTGAGGGAGCGCCGCACTGTCGGAGGGTCAGTACTGCAGGAGCGCCGCACTGTCGGAGGGGCAGTACTGAGGGAGCGCCGCACTGTCGGAGGGTCAGTACTGAGGGAGCACCGCACTGTCGGAGGGGCGGTACTGAGGGAGCGCCGCACTGTTGGAGGAGCGGTACTGAGGGAGCGCCGCACTGTCGGAGCGGCTGTCATTCGGATGAGACGTTAAACCGAGGCCCCGTCTGCTCTCTCAGGTGGACGTAAAAGATCCCACAGCCACTATTGAAAGAAGAGCCCGGGGAGTTCTCCCCGGTGTCCTGGGGCCAATATTTACCCCTCGATCAACATCACTAATAAACAGAATCATAAAGAGTTTCCACTTTGAGCGCAATCAACAACTGGGCCCAAACGGCGCGTTTTTTCCAAAGTGAAGTTATGGTTCACGTTTCCGCACAAACTACTTTGCGTAATGACAAAGGTAAAATCATCCATGAACCAGTGTAATTGGGCAGCGTTTTAAAATCTAATTGTCTATTCTTTCTCCAGCGCATTAAAGAATACTCCTTGATATATTTAAGAGCAGTAACTGGGTGCCGTTTGATTAAAACAGCCCAAAATGGGTTTACAACAAGAAATAATCACTTTAATCAGAGTGTCTCGTTCACCTCCTGCGAGCAACCCGATTTTAAATCACTGAAAATGACTTTAATAAACTACGCAGAACCATTTGCTAGCTATATTGGGGCACAGTAGTCAGTTCCTGAGTAAATTAAATATTTTTTAATATTTAAAAATCTTTCAAAACAGGCTTTAAGAAAGACGCTTCATTTCGAGAGCCTCCTCCGCGAAGACCCGCAAGTGGGCGCAATCAGCGGGAACGCGCCGCAGTGATTCATCCGATCTGGGGGGGGGGGGGGCGTGGCCGGCTTTTGTGGGCGCGACGTTTGTTTCGACCAGCGCGAAAGATGGCGGAACCTCGATTCGCGGCAGACGTATCTTGCTTGCGCTTGTCTGCGCCGGTTCGGCCGATCTCAGGCGAATTGCGCCCGCTGGCGGAACCAGTTATCCGCTCACTATCTCGTTGCAGTTCTCCCCGGTGTCCTGGGGCCAATATTTATCCCTCAACCAGCATCGCTAAAATGCAGACGATCCGGTCATTTATCACATTGCTGTTTGTGGGAGCTTGCTGTGCGCAAATTGGCTGCCGCGTTTCCTACATTACAACAGCGACCACACTTCAAAAAGTACTTCATTGGCTGTAAAGCGCTTTGGGACGTCCGGAGGTCGTGAGAGGCGCTGTGTAAAACCCGCGACCTCTTCCACCTTGAAGGACAAGGGCAGCAGGCACATGGGAACACCACCACCTCCAAGTTCCCCTCCAAGTCACACACACCATCCCGACTTGTAAATATATCGGCCGTTCCTTCATCGTCGCTGGGTCAAATCCTGGAACTCCCTCCCTAACAGCACTGTGGGAGCACCTTCACCACACGGACTGCAGCGGTTCAAGAAGGCGGCTCACCACCACCTTCGCGAGGGGCAATTAGGGATGGGCAATAAATGCTGGGCCTTGCCAGCGACGCCCACATCCCATAAACCAATAAATAATAAATAAATAAATAAATGCTTTCCTTCTTTTCATATTACAATGGTAAGTGACAACCTAAGCGTGGAATCTCACTGCAGCTATTCACAAAGGTCCTGATCACTGCATCCCAATTGGCTCGTTAAGGAGTCTAGAAGAGTAAGAGGTGACTTGATCCTGAGGGGTCTGGACAGGGTGGGTGTGGAGAGGATGTTTCCTCTTGTGGGTGAATCTCGAACTAGGGGTCACTGTTTAAAAATAAGGGGTTGCCCATTTAAGACGGAGATGAGGAGAAATGTTTTCTCACAGAGGGTGGTGAGTCTTTGGAACTCTCTTCCTCAGAGGGCGGTGGAAGCAGAGTCTTTGAATATTTTTAAAAATGAGAAGTCGCACAACACCAGGTTATAGTCCAACAGTTTTATTTGAAATCACGAGCTTTCGGAGCGCTGCTCCTTCCTCAGGTGAAGTGAGGGAATGCAAATCAGCAAAGCATATATAGACAGAGAGCAATGTGTTTCTGACTGCCCTCCATCACACCTCGGCAGAGATACAATCCGTCAGGGAGGCATTACCTCAAAGACACAGCAAAATACAGCTAAGACAATGAGGTGGGGTCACAGGGGGTCCAACGTGTCAAATGCTGCAGTCTGCAGTTAAGCTTTTACGTTTTTTTTAAAACTGTTTAAAAAGTAAAACCAGTTTTAAAAAAAAGTAAAAAGCTTAACTGCAGACTGCAGCATTTGACACGTTGGACCCCCTGTGACCCCACCTCATTGTCTTAGCTGTATTTTGCTGTGTCTTTGAGGTAATGCCTTCCTGACTGATTGTATCTCTGCCGAGGTGTGATGGAGGGCAGTCAGAAACACATTGTTCTGTGTCTATATATGCTTTGCTGATTTGTATTCTCTTCACTTCACCTGAGGAAGGAGCAGCGCTCCGAAAGCTCGTGATTTCAAATAAAACTGTTGGACTATAACCTGGTGTTGTGCGACTTCTCATTTTTGTCCACCCCAGTCCAACACCGGCATCTCCGCATCATGAATATTTTGAAGGCGGAGGGAGATGGATTCCTGATAAGCAAGGGGGTGAAAGGTTATCGGGGGTAGGCGGGAATGTGGAGTAATCGGATCAGCCACGATCTTATTGAATGGCGGAGCAGGCTCGAGGGGCCGAGTGGCCTACTCCTGCTCCTAATTCGTATGTATGTATGAATCCACTCACACACCCAGCTGGGAGCAGTGCACTCCTGCTGTGGAACTATTTTAAATGAACTCCTTTGGTTCCAGCTTTTCAAAGTCCTATTTAACATGATTTATTTCCATGTCACAAAACGGAAATCAAACAACAAAGGACTTGCCCAGAGCTCTCTGGGCCAGTCCTAGTAACCAGCTAAGGTGCACACTCTATTACTGCACCTTCTTCCTAATAACCGACACACACACACACACACACACACACTTCATCACTGCGAGCTTCTGCGGGGAACCAGCTAATGCGCACATTCGATCACTGCGCCCTCTTGCTGATAACTAGCCCGAGAACTCCATCGCAGCCACCTCTTCCTAATAACCAGTCGGCACGCACTCCACAAGTGCACAGGTTTGCTCATAAGCAGGCCCAAACACTCCATCACTGCCTCCTAATCACTATGGCGCGCAACGCATCACTGCATCCTCTTTCCAGCAACCAGTGCGTCCCGTTTCTCATCACCAACACATCCAGCGTCGCGTTTTCTCATCACTGCAACCGGTTCCTAATTACTGGTCCCGCACACCGCACTTCAGGAATAACGTCAAGGCATTGGAGGGGGTGCAGAGGAGATTTGCCAGAACGGTACCAGGGGATGAGGGACTTCGGTCACGCGGAGAGGCTGGAGAAGCCGGGGCTGTTCTCCTCGGAGCAGAGAAGGTTAAGAGGAGATTTGATAGAGGCGTTCCAAATCACAAATGGTTTTGCTGGAGTAAATAAGGAGAAGCTGTTTCCAGTGGCAGATCGGCGTGGACACGATGGGCCGAAATGGCCCATCCGTACTGTAAGATTCTACGATAACCAGCGGGCACAGATTTAAGGCGATAGGCAAAAGAACCAGAGGAGGAGATGAGGAGACATCTTTTTACTCAGCGAGTTGCTGTGATCTGGAACGCGCTGCCCGAAAGGGCGGTGGAAGCAGATTCAATAGTAACTTTCAAAAAGGAACTGGATAAATAACAGTCTCAGGATAAGGGGTGGGGTGAGGACTGGGGTGAGGAGAAATGTCTTCACTCAGAGGGTGGTGAATCTTTCGAGTTTTCTACCCCAGGGGCTGTGGAGGCTCAGTCGTTGAGTATATTCAAGGCTGAGATGGATAGATTTTTGGACTCAAGGGATATGGAGATCGGGCGGGAAGGTGGGGTTGAGGTCGAAGATCAGCCACGATCTTATTGAATGGCGGAGCAGGCACGAGGGGCCGAATGGCCTCCTCCTGCTCCTCCGTCTTATGTTCTTTGACCGAAACCCACCCAGACTCCGCTATTGCTGGCGAGTCACCAAGACTCCCTGCACTAATCCAGGTGGCCTCTGTGCAATATTCTGCAGAGGCGACGCCAAGGGAAATATTTCATTTTGGGAAGTCTGAGACCAGCTCGCCGTCCCCTTTTCACGTGTGCTTGCTGCTCAGCTCACTGGACGCGCTGCAGGGAGACAAGGAACGAGGGTATGTGCAGAATAACTATCCTCGTCCATCCATCAGCCGCTGACAGCCTCATAGTACACAGCTATTACTGTCACCCGGCCTGTGAAATATGCCTTGTTCGATCGTACGGTGACAGAGGCACACAGTGAGAGCTGTAAACATTCTTCACTCGGTACAAAGGGAGGGGAAAATCTACGACACCAGATGGAGTCTTCGCTCTCAATACAGGGAGCGGCGCTCCAATATCGCTCTGCGTTAACTCCTGACAGGGAGCAAGTGCAAAATCATTCTCAACGCAGAACAGGAGCTGCCAAATTTCCTCGCCCTTTCCTGTTTGCATCTCAACAACACCTTGCATTTATATAGCACCTTTAATGTGGTAAAACGTCCCAGGGCGCTTCACAGGAGCGATTATCGAACAAAATTTGACCCCGAGCCACATAAGGAGATATTAGGACAGGTGACCAAAAGCTTGGTCAAAGAGGTCGGTTTTAAGGAGCGCCTTAAAGGAGGAGAGAGAGAGGCGGAGAGGTTTAGGGAGGGATTTCCAGAGCTCAGGGCCCAGGCGGCTGAAGGCACGGCCGCCAATGGTGGAGCGATTAAAATCAGGGGATGCTAAAGAGGCCAGAATTGGAGGAGTCAAAGAGTCATAACGGACATCTCGGGGGGGTTGTGGGGCTGGAGGAGATTACAGAGATAGGGAGGGGGGGGGCGCGGGCCATGGAGGGATTTGAAAACAAGGATGAGAATTTTGAAATCGAGCCAATGTAGGTCAGCGAGCACAGGGGGTGATGGGTGAAAGGGACTTGGTGCGAGTTAGGACACGGGGGCAGCCGAGTTTTGGATGACCTCAAGTTTAGGTAGGGTGGAATGTGGGAGGCCGGCCAGGAGAGCGTTGGAATAGTCAAGTCTAGAGGTAACAAAGGCATGGATGAGGGTTTCAGCAGCGATGAGCTGAGGCAGGGGCGGAGACGGGCGATGTTACGGAGGTGGGAAGCAGGTGCTGTTGGTGATGGAGCGGAGATGATATGAAGGGAGTGAATACGAGGGACACAGAGGCAAAATACTGCGGATGCTGCAAATCTGAAATAAAAAAAATGCTGGAAACACTCAGCAGGTCAGGCAGCATCTGTGGAGAGAGAAACAGAGATAGTGTTTCAGGTCGATGACCTTTCATCAGAATACAAGGGATCCTGACTGGTGGCAACATGAAGGACCAAAAGAACTTGACTATTTTAATCGCTCCACCATTGGCGGCCGTGCCTTCAGCTGCCTGGGCCCTGAGCTCTGGAATTCCTCCCTGAACCTCTCCGCCTCTCTCTCTTTCTTTAAGACGCTCCTTAAAACCGACCTCTCTGACCAAGCTTTTGGTCACCTGTCCCTAATATCTTCTCATGTGGCTCGGTGTCAAATGTTGTTTGATAATCGCTCCTGTGAAGCGCCCTGGGACGTTTTACTACGTTAAAGGCGCTGTATAAATGCAGGATGTTTTGATTAATTGGGCTAGATTTGCATCCTGGGTGTAAGACTGGCGTTGCGGATTGGCTGGCCGCGATTGAAGCCGCCCAGTTTTTATCCGCGTTGAAAATCCGACTGCGTAACTTGACGGGAGGAAAGTTTATCGGAGGCATTCATCCCAATCCTGTTTCCCGTGACCTCGGAGGAGGCCTGAGAGGTTTTCAGAAGCATTCTGCGGTAATTTAAATGAATAATCATTCAATACATTTCATGTGCTGCACCTCAACTGCGCAGAGCTGAAAAATGTACTGAGGCTGCTTTATCTCTGTTAACGGGATATTCCTTTTCAGTCCCGTAGAGGGGGAGGTATAAGATCCTCGAAACTGTAATAAAACCGCTGCTACCGCGTGGAGATCGAAGTTCAGAACGAATTGTGAAATGGTGATGGAATACGAGGAAGTCAGCATGTTCCTTTGCTTGTGAAGACACAAAATGGCCTGGCGGTCAGCACATGGTCCTTTGTTTGTAAGACTGCATGGACAGGAAGGAGAAACACAAGTGACGAGGATGTCCCGCCCCCCCCCCCCCCCCCCCACACACACCCCGCAGGAACATGAACGTGTCGTGCGGAAGGAACTCCAATCAGGGAAGGTTTGGAGTGAAACTGACCTATCAGAGGGGAGGGGCAGACAGTGCTATACGAGGGAGGCCGGCCGAAAGGCCCTATAACAGAAGTGACCCAGAGGCGGGAAATTCTGAACAAAGAAGACAGAACAGCAGAACAGATGAACAAAGAAAGCTGGCCAGTCTATGTTTCGACTTACGACTTTTCCTGGACCGATCACCCAGAGATAAAGGAGTATATATAAAAGTCGGACATAGAGCTTACATATTGTTAAAGGGTACTTTTCTGTAAGGTTGACTTGGGATATGAATCACCAGAAGGTAGTGTATGAATTGCTGGGAGGGTATTTTTTTATCTACAGGTAAATTGGAAGCATAATGATTGTGAGAGAATGCTTCGATGTGCACTTGAATTTTGAACAGTAGTGTGAATAAAGACCAATTTTATTGACCACATACTTATCTGTCATTGTTTCGCTTATTCGTAATTCTCGAAGTCCGAACAGTAGTAAGAGAATTACAGAGGGGATCAGCAGCAATACGATTAAACCCCTAACCTGTTCCTGGACTGGCCCGGATTTTTGCGTTGAGAGTCACGCTGAGGCTCTCGGTGCTCACCGCTATTACGAAGCAAATTGGACAGCAACTTCCGGAGCGCGCCCGTGCGCAGTTAAACGCGGAAACCAGGAAGTTACTGTCCGAGTTACCCTGCTCCTCCACAAGCTTCGCTACACCGGTACCTCGCCGAGAGACTCGGCATTGAAACACAGGAAGGGCGTGACGTTGCGGTACTTACCCACCATAAACCCACTAAACGCGCCAGAAAAATTTCGGGCTTGTCCATTCAAGCGTAAGTAAACTTTTAACTGCGTGATCAGTCTTAATTACTGCCAAACAACCTCTCTGGCCCTGAAAATTAAATTTTACAAGTGTGGAGTGTCATTCCCTCAGAATTTAATTATTGTTGGAGATTGCAAAATATTAAAAAGTAAAATAATTTTTTTAAAACTTTTTCTTTATGTCTCTTTTATCTCTCTCTCAATCCCATCTTTTTTTCAGGAAGGGAATTCGAGAGTTTAGGACCCAGGCAGCTGAAGGCATGCCCGCCAAGGGTGGAGTGATTAAAATCGGGGGATGCTCAAGAGGGTAGAGTTGGAGAGGGCGCAGAGATCTCGGAGGGTTGTGGGGCTGGAGAAGGTTACAGAGGTAGGGAAGGGCGAGGTCGTGGAGGGATTTGAAAAACGAGGATGAGAATTTTAAAATCGAGGCGTTGCCGGACCGGGAGCCAATGTAGGTCAGCGAGCACAGGGGGTGATGGGTGAACGGGACTTGGTGCGAGTTAGGACACAGAGGCAGCCGAGCTTTGGATAAGTTCCCGTTTATGTCAAATTCATATAAAATTCATGTAAAAATATATAAAATTCTTAACGGGCTTGACAGGGTAGATGCTGAGAGGCTGTTTCCCCCTGGCTGGAGAGTCTAGAGCCAGGGGTCACAGTCTCAGGATAAGGGGTCGGCCATTTAGGACTGAGATGAGGAGGAATTTCTTCACTCAGAGGGTGGTGAATCTTTGGAATTCTTTACCCCAGAGGGCTGTGGAGGCTCAGTCGTTGAGTATATTCAAGGCAGAGATCGATAGATTTTTGAATACTAAGGGTATCAAGGGATATGGGGATAGAGCAGGAAGGTGGAGATGAGGCTGAAGATCAGTCATGATCTTATTGAATGGTGGCGCAGGCTCGAGGGGCCGAATGGCCGACTCCTGCTCCTATTTCTTACGTTCCTGGAAGATGGGAGGCCAGCCAGAAGAACATTGAAATAGTCAAGTCTAGAGGTAGGAAAGGCAAAGGGTTAGAAATAACCCACTTACACCTCTGAGAATTTGGAAAAAAACTGGATCGTGTCCCCCCATGGACCTTACTTTCTCTGGAAGTGTCGCTTTACTGCAAGTGCTGAGCGGTGGGAATGATGTGCAATTCGGCTTTGTTTTGGAACATTTAAAAAATATTTCAAAACTCCGAACGAGCCACTGATCCGATTTGTGGATATTCGTGAAGAAGAGGGCACTCAGTCCTCAGAGGAATGCGCGACAGGATGTGTGAAGGTGAAGATGAAGTCATTGGAGAACAAAATGGAAAAGTTGAGGGTTAAACACCAGATGAAGCAATTTGTCGAGAAGAAAATGCAAATGTTAATAACTAGCAATTAACCGCCGCCTCAATGGAGCTGGTTTAACCTTCACTTCAATTCTCAACAAAAACAAGTGAGATCTGCCCAATTCTGGGCAACACAGGACTTGAAGGCTTTGGAGAGGGTGCAGAAGAGATGTACTGGAACGGTTTCAGGGATGGGGGATTACAGTTACGTGGAGAGACTGGAGAAGCTGGGGCTGTTCTCCCTTGGAGCAGAGAAGGCGAAGAGGAGATTTGATAGAGGCGTTCAAAATCATGAGGGGTTCAGACGGAGTAAATAAGGAGAAACTGTTTCCAAGGGCTGAAGGGTCGGTAACCAGAGGGCACAGATTTAAGGTGATCGGTAAATGAGCCAGAGGCGACACGAGGAAAAACTGTTTTACGCAGCGAGTGGTTAGGATTTGGAATGCGCTGCCTGATAGGGCGGTGGACACAGATTCAATAGGAGCCTTCAAAAGGGAATTGGATAAATACTGGAAGGAGAAAAAATTGCAGGGAATGTGGGGAGAGAGCGGGGGGAGTGGGACTAACTGGATCGCTCTTCGAAAGAGCTGGCATAGACTCGATGGGCCGAATGGCGTCCTCCTGTGCTGTATCATTCTATCATTCTATCTGCGTTGACATTCTTCAGGTGAACCAGGACAGTGAGGGGTGGAAGCTGATGCGAACATTGGAAGGGCCTCAGAGCTGACCTCAATCTTGACCCCCGCCGATCATACAAGCCTCCGTGCTTTCCAGTAAAGGTCACAGAATACCAAGTCGGGGGACAAGAAACCGCAGCTGATTCTCCATCTCCGAGTCGGGGGTCACTGAGGCGCGTTATAGTGCACCCACCCTGTTAGTTATAATCCGCCAGCTTAGCGCAGGCAGGTGTGTCAGCCGTGGCTCAGTGGGTATCACTCTCGCCTCTGAGTCAGAAGGTTGTGGGTTAAAGTCCCACTCCACAGACTTGAGCACAAAAATCCAGGCTGACACTCCCAGTGCAGTATTGAGGGAGCGCCGCACTGTCGGAGGGGCAGTACTGAGGGAGCACCGCACTGTCGGAGGGGCAGTACTGAGGGAGCGCCGCACGGTCGGAGGGGCAGTATTGAGGGAGCGCCGCACTGTCGGAGGGGCAGTACTGAGGGAGCGCCGCACTGTCGGAGGGGCAGTACTGAGGGAGCGCCGCACTGTCGGAGGGGCGGTACTGAGGGAGCGCTGCACTGTCGGAGGGGCAGTACTGACGGAGCACCGCACTGTCGGAGGGGCAGTGCTGAGGGAGCGCCGCACTGTCGGAGGGGCAGTGCTGAGGGAGTGCCGCACTGTCGGCGGGGCGGTACTGAAGGAGTGCTGCACTGTCGGAGGGGCAGTACTGAGTGAGCGCCGCACTGTTGGAGGGGCAGTACTGAGGGAGTGCCGCACTGTCGGAGGGGCGGTACTGAGGGAGCGCTGCACTGTTGGAAGGGCAGCACTGATGGAGTGCCGCACTGTCGGAGGGGCAGTACTGAGGGAGTGCTGCACTGTCGGAGGGGCAGTACTGAGGGAGCGCCGCACTGTCGGAGGGGCAGTACTGAGGGAGCGCCGCACTGTCGGTGGAGCACTACTGAGGGAGCACAGCACTGTCGGAGGGGCAGGTACTGAGAAAGCGCAGCACTGTCGGAGGGGCAGTACTGAGGGAGTGCTGCACTGTCAGAGGTGCCGTCTTTTGGATGAGACGTTAAACCGAGGCCCCGTCTGCTCTCTCAGGTGGACATAAAAGATCCCATGGCCACTATTGGAAGAAGAGCAGGGGGACTTCTCCCCGGTGTCCTGGGCCAATATTTATCCCTCAATCAACAACACTAAAACAGATGATCTGGTCATTATCA
Source organism: Squalus acanthias (assembly GCA_030390025.1). Classification (NCBI taxonomy): domain Eukaryota; kingdom Metazoa; phylum Chordata; class Chondrichthyes; order Squaliformes; family Squalidae; genus Squalus; species Squalus acanthias. Next base: position 1,143,442 of record JASTWF010000072.1, read on the forward strand.
CATTGCTGTTTGTGGGAGCTTGCTGTGCACAAATTGGCTGCTGCGTTTCCTACATTACAACAGCGACTGCACTTCAAAAAAGTACTTCATTGGCTGTAAAGTGCTTTGGGACATCCTGAGGTCATGAAAGGCGCTATATAAATGCAAGTCTTTCTATATCAAATCCAGCCTCACCTTCCTGGTCCTGATGATTGAGTGCCACTCCAAGGAGTGCCAGGTCAGTAGGTTGAGGACGGAGTTAGGTGGGGGCTTTGTACGGGGGATTCAGCTTCATTCTATGAATGAGGAAGATCGCAACAATGGAAACCATTCATAAACTGCTCCTCAAACCGTACCCCAAACGGCAAAGAGATCAATCCTCAGGGCTTTGACAATCTTCAACTCGGAGGGCAGTAGCACCAAGATGCTTATTTTTTAATTAATTCGTGGGATGTGGGCCTCGCTGGCAAGACCCAGCATTTATTGCCCATCCCTAGTTGCCCCTTGAGAAGGTGCTGGTGAGTCGCCTTCTTGAACCGCTGCAGTCCGTGTGGTGAAGGTGCTCCCACAGTGCTGTAAGGGAGGGAGTTCCAGGATTTTGACCCAGCGACGATGAAGGAACAGCCGATATATTTCCAAGTCAGGATGGTGTGTGTGACTTGGAGGAGAACTTGGAGGTGGTGGTGTTCCCATGCGCCTGCTGCCCTTGTCCTTCTAGGTGGTAGAGGTCGCGGGCTATTGTCATGAACTGGATTTGGGTCAAGACAACAATGTCACTGAAAGGCGAAAAGCTAGAAACAGTGGAGGTCCAAAGAGACTTGGGGGGGTCCAGGTACATCGATCATTAAAATGTCATGGACAGGTACAGAAAATAATCAAAAAGGCTAATGGAATGCTGGCCTTTATATCTGGAGGACTAGAATACAAGGGGGTAGAAGTTATGCTGCAGCTGTACAAAGCCCTGGTTAGACCACACCTGGAGCACTGGGAGCAGTTCTGCGCACCACACCTTAGGAAGGATATACTGGGCCTTGGAGGGAGTGCAGCGTAGGTTTACCAGAATGATACCCGGACTCCAAGGGTTAAATTACGAGGAGAGATTACACAAACTAGGGTTGTATTCCCTGGAGTTTAGAAGGTTAAGGGGTGATTTGATCGAAGTTTTCAAGATATTAAGGGGAACTGATAGGGTAGAGAGAGAAACTATTTCCGCTGGTTGGGGAGTCTAGGACTAGGGGGCAGAGTCTAAAAATTAGAGCCAGACCTTTCAGGAGTGAAGTTAGGAAACACTTCTACACACAAAGGGTGGGAGAAGTTTGGAACTCTCTTCCACAAATGGCAATTGATGCTAGATCACATTGTTAATGTTAAATCGGAGATTGATAGATTTTTGTTAACCAAAGGGATTAAGGGATACGGGGCAAAGGCGGGCGGATGGAGTTAGGTCACAGATCAGCCATGATCTCACTGAATGGCGGAACAGACTCGAGGGGCTGAATGGCCTCCTCCTGTTCCGATGAAATACGCAAATTGCGCCTGGCAATTGCTTTGTGGATGGTGGCTGGCATTTTCCTTTTGCAGACAGACCATTCTATGTGTCTCTGGTGAAAAAGGGTTCATCCCTCAGCTATTAGAGAATGATTAAGGTGTGAGCCGTGTCTACTCAGTGCCTGGACCTGGTACAACATATTCATGAATGAGAACATCAGTCCTCCCTCCCTCTAGGCAACACACAGTAGGGGAGCTTGGTTCAAGTGGCTTGAACTCTGGCCTTCCACCTCTGGAGCATAAGAACATAAGAACATAAGAAATAGGAGCAGGAGTCGGCCAATCGGCCCCTCGAGCCTGCTCCGCCATTCAATAAGATCATGGCTGATCTGATCCTCACCTCAAATCTAAAGAACACAAGATAGTAGGAGCAGGACCCGGCCACTCAGCCCCTGGGCCCGCTCCGCCACCCACAGGGCCTCGACCGATCCGAACTCAGCCTCATGTCAATTTCCTGCCCGCTCCCCGTAACCCCTAATTCCCTTTACTTCTAGGAAACTGTCTATTTTTGTTTGAAATTTATTTAATGATGTAGCTTCCACAGCTTCCTGGGACAGCAAATTCCACAGACCTACTACCCTCTGAGTGAAGAAGTTTCTCCTCATCTCAGCTTTGAAAGAGCAGCCCCTTATTCTAAGATTATGCCCCCTAGTTCTAGTTTCACCCATCCTTGGGAACATCCTCACCGCATCCACCCGATCAAGCCCCTTCACAATCTTATATGTTTCAATAAGATCGCCTCTCATTCTTCTGAACTCCAATGAGTAGAGTCCCAATCTACTCAACCTCTCCTCATATGTCCACCCCCTCATCCCCGGGATTAACCGAGTGAACCTTCTTTGTACTGCCTCGAGAGCAAGCATGCTCAACTCCAGCCCAGACTGATGGGTTGAAAGTCTCCTCTGGCTCTTGTGGAGCGAGTTTTGAAGCTCTCAATCCAGTCCCAGTGGGGGGCCACAGCACAAAACTGCTCGAGTTCAGCACGCGTGCCAACGTGGAGATCCAACGAAGGGTCGTCGACCTGAAACGTTGGGCTGGATTTTGATACTGGGGCGGGTTGGGGTCGTGTCATCCGCATTTCGTGTTATCCGCCCGACTGCAATTGGATGTGGGAGATTGATGCAATTTTCACTTAATTGGGCAATTGAGTTCCAGCATGTGGGAACCCATGACCCAATTAGTGGTTTCAGTCTGAAAGTCGCCTCTGATGATGTCATCATTGCTGCTACATTGAAGGTCAGAGACTGCCTGGCCTTTGCTGTGAGAGGACCTGGATGCAAAATGAGCAGCATCTCAGAGAGAGAGAGAGAGAGAGAGAGAGGATTCTTGCAACCAAGTCCTCCCAGGCAGTCTCTGAAGACATTCAATGCAGCATCAGAGGCGACTTTCAGACCTAATACTACTACTACCTTCATCACATCTCCGTTGTAATAGTGGACCTGCAGCTGATAGTCAGCTATCCAAATATGCTCCTGCCAGGTTTCACTGGCGTGTTTCACATCAGGCGTGCTTCACGTCGGAAAAGGGTTAAACTAGCATTACAGAGCCAATTTAGGGCTTGTTAAGGGCTTTAATGGCCTCTCCCACCTCTTGGAGGCGGGACGGAGTCGGGAACCCCGCGACCGATTTTGTCAAAATTGCGTGGAGGCGGGATGGATTCGGGATCAGGTCCGCCCGCCACTTTTTGCTATTTTAACCCCCCACACGCCTCCAAACCCGACTCCACGGGTCATTGAAAATCCAGCCCGTTAACTCTCGTTTCTCTCTCTCCACAGATGCCGCCTGATCGGCTGAGCATTTTCCAGCATTTTTCGTTTTGTGTTTCAGGCATCCAGCATCCGCGGTACCTTTTTGCTTGTGTGCAAGAGCGTGCCAAGTGTACAGAGTACGTCTATCACCAGCTGTTCGCCAGGAACATCAAGGCGGACAGGTACGGTGGCACAGTACCAACCTCAGGAGAGACTAACGTCTATTGATGGGAAACCAGCCTCATCTCTGCACAAAGCAGGACATCACAGATGGGATGCTGAATCACATACATAAGAACATAAGAACATAAGAAATAGGAGCAGGAGGAGGCCATTCGGCCCTTCGAGCCTGCTCCGCCATTCAATGAGATCATGGCTGATCTTCTGCCTCAACTCCATTCACCGGCCCTATCGCCATATCCCTTGATGCCCTTACTAGTCAGAAATCTATCGACTTCTGTTTTGAATATACCCAATGACTGAGCCTCCACAGCCCTCTGGGGTAGAGAATTCCAAAGATTCACCACCCTCTGAGTGAAGAAATTTCTTCTCATCTCAGTCCTGATTGGCCTACCCTTTATCCTGAGACTGTGGCCCCTGGTTCTAGACTCCCCAGCCAAGGGAAACATTCTCCCAGCATCCACCCTATCAAGCCCTGTAATAATTTTGTATGCTTCAATGAGATCCCCTCTCATTCTTCTGAATTCAAGAGAATACAGGCCTAGTTTACTCAATCTCTTCTCATACGACAGTCCCACCATCCCAGGAATCAATCTGGTGAACCTTCGTTGCACTCCCTCTATGGCAAGTATATCCTTCCTGAGGTAAGGAGACCAAAATTGTACACAGTACTCCAGGTGTGGTCTCACCAAGGCCCTATATAATTGGAGTAAGACTTCTTTACTCCTGTACTCAAATCCTCTTGTAATGAAGGCCAGCATACCATTTGCCTTCCTAATGGCTTGCTGCACCTGCACATTCACTTTCAGTGACACATTGCGTTGGGGAGCTCATGGATATGAGCCAATGTGAAATTGGAAAAAACACAGGGACAACATTTGTTCTCATTCATCTCAGCCGACATTGTTTCTAATCCTGACAAAGTGCAAATTGGTCCAATCTTTCATCCCTCTTCTGAAGAAGACAAGAATGCTTTGGAATCCAGAGACGTTCCATTCGGCCAAAGAAGACCAGGTGCTTCTCACAGATTACCGTCAACCGACTCATCCTTCTCGCCACATCCCTCAATCCCTGCTCGCTGCAGAAAGGCAGCGTCTCTTCAATCCATATCCCTGATTTGAACGTCAGGTGGAGTCGGGCCCCCCACCGACCGCGCTCAGGCCTGAGTTAAAATTCCAGTCGGGTCTCAATGATGTCATCGGGCCGCCACACGCGTATGTAAAGAAGGGACCCCGTTGGCTCGGGGCCGCCTGTCCTTGCCGCCTGCTCAGGGGAGCGGGTTAAAATCGCGGCCATGGCGGCTTTCGGACAGGTAAGAGCCCGGGCGGTCTTAACTGCCCCGCCCGCCAGGTTTCCGCTGAGCGAGTCGGGTTCAAATCGCCCCCCAACGACTCCTCCAATGGTTGTCCCTGGTAACTCTGTCTAAAACCAGGTTCGTCGTCAGCCGGAAAACAATCGCAAAATCCTGCGGATGCTGGAAACCTGAAATAACGACAGAAAATGCTGGCGGCGCTCAGCAGGCCAGGCAGCATCCGTGGAGAGAGAAACAAGAGTTAACGTTTCAGGCCTGGGACCCTTCCTCAGAACTGGAAAAGGCTAGAGATGTAACAGGTTTTAAGCAGGTGCAGAGGCAGGGAAAGGGGGGAAGGAATTGAAGAAAATATTCTGTGCTCGGGTAGGAGGCAGGAAAGATTAAATGTTGCAAATGGGGATGGCAGAATCATCAACAGCCTGAAAGCATCATCAGCCAAATGGACACAAGCGCTCGCCCCGCCATGTACCCATACTCTGAGCAGCGGCGCACGGCCGTTCTTGCACTACAGACGAGCGGTAATTCTACTGGATGGCTGTGGCTGTTCCAATGGAATGAAAACCCTTGGAGGCACTCGCATTGAGCGACAGTCTCAGGGAAGTGTGTCTCCACATTCATGGAATCACAGAATGATCTTCTTCTTAGGCAGTCCCTCGGAACCGAGGGTGACTTGCTTCCACACAAAAAATGAGTTCTCAGGTGACTGATGAGTCCAATGCGGGACCTACAGTCTCTGTCACAGGTGGGGCAGACGGTGGTTGAAGGGGCGGGTGGGTGGGGTGCTTGGGTTGACGTGCGCTCCTTGCGCTGTTTGCGCTTGGCTTCCGCTTGCTCCTGGCGAAGAGACTCGAGGTGTTTGGCGCCTTCCCGGATGCTTCTCCTCCACTTTGTGCGGTCTTGGGCCAGGGATTCCCAGGTGTCGGTGGGGATGTTCCACTTTTTCAAGGAGGCTTTGAGGGTGTCCTTGAAGCATTTCCTCTGCCCACCTGGGGCTCTCTTGCCGTGCCGGAGCTCCGAGTAGAGCGCTTGTTTTGGGAGTCTCGTATCAGGCATGCGGACAATGTGACCCCTCCATCGGAGCTGATCGAGCGTGGTCAAAGCTTCGATGCTGGGGATGTTGGCCTGAGCAAGAACACTGACGTTGGTGCGCCTATCCTGCCAATGGATTTGCAGGATCTTGCGGAGGCAAGGCCTTGGACAACGTGGACCACTTTCCATACCTCGGGAGCCTACTGTCAACAAGGGCAGACGTCGACGACGAAGTCCAACATCGCCTTCAGTGTGCCAATGCAGCCTTCGGTCGCCTGAGGAAGAGAGTGTTTGAAGACCAGGACCTCAAACCCGGCACCAAGCTCATGGTCTACAGAGCAGTAGTGATACCCGCCCTGCTGTATGCCTCAGAGACATGGACCATGCACAGCAGGCACCTCAAAGCACTGGAGAGGTACCACAGAATGATACAGCACAGCAGGAGGACATTCGGCCCATCGAGTCTACGCCGGCTCTTTCGAAGAGCGATCCAGTTAGTCCCACTCCCTCGCTCTTTCCCCATATCCCTGCAATTTTTTCTCCTTCCAGTATTTATCCCATTCCCCGTTGAAAGTTACGATTGAACACGGTGGCATAGTGGTTAGCACTGGTGCCTCACAGCGCCAGGGACCCGGGTTCGAACCTGACCTAGGGTGACTGTCTGTGTGGAGTTTGCACATTCTCCCCGTGTCTGCGTGGGTTTCCTCCGGGTGCTCCGGTTTCCTCCCACAGTCCAAAAATGTGCGGGTTAGGTTGATTTGGCTATGATAAATTGACCCTTAGTGTTAGGGGGGGATTAAATATGTGGGGTTATGGGGATAGGATGGGATATGTTAGGGGGAATTAAATATGTGGGGTTACGGGGGTAGGGTGGGATATGTATTCTGTGGGGATTAAAGCAGGGACAGGGTACTGGATTTGGATGATCAGCCATGATCGTATTGAATGGTGGAGCAGGCTCGACGGGCCGAATGGCCTACTCCTGCTCCTAGATTCTATGTTTCTATGTTTCTATGAATCTGCTTCCACCGCCCTTTCAGGCAGCGCGTTCCATCCAGATCACAACAACTCGCTGCGTAAAAAAATGTTTCCTCGACTCCCACTCTGGTTCTTTTGCCAATCACCTTCAATCTGTGTCCTCTGGTTACCGACCCTCCTGCCACTGGAAACAGTTTCTCCTTATTTACTCGATCAAAACCCTTCGTGATTCTGAACACCTCTATCAAATTTCCTCTTAATACCTATACTCATTGGAATTTAGAGAGGTGATCTTATTGATCTTATTGAAACATGCAAGATACTGAAGGGGCTCGACAAGGTAGATGCAGAGAGGATGTTTCCCCTCATGGGGAAATCTAGAACTCGGGGGCATAGTTTCAGAATAAAGGGTCGCCCTTTTAGAACTGAGATGAGGAGGAATTTCTTCTCTCAGAGGGTCGTAAATCTGTGGAATTCTCTGCCCCAGAGAGCTGTGGAGGCTGGGTCATTAAATACATTTAAGGTGGAGATAGACAGATTTTTGCAAGCTAAGGGAGTGAAGGGTTATGGGGAGCGGGCAGGGAAGTGGCTTTGAGCCCAAGATCAGCCATGATCTTATTGAATGGCGGAGCAGGCTCGAGGGGCCAAGTGGCCTATTCCAGCTCCTGTTTCTTATGTTCTTATGTTCTTAACCGTCTCTGCTCTCTACCTCTATAACATTCTACTACCACCTCAGTACTTGGCTCACGAGAAGGCGAGAGCCAAGTCAGGACCCGTGATTCCTGAGCTAGGACCCTACCACCGGAATTATTGTCCTTCTCAACAGCACCTGGTGGGCATTGGGCCAACAAGGTATGACACACCTACAAGTTACAGAACCATCTGAGACTGAACCAATGAAACTCTTCACAGATATGGTCGATTCCATTCTTTGAGCGCTTGTCAGGGTAGATGCAGGGAGGATGTTTCCCTTGGCTGGGGAGTCTAGAACCAGGGGTCACAGTCTCAGAATAAGGGGTCGGCCATTTAGGACTGAGATGAGGAGAAATTTCTTCACTCAGAGGGTGGTGAATCTTTGGAATTCTCTACCCCAGAGGGCTGTGGAGGACTCAGTCGTTGAGTATATTCAAGACAAAGATCGATAGATTTTTGGATATTAAGGGAATCGAGGGATATGGGGATCGGGCGGGAAAGTGGAGATGAGGTCGAAGATCAGCCATGATCTTATTGAATGGCGGAGCAGGCTCGAGGGGCCGAATGGCCGACTCCTGCTCCTATTTCTTATGTTCTTAGGTTATAGTATCAGCCGTGGCTCAGTGGCAGCACTCTCGCCTTTCAGTCTAGAAGGTCGCGGGTTCGAGTCCCACTCCAAAGACATGAGCACAAAAATCTAGGCTGAAAATCCCAGTGCAGTACTGAGGGAACGCCGCACTGTCGGAGGGATAGTACTGAGGGAGCGCCGCACTGTCGGAGGGGCGGTACTGAGGGAGCGCCGCACTGTCGGAGGGGCGGTACTGAGGGAGTGCCGCACTGTCAGAGGGACAGTACTGAGGGAGCACTGCACTGTCGGAGGGGCAGTACTGAGGGAGCACTGCACTGTCGGAGGGACAGTACTGAGGGAGTGCTGCACTGTCAAAAGGGCAGTACTGAGGGAGGGCCGCACTGTCGGAGGGGCAGTACTGAGGGAGCGCCGCAGTGTCGGAGGGGCAGTACTGAGGGAGCGCCGCACTGTCAAAGGGGCAGTACTGAGGGAGGGCCGCACTGTCGGAGGGGCAGTACTGAGGGAACGCCGCACTGTCGGAGGGGCAGTACTGAGGGAACGCCGCACTGTCGGAGGGGCAGTACTGAGGGAGCGCTGCACTGTCGGAGGGGCTGTACTGAGGGAGCGCTGCACTGTCGGAGGGACAGTACTGAGGGAGCGCCGCACTGTCGGAGGGGCAGTACTGAGGGAGCGCCGCACTGTCGGAGGGGCAGTACTGAGGGAGCGCCGCACTGTCAGAGAGGCAGTACTGAGGGAGCGCCGCACTGTCGGAGGGGCAGTACTGAGGGAGCGCCGCACTGTCGGAGGGACAGTACTGAGGGAGCGCCGCACTGTCGGAGGGGCAGTACTGCGGAAGCGGCGCACTGTCGGCGGGGCAGTACTGAGGGAGCACTGCACTGTCGGAGGGACAGTACTGAGGGAGCGCCGCACTGTCGGAGAGGCAGTACTGAGGGAGCGCCGCACTGTTGGAGGGGCAGTACTGAGGGAGCGCCGCACTGTCGGAGGGCAGTACTGAGGGAGCGCCGCACTGTCGGAGGGACAGTACTGAGGGAGCGCCGCACTGTCGGAGAGGCAGTACTGAGGGCGCCGCACTGTCGGAGGGCAGTACTGAGGAGCGCCGCACTGTCGGAGGGGCAGTACTGAGGGAGCGCCGCACTGTCAGAGAGGCAGTACTGAGGGAGCGCCGCACTGTCGGAGGGGCAGTACTGAGGGAGCGCCGCACTGTCGGAGGGACAGTACTGAGGGAGCGCCGCACTGTCGGAGGGGCAGTACTGAGGGAGCGCCGCACTGTCGGAGGGGCAGTACTGAGGGAGCGCCGCACTGTCAGAGAGGCAGTACTGAGGGAGCGCCGCACTGTCGGAGGGGCAGTACTGAGGGAGCGCCGCACTGTCGGAGGGACAGTACTGAGGGAGCGCCGCACTGTCGGAGGGGCAGTACTGCGGAAGCGGCGCACTGTCGGCGGGGCAGTACTGAGGGAGCACTGCACTGTCGGAGGGACAGTACTGAGGGAGCACTGCACTGTCGGAGGGACAGTACTGAGGGAGCGCCGCTCTGTCGAAGGGGCAGTACTGAGGGAGCGCCGCACTGTCGGAGGGGCGGTACTGAGGGAGTGCCGCACTGTCAGAGGGACAGTACTGAGGGAGCACTGCACTGGCGGAGGGACAGTACTGAGGGAGCGCCGCACTGTCGAAGGGGCAGTACTGAGGGAGCGCCGCACTGTTGGAGGGGCAGTACTGAGGGAGCGCCGCACTGTCGGAGGGACAGTACTGAGGGAGCGCCGCACTGTCGGAGGGGCGGTACTGAGGGAGCACTGCACTGTCGGAGGGGCAGTACTGAGGAAGCGGCGCACTGTCGGAGGGGCAGTACTGAGGAAGCGCCGCACTGTTGGAGGGGCAGTACTGAGGGAGCACTGCACTGTCGGAGGGGCAGTACTGAGGGAGCGCCGCACTGTCGGAGGGGCAGTACTGAGGGAGCGCCGCACTGTCGGAGGGGCAGTACTGAGGGAGCGCCACACTGTTGGAGGGGCAGTACTGAGGGAGCGCCGCACTGTCAGAGGGACAGTACTGAGGGAGCACTGCACTGTCGGAGGGATAGTACTGAGGGAGCGCCGCACTGTCGAAGGGGCAGTACTGAGGGAGCGCCGCACTGTCGGAGGGGCGGTACTGAGGGAGTGCCGCACTGTCAGAGGGGCAGTACTGAGGGAGCACCGCACTGTCGGAGGGGCAGTACTGAGGGAATGCCGCACTGTCGGAGGGGCAGTACTGAGGGAGCGCTGCACTGTCGGAGGGGCAGTACTGAGGGAGCGCCGCACTGTCGGAGGGGCGGTACTGAGGGAGCGCCGCACTGTCGGAGGGGCGGTACTGAGGGAGCGCCGCACTGTCGGAGGGGCAGTACTGAGGGATCGCCGCACTGTCGGAGGGGCAGTACTGAGGGAGCGCCGCACTGTCGGAGGGGCAGTACTGAGGGAGCGCCGCACTGTCGGAGGGGCAGTACTGAGGGAGCGCCGCACTGTCGGACGGGCCATCTTTTGGATGAGACATTAAACAAATGGATATAAATTTCGAAGAGCAGGGGGAGTTCTCCCCGGTGTCCTGGGCCAATATTTATCCCTCAACCAACATAATTAAACAGATGATCTGGTCATTATCACATTGCTGTTTGTGGGAGCTTGCTGTGCGCAAATTGGCTGCTGCGTTTCCTTCATTACAACAGTGACCACACTTCAAAAAGTACTTCATCGGCAGTAAAGCGCTTTGGGGCGTCCTGAGGTCATGAAAGGCGCTGGAGAAATGCGAGTCTTTCTAAAGGCTGGCCAAATGCACGGGCAGATGGAGCAGTGATATGCGGGCTCCAGTCTGTGCGGCGAACTATATGCTGAGGTCGCCACGCAAGAGGTACCAGGTGTATTCTGCAAGAGAACCTGAAGGGAGAGTGTGAATCAGCGCTGGATCTGTAAGCCTATCAGGGTTCTGCTACTGAATGATATTGACAGGGCTTGAGGAGTCTTGGCACAGCGGGATGACAGCAGAGAATAAGAAATAAATAAGCTGAAAATGGCATAAGAAAATAAAAAAACTACACAGTATTAATAACAATCTCACTGGTGACATGCCAGTTAGCGCCTGGCAACAGGCCAGGAACGAGGGTCAAATTTTGAATAGTTTCTCCTGGTTCAGCCTCGGGGAGCAGGACTCTCTCAGACTGGACTACGCACCAGAGTAGCTCCGGCCACCTTGACTGGGTTCGGTAGCCTCCTGTCACCCCCACATCAGTAGGATGGCCCCAACAGGCTGCAGTGAGGAGAAATCCAAGAGTTTGCCCTGGTCAATGACATAAATGGCAACTAAAACAACAACACCCTGCATTTATACAGCGCCTTTAACGTAGTAAAACGTCCCAAGGCGCTTCACAGGAGCGATTATCAGACAACATTTGACACCGAGCCACATAAGGAGATATTAGGGCAGGTGACCAAAAGCTTGGTCAAAGAGGTCGGTTTTAAGGAGCGTCTTAAAGGAGGAGAGAGAGGGGGAGAGGTTTAGGGAGGGAATTCCAGAGCTCAGGGCCCAGGCGGCTGAAGGCACGGCCGCCAATGGTGGAGCGATTAAAATTGGGGGATGCTCAAGAGGCCAGAATCTCTCATTTAAATATTTAAATGAGCAACCCGCCTCCTGGGAGCGGGTTGGTCGCCTCCCCCCCACCCCACCCCACCCCCACCCGTCCCGCCTCCATTAAAACCGGAAGTGGGCGGTTCCGAGGCGGGTGGGGTTTTGAGATTTTTTTTACACTGTCACTTCCTACCCGACCCAAACCCACCCGCTATTGGTGGATAAAATCCACCCCCCCCGGCGTGCGTCACCTCTTTGCGCTCTGCCCGGAAGCGGACTTGTTTTAAGCCTTGCTCGGGGCCGAGGTGCTGGTAGCTCAGCTGCTGTATTCCAGCAGAAGACCGTGCGATTGGCCCAGGGAGCGGAGAGAGAGGCGGGAGATGTGAAAAGGGCAATGCATCGCCAAGCGAAGAGTGGCGACGGGTACCTGGTGGAATCTTTCACTGATCCAAGGAATAGAAAGATACGCTGCGCGTCTGAGATGAGGCCGATCTAACGGGAGGAGGCTCGTGTGGAGTATTAACACCTGCACTGACCAGTTGGGCTGAATGGCCTGTTTCTGTGCTGTCTGTTCCAAGTAATTCATTCTAGGCCATGGCGGGAGTGGGAGTAACTGTGCTAAATTTTAGGGTACTAAGGGAGATGGGGATAGTGCGGGAAAGTGGAGTTGCGGTAGAAAATCAGCCATGATTTTATTGAATGGCGGAGCAGGCTCGAGGGGCCGAATGGCCGACTCCTGCTCCGATTTCTTATGTACTTGATTAAATTATTCAAATTGGATTCTGACAATCTGAATCTCGAACGTTCCAAATCATGTATGAATTTATCCATTTAAGACGCTCCTTAAAACCGACCTCTTTGACCAAGCTTTTGGTCACCTGTCCTAATATCTCCTTATGTGGCTCGGTGTCAAATTTTGTTTGATAATCACTCCTGTGAAGCGCCCTGGGACGTTTTACTACATTAAAGGCGCTGTATAAATATAAGTTGCCCTTTGCCCGCATTCTGTCCTAAGTCAGGCTAGCCACAGGTTAAAGAGAAACAAGCACAAGTTCCTACTGGGCAGAAGAGCATTTGTTGCTCAATTAACACTGACCTTCGGGTCGACTATGGGACCCTCTGGAACTGAGTTGAAAATAGAGTCAAGACCCTTGCTAGCAGAAGGAGGACTCCACCTTCTCCGTCTGAGCTGGGTTCAAACTCGAGTATACTTTTTGAAAAGAGTAGATGAGCAGAAAGACCTTGGTGTGCACAGACGCAAATCCTTGGGAGTGGTCGGGCAAGACGATAAGGTGGTTCTAAAGCACATGGGTTACTTGGGTTTATAAATAGAGGCCTAGAATATAAAAGCAAAGAGGTCGCGCTGGAACTTTATCGATCACTGGTTGGGCCTCAGCTGGAGTATTGTGGACAATTCTGGGCCCCAAACTTCAGGAAAGATGGAAAGGCCTTTAGAAAGGGGACAGAGGAGGTTTACCAGGATGTGACCAGGGATGGGGGACTTCAGTCATGGGGAGAGGTTGGAGAAGTTCGGACTGTTCTCCTTGGAACAGAGAAGGTGAAGAGGTGACCTGATAGAGGTTTACAGGATGATGAGAGGTTTTGATAGAGTCGACGGAGAAAAACGATTCCCTCTGGCGAGTGGGTCAATAACCAGAGGTCACAGATTCAGAATCATTGGCGAGAGATCTCGAGGGGAGATGAGGAGAAATGTTTTCACTGGTAGATTTGTGGGGATCGGGAACGCTCGACCTGTGAAGGTGGTGGAAGCTGATTCCATCAATGATTTTCAGAGGGAATTGGACGGGTTCTTGAGGATGAGGAGCTCACAGGGTTACGGACAAACAGCGGGGGGGGTGAGGGACTGAGCACGACCGCTCTTTCACAGAGCCGGCACAGGCACGACGGGCCGAATGGCCTCCTTCTGTGCGGTGAGATTCTATGATACCGAAATGAAAGGAGTGTCTAGCCCACTACATTACGCGATCACCTAGCAGGAATAGACCTTTGTTGTAGGAATAGACCTTAATGCCTTCTGTCTGTGCTGGATTAAGGTTTCAGAGATGAAAGGACACACTGCACCACCCAGTCCCCAGCGGAGACTCTCGACACTTGATGTAACGTCACATACGCCCAAATTCTTTTTAAAAGTTATAAAAATAAACTTACCTTTCTTTAAAGTCTCTAAAAAAGATAAACCTGTTGAAAAAAATTTAAAATAACACTTAATTAACTACTTACCTTGTTAAAAGGGGGTCCTACGCCTGCTTTCTTTCAGTGTAAAATCTTCACCACTTACCTGCGCGTTCAAAGCTGAAAAAAAAACTAAGTGCACTGCGTGCGCGCAGCCTGTAGCGCGCACGCGGTTCACTTAGGAACCGCCCCCTTTGCAATTCACAAAGTGCCGGTTTCCCGCGCATGCGCAGTGCATGCAGGAAACCGGCAATTCGGGATCTAATACGGGAGAGTACACAGTGCGTACTCTCGCGTATTAGGTCTAATTTTCGGGCCATTACTAAAGATCAAGTTACACATGACTGCGTACAATATTCTGTGACTGTCGCAGCCATTTAGACAACTCATTTACAGTGCACCCAGCGATCTGTTTAAGTACCATGGGGGGGAAATTCAGTTGGTTGCGCCTCCTGTTAGCGCCTTAAGAGGGCGCTAATGGGGCGCAAAGCATCTAGCGCCCGGGCGCGGCGATGTTTGCGCCGCTCGCGAAATTAACTAGACATTTTGCAGCGGCGCTAAACAGTACCGCCACGATCTCCTGCGCCGGCAGATCGTGACGTCAGTCGAGTGCGCAACGCCCCGGTATCGCCCCGGAGCGGATATTGAGTGACGCCCCCCTGCCTTACCGCCTGACGCTAGCAACGACAGGTTGAGGGGAGCGTTTTGCAGTCAGGAAGGGACTGGGGGAGCGCTATTTAAAGGCGACCGCTTCCTGCCTTTTATTGTTGGTGACATTTTTGAACCACGCATTCTGAGAGAGAGAGAGAGAGAATTCTGGAGAGATTCAACGCTGTGTGAAGGAGTTTTGGGTACTGAGCAGCACTTTGCAGGTTCATTTTGATTTACCCTTCCTTGTATCGATTTAGAAGAGACTGTGGGGGCTGCACTCTGAGCTCTTTCCCTGCTACTCTCCATTGTTCTTTCCAGCAGATTTGATGTGCAGGTCTCTCCAGGCCGAGATTCAAGGCTGCAATGAGCAGGATGTGGATGGAAAGCAAGATCAACCCTTCCCTTTAAGAACTGGCCCACGCCATTGTGTGTGTGTTCCATTGCTGAGTGACATCACATGAGCTTCGCCAGCGCTCTGAGGTAGCGCCTCGCTCCTCGGCCTTTGCGCCTTAAGACAGGTGTGAAGCGCCTGATTTAGCGCTCCAATCACCTCCAGGGGCAATAAAAGTCAAGTTTGCAGTCGATGGCGATAATTAGCGCCAGGCGCTAATCTTTACGCCCGGCCGATAATTGCGCCCCAAATGGGGCGATACTGAATTTCTCCCCCCATATATTTTTGAATAAGGGCAGCCAGAACAGCAATGATTCAGGAGCTGATTGAGATCAGGAATGCTCAGGAAGCGAAGCAGTCACCAGTCCAGCGCTTGGAGCTACTTCCACTACCTCAGTATTTGTGTTCTCTTCATTAACTATTATCGATTGATCCAATATCTGATTAGACAGATGACTGCCATGAATCGTGACCTCACTCACCGCTCACTTGCCGGAGATCTTGCGCGCAAGGGTAGATTGGGATCTATGGAATATATTTTTAGTTGTCATATATGCACTTCACGTTTTGCCTTTTGCTCCTCGGGTGCCATACTCCTCATTGCACCGGGAAGACAGGGCAGAATCAATCTTTCCATCATCAAGATCTATATAGCTCAGATGATGCAAGGTGCGGTTTTACAGAACCAGAGTCCTTCCAGGAACTATTATCAAGGGTGAGGCTCACTGATTGTGCAAATATACAGAGTCACTGTTTATTCAGCAGGGTAAGGGTCACTCGCTGTGTAACTGTACAGAGTCACTGTTTATTCAGCAGGGTAAGGGTCACTCTCGCTGTGTAACAGTACAGAGTCACTGTTTATTCAGCAGGGTATGGGTCACTCACTGTGTAACTGTGCAGAATCACTGTTTATTCAGCAGGGTAAGGCTCACTCGCTGTGTAACTGTGCAGAGTCACTGTTTATTCAGCAGGGTAAGGCTCACTCGCTGTGTAACTGTACAGAGTCACTGTTTATTCAGCAGGGTAAGGGTCACTCGCTGTGTAACTGTACAGAGTCACTGTTTATTCAGCAGGGTAAGGATCACTCACTGTGTAACTGGACAGAGTCACTGTTTATTCAGCAGGGCAAGGCTCACTCGCTGTGTAACTGTACAGAGTCACTGTTTATTCAGCAGGGTAAGGGTCACTCGCTGTGTAACTGTACAGAGTCACTGTTTATTCAGCAGGGTAAGGCTCACTTGCTGTGTAACTGTACAGAGTCACTGTTTATTCAGCAGGGTAAGGCTCACTCGCTGTGTAACTGTACAGAGTCACTGTTTATTCAGCAGGGTAAGGATCACTCGCTGTGTAACTGGACAGAGTCACTGTTTATTCAGCAGGGCAAGGCTCACTCGCTGTGTAACTGTACAGAGTCACTGTTTATTCAGCAGGGTAAGGGTCACTCACTGTGTAACTGTACAGAGTCACTGTTTATTCAGCATGGTTATGCTACATTTCTGGCACCACTACTGATTTCATAGCTGTAGCTGTACTGTTGACTGTTGACATCAAGTTCTGATGTGCCAACATTTTTGATAGCTCAACATTGCCAAAGCAAAGCCGCCTTGTGCGGTCTTTGCCACTACCTGCGTGCCTCCAGCTCTGACTCCATCGACGCACCAGCTGGTCATTGTTTTGAACCTTGAACAGAGCCTTCAAGCCAGCCAGCAACACAATCGAATCCATCGCCCAAAACTGCCGCCTTCTACTCCTGGAACATTGCCCGCTTCCACCCTTCCGCCTGAGTGTGGCTCAACTCCTTATCCGTGCCTCAACCCTCGCTGCGTTGCTTCCTCAAAAGCTGCGTTCACCGTTGAGGCGATCTCCGCTCTTCCTAAAATTCAGAAACAGTCCACGATTCTGCCGCACGAGCACTGTCCACCTCTGCCCTCTTCCCATTCTCCTGCCTTTCTCACGCAGATCACTGTATTCTGAATGTGTCTCGGTTCAATGGCAGGTTTGCACTGTTACACATATCTCACTGGAGCGTTGATGGAGATTGAGCAGAATGGGCCGATACTCTCTGGAGTTTAGAAGAATGAGAGGTGATCTCATTGAAAGATGCACGATTCTTGCAATCTAGTATACTTTATTCGCTGCTCACGGCGCGGTCTCCTCTACATTGGGGAGACCAATTGCAGTTTGGGTGACCGCTTTGCGGAACACCTCCGTTCAGTCCGTAAGGGGGACCCCGAGCTTCCGGTGGCCTGTCACTTTAATTCTCCGCTCCACTCCCACTCAGACCTCACCGTCCTCGGCCTCTTACACTGTTCCACTGAAGCTCAATGTAAGCTCGAGGAATAGCACCTCACCCTTCGATTAGGCACTCTGAGTCAGTAGGTTGTGGGTTCAAGTCCCGCTCCATAAAAATCCATGCGGAGACTCCAGGACAGGGAGCGCCGCACTGTCGGAGGGGCAGTACTGAGGGAGCGCTGCACTGTCGCAGGGGCAGTACTGAGGGAGCGCCGCACTGTCGGAGGGGCAGTACTGAGGGAGCGCCGCACTGTCGGAGGGGCAGTACTGAGGGAGTGCCGCACTGTCGGAGGGGCAGTACTGAGGGAGTGCCGCACTGTCGGAGGGGCAGTACTGAGGGAGCGCCGCACTGTCGGAGGGGCAGTACTGAGGGAGTGCCGCACTGTCGGAGGGGCAGTACTGAGGGAGCGCCGCACTGTCGGAGGGGCAGTACTGAGGGAGTGCCGCACTGTCGGAGGGGCAGTACTGAGGGAGCGCCGCACTGTCAGAGGGGCAGTACTGAGGGAGCGCCGCACTGTCGGAGGGGCAGTACTGAGGGAGCGCCGCACTGTCGGTGGGGCGGTACTGAGGGAGCGCCGCACTGTCGGAGGGGCAGTACTGAGGGAGTGCCGCACTGTCGGAGGGGCAGTACTGAGGGAGCGCCTCACTGTCGGAGGGGCAGTACTGAGGGAGCACCGCACTGTCGGAGGTGCCGTCGTTCAGATGTGACGTTAAACCGAGGCTCCGTCCGCTCTCTCAGGTGGATGTAAAAGATCCCATGGCCACTATTGAAAGAAGAGCAGGGGGAGTTCTCCCCGGTGCCCTGGGGCCAATATTTATCCCTCAACCAACATCACTAAAACAGATGATCCGGTCATTATCACATTGCTGTTTGCGGGAGCTTGCTGTGCGCAAATTGGCTGCCGCGTTTCCCACATTACAACAGTGACCACACTTCAAAAAATGCTTCATTGGCTGTAAAGCGCTTTGGGATGTCCTGAGGTGGTGAAAGGCGCGGGAGAAACGCAAGTCTTTTTTTATCCTGCTCCAGCTTCAGGATTTTTTCCTGAATGACTCAATTTTAAGTTTGTGGATTTCCGGCTTTTAAATAACTCTCTTGATGTATTCTGCGATGTGTCATGTCCCTCATGCAGTCACTCTGTTTTTCAGTAATTTAAATTAATTTCATTTAATCACAGCCAACGTGTTAAAAATTAAAAGAACTCGATTGAATCCGGCGAAGATGTTAATGAAAAAACATGTAATAATTAAAATGTACTCATTCAGCCTTCATCATCGACAGTGAATCTCCTACAATGTTTTTCACCCCTCAGAGAATCATTAATAATGAATAAGATTATCACACCAACAATAATAACAATGTGCTTTGTACGTCGTAAAACATCCCAGGGTGCTTCACAGGAGTGTTATTAAGACAAAAATTTGACACCGAGCCACATAAGGAGATATTAGGGACAGGTGACCAAAAGCTTGGTCAAAGAGGTCGGTTTTAAGCAGCGTCATAAAGGAGGAGAGGGAGGCGGAAAGGTTTAGGGAGGGAATTCCAGAGCTTAGGGCCCCAGGCAGCTGAAGGCACAGCCGCCACTGGTGGAGCGATTAAAATCGGGGGATGCTCAAGAGGCCAGAATTGGAGGAGCGCAGAGATCTGGGAGGGTTGGAGGGCCGGAGGAGGTTTCAGAGAGAGGGAGGCGGGGGGCGAGGGCCATGGAGGGATTTGAAAACGAGGATGAGAATTTTAAAATCGAGACGTTGCCGGACCGGGAGACGATATAGGTCAGCGAGCACAGGGGGGTGTGATGGGTGAACGGGACTCGGTGCGAGTTCGGACACGGGGCAGCAGAGTTTTGGAGGACCTCTAGCTTACGGCGGGTGGAACGTGGGAATACGCAAAAGGTCAGAATTGGAGGAGCGCAGAGATCTCGGAGGGTTGTGGGGCTGGAGGAGGTTACAGAGAGAGGGAGGGAGCGAGGGCCACGGAGGATCTCAAAATCAGAATGGAACAATAGAGTGTATTTTACAATTTTCTGCTCACAGTAACTGGGTGGACAGAAGCACGAAAACTGCCGTCAAAATCCAACAAGAGTCGGCATTTCTTGAGTGGAACCAGAGAAGGAAGAAAATTGGCGAGGAAGAAATGGAGAAAGGTTTTTTAAAAAGGTGTTGTTTCTTTCAAGGTGGGATAGGGGGAGGGGGAGACCATTTTCTCATTGTGCATAGAAAACATGGTTGTCTTACATAAGGTAATAAGAAATAGGAGCAGGAGTTGGCCCAATGGCCCCTCGAGCCTGCTCCGCCATTCAATAAGATCATGGCTGATCTTCGAACTCATCTCCACTTTCCTGCACTATCCCCATATCCCTTGATTCCCCTAGAGTCCAAAAATCTATTGATCTCTGTCTTGAATATACTCAACGACTGAGCATCCACAGCCCTCTGGGGTAGAGAATTCCAAAGATTCACCACCCTCTGAGTGAAGAAATTTCTCCTCATCTCAGTCCTAAATGGCCGACCCCTTATTCTGAGACTGTGACCCCTGGTTCTAGACTCTCCAGCCAGGGGAAACATCCTCCCTGCATCTACCCTGTCAAGCCCTGTAAGAGTTTTATGCGTTTTTACTAAGAAACAAGGGTAGCTCTTCAGATCCCAAAAGGTGGACCCAAAGTGTCAGCCGTGGCTCAGTGGGTAGCACTCTCGCCTCTGAGTCAGAAGGTTGTGGGTTCGTGGTCCCACTCTAGGGACTTGAGCACAAAAACCTAGGCTGACACTCCCAGTGCAGGGCTGAGGGAGCGCCGCACTGTCGGAGGGGCAGTACTGTGGGAGGGGCAGTACTGAGGGAGCGCCGCACTGTCGGAGGGGCGGTACTGAGGGAGCACCGCACTGTCGGAGGGGCGGTACTGAGGGAGCGCCGCACTGTCGGAGGGGCGGTACTGAGGGAGCGCCGCACTGTCGGAGGGGCAGTACTGAGGGAGCGCCGCACTGTCGGAGGGGCAGTACTGAGGGAGCGCCACACTGTCGGAGGGGCAGTACTGAGGGAGCGCCACACTGTCGGAGGGGCAGTACTGAGGGAGCGCCGCACTGTCGGAGGGGCAGTACTGAGGGGGCGCCGCACTGTCGGAGGGGCAGTACTGAGGGAGCGCCGCACTGTCGGAGGGGCAGTACTGAGGGAGCGCCACACTGTCGGAGGGGCGGTACTGAGGGAGCGGCGCACTGTCGGAGGGGCAGTACTGAGGGAGCGCCGCACTGTCGGAGGGGCAGTACTGAGGGAGCGCCGCACTGTCGGAGGGGCAGTACTGAGGGAGCGCCGCACTGTCGGAGGGGCAGTACTGAGGGAGCGCCGCACTGTCGGAGGGGCAGTACTGAGGGAGAGCCGCACTGTCGGAGGGGCGGTACTGAGGGAGCACCGCACTGTCGGAGGGGCAGTACTGAGGGAGCGCCGCACTGTCGGAGGTGCCGTCTTTCAGATGAGACGTTAAACCGAGGCCCCGTCTGCCCTCTCAGGTGGATGTAAAAGATCCCGGGGCCACTATTGGAAGAGGAGCAGGGGGAGTTCTCCCCGGTGTCCTGGGGCCAATATTTATCCCTCGACCAACATCACTAAAAACAGATGATCTGGGTCGTTATCACATTGCTGTTTGCGGGAGCTTGCTGTGCGCAGATTGGCTGCCGCGTTTCCGACATTCCAACAGTGACCACACTTCAAAAAGTACTTCATTGGCTGTAAAGTGCTTTGGGACGTCCTGAGGTGGTGAAAGGCGCTGGAGAAACGCGAGTCTTTTTCTTTTTCAAAGTGAGGTCGGAAACATGAAATAATGCCGAGCTTGATGTCAACATCACCTCTGTTTCACAAACGACAGTGGAGCCGCCATAACCTTGCAAATGAGGGTGTCTGGCTGAATACTGAAGGGAAGGGCAGTCAAATGTCTTTCTCAAAGCCTCCACAGTTGAATCAACACCAATATTACATTATGGATCCTCTCTATCAGACTTTACTAATTGGCTTGCAAAGAAGGACATCGCAATATCGACTCGCCCCGCTGTGATAAATAGTGAAGCAGGCACGATGAGGTTAGTCTATTCAATCAGCGGATACATATATAGAAAACGCATTAAGTTTGGCAAATACGAGTGGGGAGACAAGTGCTGTACACTGTCGAACCTTGAACCACAACTGCAAACAAGTCCTTGATGGAGAGCAAAGATTAGTCGTTCAAGCGGCCTTTGCCCGTGATTCCCCCGCGAGCAGCATTCATGTTTTGTTCCATGTTTGTCATCGCTGATAGATCAGCGAGCGCTGGAAATGCCGATAGATCGTGCCTCCTGAGATCTGCGTAATAAATGCTGGTTATCGCCAAGGCCTGAAATCAGTGCCTGGAGCCCAGACAGCGGGGAGCAGACAAATATGTATCGGACAATAGGGATCAGGCACGTGGTTCTGATGAGAGGTCTTGAAACTGTTAACTCTTGTTTCTCTCTCCACAGGTGCTGCCTCCGGACCTGCTGAGTGTTATTCCATAGAATTACACCGGATATACGGCACAGAAACAGGCCATTCGGCCCAACCAGTCCATGCCGGCGTTTATGCTCCACACCAGCCTCCTCCCGTCCTTCCTCATCTCATCCTATCAGTGTAACCCTCTATTCCTTTCTCCCTCATATGTTTATCTAGCTTGCCCTTAACAACAATAACTTGCATTTATACAGCGCCTTTAACGTAGTAAAACGTCCCAAGGCGCTTCACAGGAGTGTTATTAAAACAAAAATTTGACACCGAGCCACATAAGGAGATATTAGGGACAGGTGACCAAAAGCTTGGTCAAAGAGGTCGGTTTTAAGGAGCGTCTTAAAGGAGGAGAGAGAGAGGCGGAGAGGTTTAGGGAGGGAATTCCAGAGCTTAGGGCCCCAGGCAGCTGAAGGCACGGCCGCCAATGGTGGAGCGATTAAAATCAGGGATGGGCAAGAGGGCAGAATTGGAGGAGCGCAGAGATCTCGGGGGGTTGTAGGGCTGGAGGAGGTTACAGAGATAGGGAGGGGGGTGAGGGCCACGGAGGGATTTGAAAACAAGGACGAGAATTTTGAAATCGAGATGTTGCTTAACCGGGAGCCAATGTAGGTCAGCGAGCACAGGGGGTGATGGGTGAACGGGACTTGGTGCGAGTTAGGACACGGGGGCAGTCGAGTTTTGGATGAGCTCTAGTTTAGGGAGGGTGGAATGTGGGAGGCCGGCCAGGAGAGCGTTGGAATAGTCAAGTCTGGAGGTAACAAAGGCATGGATGAGGGTTTCAGCAGCGGATGAGCTGAGGCAGGGGCGGAGACGGGCAATGTTACGGAGGTGGAAGTAGGCGGTCTTAGTTATGCTGCGGATATGTGGTCGGAAGCTCATTTCAGGGTCAAATATGACAACAAGGTTGCGAACAGTGTGGTTCAGCCTCAGACTGTTGTTAGGGAGAGGGATGGAGTCAGTGGCTAAATGCATCTATACTATTCGCCTCAACCACTCGCTGTGGTAGCGAGTCCCACATTCTCACCACTCTCTGGGTAAAGAAGTTTCTCCTGAATTCCTGATTGGATTTCTTGGAGACTATCTTATATTGATGGCCTCTAGTTTTGCTCTTCCCCACAAGTGGAAACATTCTCTCTGTGTCGAGGCACTGAACGCCCAGCGAGGACTCTGAGGTAGATCGGGGTGCGTGGCCAGGATTGGGGTCGGACCTGGAGGTCGGGACCAGCATCGGCCGGGGGGCGGCGGGGGGGAGGTCAGAGTCGGGAGTGAGGTCGGAGATGATAACGGTAAGCACTTAGCTTTTTTTCCACTTGGCGCTGTTTAACGTTTGTTTTCCCGGGAGTAACCAGCTGGTGCCAGATGCCTCAGGCGCAAGACAAATTTGCAAGGGGGATCAGGAGCAGGCACTAGACCCCTTATTTGAATATGTCAGTCATAGAGTCATAGAGTTATACAGCACAGAAAGAGGCCCTTCGGCCCATCGTGTCCGCGCCGGCCATCAAGCCCTGTCTATTCTATTCCCATTTTCCAGCACTTGGTCCGTAGCCTTGTATGCTATGGCGTTTCAAGTGCTCATCTAAATGCTTCTTGAATGTTGAGGGTTCCTGCCTCTACCACCCTTTCAATCAGTGAGTTCCAGATTCCAACCACCCTCTGGGTGAAAAAGTTTTTCCTCAAATCCCCTCTAAACCCACTGCCCCTTACCTTGAAACTATGCCCCCTGGTTATTGACCCCTCCAATAAAGGGGAAAAGTTCCTCTCTATCTACCCTATCTATGCCCCTCATAATTTTGTACACCTCAATCAGGTCCCCCCTCAGCCTTCTCTGCTCTAAGGAAAATAACCCCAGCCTGTCCAGTCTCTCTTCATAGCTGAAACGCTCCAGCCCAAGTAACATCCTGGTGAATCTCCTCTGCACCCACTCCAATGCAATCACATCCCTCCTATAGTGTGGCGACCAGAACTGAACACAGTATTCCAGCTGTGGCCTAACTAGCATTTTGTACAGCTCCATCATAACCTCCCTGCTCTTATATGCTATGATGCGGAGATGCCGGTGTTGGACTGGGGTGGACAAAAATGAGAAGTCGCACAACACCAGGTTATAGTCCAACAGATTTATTTAAAATTACAAGCTTTCGGAGCTATCGCCCCTTCTTCAGGTAAAGTTACTATGAGTGAATCTACAAAAGTTCACAGAATTTAAACACAGAAAAAGCAGAGATACAATCTTTCCTTACATCAAAGCCACACCAAGAGCACAGCCAAGACAATGAGATGTGTCCCAGGGGGTCCAACGTGTCAAATCCTGCTGTCTGCATATCCTCTCCATGTCCCTTCCTCTCTCTCCGTCCTTTTTGGGTTTGTATTTTGGTTTTTTTTTTGTGTTTGTTTTTTAAAGACTGGAAAGACAGACAACGATGTCAAGTCACATTCTGTAGCGTGACATGAACCCGATATCCCTATTGAGGCCGTCCTCGTGAGTGCGGAGCTTGGCTATCAGTTTCTGCTCGATGATTTTGCATTGTCGTGTGTCTCGAAGGCCGCCTTGGAGAATCTGCGGGTTAGCGTTCTCCAAGGCGGCCTTCGAGACACACGACAACGCAAAATCATCGAGCAGAAACTGATAGCCAAGTTCCGCACTCACGAGGACGGCCTCAATAGGGATATCGGGTTCATGTCACGCTACAGAACGTGACTCGACATCGTTGTCTGTCTTTCCAGTTTTTAAAAAACAAACACAAAAAAAAAACCCAAAATACAAACCCAAAAAGGACGGAGAGAGAGGAAGGGACATGGAGAGGATATGCAGACAGCAGGATTTGACACGTTGGACCCCCTGGGACACATATCATTGTCTTGGCTGTGCTCTTGGTGTGGCTTTGATGTAAGGAAAGATTGTATCTCTGCTTTTTCTGTGTTTAAATTCTGTGAACTTTTGTAGATTCACTCATAGTAACTTTACCTGAAGAAGGGGCGATCGATAGCTCCGAAAGCTTGTAATTTTAAATAAATCTGTTGGACTATAACCTGGTGTTGTGCGACTTCTCACTTATATTCTATGCCTCGACTAATGAAGGCAAGTATCCCATATGCCTTTTCAACCATCTTATCTACCTGTCCTGCTGCCTTCAGGGATCTATGTACATGCACACCAAGGTCCCTCTGGTCCTCTGTTAATAGCCTAACGCCTGCTTCAGACCAAGCTGAAGGACACCTCTTTAATATGAAATACGGGGAGGCCCGCCCCAGAAGTGGGCGGACGGCATTTTTTTCCACGACACCAGCCTTTAACAGCCGGCGCTGAGGTGCCGAATTTCAGGCCCGTTTACTCCTTGATGGGCAGAACTCCTCAAAGAGAACTGTCTTGTGTGCAGGCAATGAGGCTGATCACAAATCAATAAAGTTGCGACGCAGGTTAGCAAGGCCACAAAAAAAAAGCAAAGCAAGCACTAGGGTTTATTTCTAGAGGGATAGAATTGAAAAGTAGGGAAGTTATGCTAAACCTGTCTCGAACCACACTTGGAGTACTGCGTACAGTTCTGGTCGCCATATTATAAAAAGGATATAGAGGCACTGGAGAAGGTGCAGAGAAGATTTACAAGGATGATACCAGAAATGCGAGGGTATACATATCAGGAAAGGATGAACAGGCTGGGTCGCTTTTCTCTTGAAAAAAGAAGGCTAAGGGGTGACCTAATAGAGGTCCATAAAATTATGAAAAGTTTTGATAGAGTGGATACAGAGAGAGTGTTTCCACTTGTGGGGAAGAGCAAAACTAGAGGCCATCAATATAAGATAGTCACCGAGAAATCCAATAGGGAATTCAGAAGAAACTTCTTTACCCAAAGAGTGGTGAGAATGTGGAACTCGCTACCACAGGGAGTGGTTGAGGCGAATAGTATCGATGCATTTAAGGGGAGGCTGGACAAGCATATGAGGGAGAAGGGAATAGAGGGTTATGCTGATAGATTTAGATGAGGAAAGACGGGAGGAGGCTCGAGTGGAGCATAAACGCCGGCATGGACTGGTTGGGCCGAATGGCCTCTTTCTGTGCTGTATATCCTATGTAATCCTATGTGATCCCATGATTACATCAATGTGCTTGCAGGGAAGAGAATATGTTAATGGCTTCTTTGATTCTGAATGGAGAGGCCAATTATGCACACTATTACACAATGAGACAGGAATGCTTCAAGCACGCGGTCTATCAGTGGATGCCAGTTAATGAGGTTGCCATTAATGACACAGTTGTTAATGGAATAGTCCCTTAAAAATGACTGTAATTAAAATGATTCCGACTGTATTTAAATCAGCCCTGATGACTTTGGTTAATGGGAAGAGGCTGGTACGTAGAAGAGAAGTGGGGTTTTTTTAATCGTTCGCGGGATGTGGGCATCGCTGGCGTTTATTGCCCATCCCTCGTTGCCCTTGAGAAGGTGGTGGTGAGCCGCCTTCTTGAACCGCTGCAGTCCGCGCGGTGAAGGCGCTTCCACAGTGGCTTTGTCGTCGCGGTTTGGCACAACTGAGTGTCTCGCTGGGCCATTTCAGAAGCCGCTTAAGAGTCAACCGCATTGCTGCGGGTCTGGAGTCGCATACCGGCCAGACCGGGTAAGGGCGGTAGATTTCCTTCACTGAAGGACATTAGTGAACCAGATGGGCTTTTTATGGGAATGTCGCACGGAATGAGGTTCATTTACCTGTTCAATGTTGAATAAACAGTCAATTGGCGAGCCTCGGCAAATAGAGTGCTCCTTCGATCCACCTATGAAAGTGCGAAGATTCGCCAAGGCTGCTCATGATACATTCCAGCATAGAGTGGAAATCATTCTCTGCTGGATCCCTGGGTCTGGCTGTCGTTTATACAAGTATGAGACAGACGAGGGGTTGCTTTGCCCACCGCTGATGGTGGTTGATGATACTAAATCCAAGCAGAATATCTGGCGTAAGACCCCCAACAACAACAACAACAACAACAACTTGTATTTATATAGCGCCTTTAACGTCGTAAAACGTCCCAAGGCGCTGCACAGGAGTGTTTTAAGACAAAAAATTTGACACCTGACAGGAATCTTGTCATTCGTGTGGAAATGACTTATGAAATAATACTGGGCGGCCTGCTGGTGGCGCTGTCCAGGGAGAGTATAAATACTCGGGCATGGGCCCAGCTTGCTCAGGACATTCCTCAACAGGAACTAGAGAAGGACACAACTAGATCTCCATGTTGTAAAACAGTTGATTAAAGCTTTGTTTAACGCTTAGACCAAGTGCCTAGTAGTTTTCTTACGTCAACACCGATCCACATGAGGATAAATTAGGGCAGGTGACCAAAAGCTTGGTCAAAGAGGTAGGATTTAAGGAGCGTCTTAAAGGAGGAGAGAGAGGCAGAGAGGTTTAGGCACGTAATTCCAGAGCTTAGGGCCCAGGCAACAGAAGGCACGGCCACCAAAGGCTGAGCGATTATAGTCAGGGATGCTCAAGAGGGCAGAATTGGAGGAGCGCAGATATCTCGGGGGGTTGTGGGGCTGGAGGAGATTACAGAGATAGGGAAGGGGGCGAGGGCCACGGAGGGATTTGAAAACAAGGATGAGAATCAAGTGATTAGGAGATAACTGTCCAGTATCCAATCAAAGTCGCCAGGATTAGGCTAGGACATTTTCAAATCGCAACAAGCTGTGATCGCGAGTGAGAAATTGCGTGTTCGGGAGTCATTCTTCCTTGGGTAAGTTATGTCTGAGGAAAACACAGACAAATCATGGGAGGTGGACCAGGAGAGAAGTGGCGAGACTGTAAATTTCGAAGATTGATGCTTGTTGTATCACAGTATAAGTAGCGGCAGTCTAACAACTCTCCCAGTTAAAGCCGTCGAATGTTATATTGCAAAGCCCAGAAGGGAAGCTGGATTGCAGGAGGCAATTTATGATGCACACTCCATGCAGGAAGGATGGAACAAATTTTGGACTTGTCATGGTCAGTACTAATGATCTACTGGACTACGACCATTCAAACAGGGAGTACAGGGACCAGAGGCGATTAACGGAGATCTGCCTGGTTACGTTGCCAGCATGCAAAGAATATGCTTAAGGACATAGGGGGAGAAATTCAGTTGACTGTGCCTCCCGTTAGCGCCTTAAGAGGCCGTTAATGGGGCGCAAAGCAACGAGCGCCCGGGCGCGGTGATATCTGCGCCTCTCGCGAAATTGACCAGACATTTTGCGGCGGCGCTAAACACTACCACCACGATCTCCTGCGCCGGCAGATCGTGACGTCAGTCGAGTGCGCAACGCCCCGGTAGCGCCCCGGAGCGGATATTGAGTGGCGCCCCCTGCCTTACCGCCTGCCGCTAGCAACGACAGGTTGAGGGGAGCATTTTGCAGTCAGGAAGGGACTGAGGGAGCGCTATTTAAAGGCAAACGCTTCCTGCCTTTTTTTGTTGGTGACATTTTTGAACCACGCATTCTGAGAGAGAGAGAGAGAGACTTCTGGAGAGATTCAACGCTGTGTGAAGGAGTTTTGGGTACTGAGCAGCACTTTGCAGGTTCATTTTGATTTGCCCTTCCTTGTATCGATTTAGAAGAGATTGTGGGGGCTGCACTCTGAGCTCTTTCCCTGGGCCTCTCCATTGTTATTTCCAGCAGATTTGATGTACAGTTCTCTCCAGGCCGAGATTCAAGGCTGCAATGAGCAGGATGTGGATGGAGAGCAAGATCAACCCTCCCCTTTAAGAACTGGCCGGGCCCATTGTGTCTGTGTTCCATTGCTGACTGACATCACATGAGCTTCGCCAGCGCTCTGAGTTAGCGCCTCGCTCCTCGGCCTTTGCGCCTTAAGACAGGTGTGCAGCGTCTGATTTAGCGCTCCAATCACCTCCAGGGGCGATAGAAGCCAACTTTGTAGTCGGAGGCGATAATTAGCGCCAGGCGCTAATCTTTGCGCCCAGCTGATAATTGCGCCCCAAACGGGGCGATACTGAATTTCTGCCCCATAGTCTTCTTTACAGCGTAAATACACCCCATGGAGCTCCATTCCCGATGCTTCCCAATGTGGAAGAGAAACTAAATGCGTGAAACAAGTTGGGGTTATTGAGGAAGTTACCGAAACTCAGGAACTGTCCACGTCAGTCGTTAAAGGAGAGTGAGTTCCAAGCAAAGAATGATTTGTGGCTGGCACACTATCCAGCAATCCGATTCAAGATACAGATGGGATCGGATACTGAGATTTTCAGCCGGTGCAGATGTCACCCAGCTAGCCAGCCTGATAGCTCTGACAGCTGGTACTGGGAATAAGAACATAAGAAACAGGAGCAGGAGTCGGCCATTAGGCCCCTCGAGCCTGCTCTGCCATTCAATGAGATCGTGGCTGATCTTCGACCTCATCTCCACTTTCCCGCCCGATCCCCATATCCCTTCATTCCCCTAGAGTCCAAAAATCTATCGATCTCAGCCTTGAATATACTCAACGACTGAGCCTCCACAGCCCTCTGGGGTAGAGAATTCCAAAGATTCACCACCCTCTGAGTGAAGAAATTCCTCCTCATCTCAG
This sequence comes from Squalus acanthias, assembly GCA_030390025.1. Classification (NCBI taxonomy): domain Eukaryota; kingdom Metazoa; phylum Chordata; class Chondrichthyes; order Squaliformes; family Squalidae; genus Squalus; species Squalus acanthias. The sequence continues at coordinate 1,172,655 of JASTWF010000072.1, forward strand.
TCCTAAATGGCCGACCCCTTATCCTGAGACTGTGACCCCTGGTTCTAGACTCTCCAGCCAGGGGGGAAAACAGCCTCTCAGCATCTACCCTGTCAATCCCCCTCAGAATCTTGCATGCTTTGTAAGATTCTAAAAACCGTAATAGAACCGCAGCTACTGTGTGGAGGTCGAAGTTCAGAACGAATCGTGAACTGGTTACGGACGGATTCAAAATGGCGGCAGTCAGCATGTGTTCTTTGTTTGTGAAGGCACAAAATGGCGGAAGTCAGCAGGGGGTCCTTTGCCTGGCGGTCAGCACATGGTCCTTTGTTTGTAAGACCACATGGACAGGAAGGAGAAACACGAGTGACGAGGCAGTCCCGCCCCCCCACACACCTCACAGGAACATGAACGTGTCGTGCGGAAGGAACTCCAATCAGGGAAGGTTTGGAGTGAAACTGACCTATCAGAGGGGGGGCAGACAGTGATAGGGGGCAGAAAGGCCCTATAACAGAAGTGACCCAGAGGCGGGAAATTCAGAACAAAGAAGACTGAACGGCAGAACAGACGAACAAAGAAAGCTGGCCAGTCTATGTTTCGACTTACAACCTTTCCTGGACCGATCACCCGGAGATAAAGGAGTATGTATGAAAGTCGAACATAGAGCTTAGATATTGTTAAAGGGTACTTTTATGTATGATTGACTTGTGATATAAATCGCCAGGAGGTAGCGTGTAAGTTGCTGGGGGGGTACTTGTATGTACGGGCAGACGTCGATGACGAAGTCCAACACCGCCTTCAGTGTGCCAGTGCAGCCTTCAGTCGCCTGAGGAAGAGAGTGTTTGAATACCAAAACCTCAAACCCAGCACCAAGCTCATGGTCTACAGAGCAGTAGTGATACCCGCCCTTCTGTATGCCTCAGAGACATGGACCATGTACAGCAGGCACCTCAAAGCACAAGAGAGGTACCACCAACGCTGCCTCCGCAAGATTCTGCAAATCCATTGGCAGGATAGGCGCACCAACGTCAGTGTTCTCGCTCAGGCCAACATCCCCAGCATCGAAGCTTTGACCATGCTCGATCAGCTCCGATGGACGGGCCACATCGTCCGCATGCCCGATACGAGATTCCCAAAACAAGCGCTCTACTCAGAGCTCCGACACGGCAAGAAAGCCCCAGGTGGGCAGAGGAAACACTTCAAGGACACCTTCAAAGCCTCCTTGAAAAAGTGCAACATCCCCACTGACACCTGGGAATCCCTGGCCCAAGACCGCACAAAGTGGAGGAGAAGCATCCGGGAAGGCGCCGAACACCTCGAGTCTCTTCGCCGGGAGCAAGCGGAAGCCAAGCGCAAACAGCGCAAGGAGCGCACGTCAACCCAAGCACCCCACCCACCCGCCGCCTTGAACCACCATCTGCCCCACCTGTGACAGAGACTGTAGGTCCCGCATTGGACTCATCAGTCACCTGAGAACTCATTTTTAGCGTGGAAGCAAGTCATCCTCGGTTCCGAGGGACTGCCTAAGAAGAAGACTTGTATGTACGGGTAAATTGGGAGCATATTGATTGCGATTGTACACTTGAATTTTGAACAGTAGTGTGAATAAAGACCAATTTTATTGATCACATACTTATCTGTCATTGTTTCGCTTGTTCGTAATTTTCGAAGTCCGAACATTAGTAAGAGAAAGGCTTACAGCTTGAATGCGATCACCTCTCATTCTTCTATACTCCAGAGAGTATCGACCCAATCTACTCTTTCCTCTGTATCGAGCCATGGGGCATTTTCAACAGTACAGGCACTAGCTGAATGCAAGTGTTATTATTGAGCATTACCTCTGGAAGTGTTGTTTCCACGTTGAGTACCACTCCGGGGGATAGTGTTGGAACACGACAAACAGCAGATACGATCAAAGTCTGAAGTGAGGCCTTCCAGTGGCAGGTTTGTGTGAGAAAAACAATTTGTTATTGACATGATAACTGGGTAGCAACAAAAGAAAAAGGCAAAATAATCGCCTTGTTTGCTGTCAATCCGAGGGTCGTCTACCCTGAACATTCATCCAGGATGTGTCTATTGCATCAACTCAAAAGAAGGCGGATAGAGGCACAGAGTAGAAAAGCAAGGAAGTTATGATGAATCTTTATAAAACACTGGTTCGGACCCAACTGGAGTATTGTGTCCAATTCTGGGCACCGCACTTTAGGAAGATTGTGAAGGCCTTAGAGAGGATGCAGAAGAGATTGACAAGAATGCTTCCAGGGATGAGGGACTTCAGTCACGCTGATAGACTGAAGAAGCTGGGGTTGTTCTCCTTGAGCAGAGAAGGTTGAGAGGAGATTTGATAGAGGTGTTCAAAATCACCAGGGGTCTGGACAGAGTAGATAGAGAGAAACTGTTCCCATTGGCTGAAGGGTCGAGAACCAGAGGACACAGATTTAAGGTGATTGGCAGAAGAACCAAAGGCGAAGATGAGGAAAAAAAAATTTACGCAGCGAGTGGTTAGTATCTGGAATGCGCTGCCTGAGAGGGTGGTGGAGGCAGACTCAATCGTGGCTTTCAAAAGGGAGTTGGATAAGCACCTGAAGGAAAAAAAATTGCAGGGCTACGGGGAAAGGGCGGGGGGAGTGGGACTAGCTGAAGTGTTCTTGCAGAGAGCCGGCACGGGCTCAACGGGCCGAATGCCTCCTTCTGTGCTGTAACGATGCTATGATTCTACAAATCTATGCGATGATAATTGAGTGACCTTTCCAATATCAGCTGTGGCTCAGTGGGCAGCACTCTCACCTCAGATTCAGAAGGTTGATGGGTTCAAGACCCACTCCAGCAACTTCAGCTCAAACATCCAGGCTGACACTCCAGTGCAGTACTGAGGGAGCGCCGCACTGTTGGAGGGGCAGTACTGAGGGAGCGCCGCACTGTCGGAGGGGCGGTACTGAGGGAGTGCCGCACTGTCAGAGGGGCAGTACTGAGGGAGCGCCGCACTGTCGGAGGGGCAGCACTGAGGGAGCGCCGCACTGTCGGAGGGGCAGTACTGAGGGAGCGCAGCACTGTCGGAGGGGCGGTACTGAGGGAGCGCCGCACTGTCAGAGGGGCAGTGCTGAGGGAGGGGCGCACTGTCGGAGGGGCGTTACTGAGGGAGCGCCGCACTGTCGGAGTGGCAGTACTGAGGGAGCGCCACACTGTCGGAGGGGCGGTACTGAGGGAGCGCCGCACTGTCGGAGGGGCGTTACTGAGGGAGTGCCGCACTGTCGGCGGGGCAGGACTGAGGGAGCGCCGCACTGTCGGAGGGGCAGTACTGAGGGAGCGCCGCACTATCAGAGGGGCAGCACTGAGGGAGTGCCGCACTGTCGGAGGGGCAGTACTGAGGGAGCGCCGCACTGTCGGAGGGGCAGTACTGAGGGAGCGCCGCACTGTCGGAGGGGTAGTACTAAGGGAGCACCGCACTGTCGGAGGGTCAGTACTGAGGGAGCGCCGCACTGTCGGAGGGGCAGTACTGAGGGAGCGCCGCACTGTCGGAGGGGCGGTACTGAGGGAGCGCCGCATTGTCGGAGGGGCGTTACTGAGGGAGTGCCGCACTGTCGGCGGGGCAGGACTGAGGGAGCGCCGCACTGTCGGAGGGGCAGTACTGAGGGAGCGCCGCACTGTCAGAAGGGCAGCACTGAGGGAGTGCCGCACTGTCGGAGGGGCAGTACTGAGGGAGCGCCGCACTGTCGGAGGGGCAGTACTGAGGGAGCGCCGCACTGTCGGAGGGGCGGTACTGAGGGAGTGGCGCACTGTCGGAGAGGCGGTTCTGAGGGAGCGCCGCACTGTCGGAGGGGCGGTACTGAGGGAGCGCCGCACTGTAGGAGGGGCAGTACTGAGGGAGTGCCGCACTGTCGGAGGGGCAGTACTGAGGGAGCGCCGCACTGTCGGAGGGGCAGTACTGAGGGAGCGCCGCACTGTCGGAGGGGCAGTACTGAGGGAGCGCCGCACTGTCAGAGGGGCGGTACTGAGGGAGTGCCGCACTGTCGGAGGGGCTGTACTGAGGGAGCGCTGCACTGTCGGAGGGGCAGTGCTGAGGGAGTGCCGCACTGTCGGAGGGGCAGTGCTGAGGGAGTGCCGCACTGTCGGAGGGGCAGTACTGAGGGAGTGCCGCACTGTCGGAGGGGCAGTACTGAGGGAGCGCCGCACTGTCGGAGGGGCAGCACTGAGGGAGCGCCGCACTGTCGGAGGGGCAGTACTGAGGGAGCGCAGCACTGTCGGAGGGGCGGTACTGAGGGAGCGCCGCACTGTCGGAGGGGCAGTGCTGAGGGAGGGGCGCACTGTCGGAGCGGCGTTACTGAGGGAGCGCCGCACTGTCGGAGGGGCAGTACTGAGGGAGCGCCACACTATCGGAGGGGCGGTACTGAGGGAGCGCCGCACTGTCGGAGGGGCGTTACTGAGGGAGTGCCGCACTGTCGGCGGGGCAGGACTGAGGGAGCGCCGCACTGTCGGAGGGGCAGTACTGAGGGAGCGCCGCACTATCAGAGGGGCAGCACTGAGGGAGTGCCGCACTGTCGGAGGGGCAGTACTGAGGGAGCGCCGCACTGTCGGAGGGGCAGTACTGAGGGAGCGCCGCACTGTCGGAGGGGCGGTCCTGAGGGAGTGGCGCACTGTCGGAGAGGCAGTTCTGAGGGAGCGCCGCACTGTCGGAGGGGCGGTACTGAGGGAGTGTTGCACTGTCGGATGGGCAGTACTGAGGGAGCGCCGCACTGTCGGAGGGGCAGTACTGAGGGAGCGCCGCACTGTCGGAGGGGCAGTACTGAGGGAGCGCCGCACTGTCGGAGGGGTAGTACTGAGGGAGCACCGCACTGTCGGAGGGTCAGTACTGAGGGAGCGCCGCACTGTCGGAGGGGCAGTACTGAGGGAGCACCGCACTGTTGGAGGGGCAGTACTGAGGGAGCGCCGCACTGTCAGAGGGTCAGTACTGAGGGAGCGCCACACTGTCAGAGGGTCAGTACTGAGGGAGCGCCGCACTGTCGGAGGTGCCGTCTTTCGGATGAGACGTTAAACTGCCCTCTCAGGTGGACGTAAAAGATCCCACTATTTCACAACCCTCTGAGTGAAGAAATTCCTCCTCATCTCAGTCCTAAATGGCCGACCCCTTATCCTGAGACTGTGACCCCTGGTTCTAGACTCCCCAGCCGGGGGAAACATCCTCCCAGCATTTACCCTGTCAATCCCTCTCAGAATCTTATACGTTTCAATGAGATCACCTCTCATTCTTCGAGGGAATAGAGGCGCAGTCTACTCAATCTCTCCTCATAGGACAATCTTCTCATGCCTGTACGCTACGCTGATGGGTCTAAAATTGGACTCGATGTGCACACAAGCAGATGGCAGAGTTCTTTATGGCTGGCCAAGGTTCAGTCTCATTGCTACTCCTTTGCCTTGATAGTTATTTCCAGTCGCTGCACAATGTCACTCAAAGGAATTGGCTTGTGCCCAGCACGTCCTAATTCATTTGTGCAGTCTCGGTCAGAGCCCGCATCAGATAAGAGAATCTCAAACTCATACTGAATTTAGAGGCTGCAGGAGCAGGATTTGAGCGGGGGGGGAGGGATGAGAGGTTAAACCACAAGCCGCTTTCTGAAGTGAAAACCTTCGCCAGAGAAAGGACAACGCTTTCAAAGCTTTTATTTCCCCCCCGTAAACCTTCAGAGAGACTCCAGTGGCATTTCAATAAAACAGCGACACCATCGCAGACCCTGAAGGTCGGTGCTCATTCCGGGAATATAACCAGGATAATACCTTACGCCTGCAGATCCCGAGACAAACCATGAGGACCACAGCAGGCCACTTTAAACATCCACTCCCTCCACCGCCGGCGCACCGTGGCTGCAGTGTGTACCGTCTACAAGAGGCGCTGCAGCAACTCGCCAAGGCTTCTTCGACGGTGAGTTAGAATGCCAGCCCTCTTGCCCCTGAGACCTGGGCAGGTTCTGCCCAGGAGAGATGCCTCCGCTCTCTTCCGAGGGCAGCAGGCGCACGGGAACACCACCACCTCCAAGTTCCCCTCCAAGTCACACACACCATCCTGACTTGGAAATATATCGGGCCGTTCCTTCATCGTCGCTGGGTCGAAATCCTGGAACTCCCTCCCTAACAGCGCTGTGGGAGCACCTTCACCACACGGACTGCAGCGGTTCAAGAAGGCGGCTCACCACCACCTTCTCAAGGGGCAACTAGGGATGGGCAATAAATGCTGGGCCTTGCCAGCAATGCCCACATCCAGGAATGAATAAATAAAGAAGAATTTTAGATGTTTCAATGAGATCAACTCTCATTCTTCTAAACTCTAGGGAATATAGGCCTAGTCTACTCAGTCTCTCCTGTCTACTTTAGTCGTAATGTAAAACTGGATTCGGTACAAATAAACTCGCTCTCCCCCAGATCACCGCACTCAACAACAACAACTTGTATTTATATAGCGCCTTTAATGTAGTAAAACATCCCAAGGCGCTGCAGAGGAGTATTTTAAGAAAACAAATGTGACACCGATCCACATAAGGATAAATTAGGGCAGGTGACCAAAAGCTTGGTCAAAGAGGTCGGTTTTAAGGAGTGTCTTAAAGGAGGAGAGAGAGGTGGAGAGGTTTAGGGAGGGAATTCCAGAGCTTAGGGCCCAGGCAACAGAAGGCACGGCCACCAAAGGTTGAACGATTATAATCAGGGATGCTCAAGAGGCCAGAATTGGAGGAGCGCAGAGATCTCGGAGGGTTGTGGGGCTGGAGGAGGTTACAGAGCTAGGGAGGGGGGTCGAGGGGCCATGGAGGGATTTGAAAACAAGGATGGAGAATTTTAAAATCGAGGCGCTGCTTAACCGGGAGCCAATGTAGGTCAGCGAGCACAGGGGGTGATGGGTGAACGGGACTTGGTGCGAGTTAGGACACGGGGCAGCCGAGTTTTGGATGACCTCAAGTTTGCGTAGGGTGGAATGTGGGAGGCCGGCCAGGAGTGCGTTGGAATAGTCAAGTCTAGAGGTAACAAAGGCACGGTTGAGGGTTTCAGCAGCGGATGAGCTGAGGCAGGGGCAGAGACGGGCGATGTTACGAGGGTGGAAGTAGGCGGTCTTTGTTATGCTGCGGACTCAAGTTAGTTTACTAAAGGTAAGGAGTTACTGAGCTGTTCATGTGTTTTTTTACCCACTATAAATAGTAGCGGTGGGATATTGAATGACACAGCATTTTCTCATGTTCAGACAGGCCACTTGTGTTGGCTATAGCAAGGGTCATACCACAGAGCACTTAATTCACTGAGTCCCAAACCACAACAGAATTTAATCCTTGCTTCACTCATTGATTACTCTTTGTGATCTGGTGTGTTATAATGTATTCTCATTAGTTGTTAACACCGTACACTATAAACAGAGTCAGAGAATAGCACAGCACAGAAGGAGGCCATTCGGCCCATCGAGTCTGCGCCGGCTCTTTCAAAGAGCGATCCAGTTAATCCCACTCCCCCGCTGTCTCCCCATATCCCTGCAATTATTTCTCCTTCCAGTATTTATCCAATTCCCTTTTGAAGGCTCCTATTGAATCTGTGTCCACCGCCCTATCAGGCAGCGCGTTCCAAATCCTAACCACTCGCTGCATTAGAAAGATTTTCCTCGTGTCGCCTCTGGTTCTTTTGCCAATCACCTTAAGTCTGTGTCCTCTGGTTATCAGCCATTGGAAACAGTTTCTCTTATTTACTCTATCTGAACCCTTCATGATTGTGAACACCTCTATCAAATCTCCTCTTAGCCTTCTCTGCTCCAAGGAGAACAACCCCAGCTTCTCCAGTCTCTCCACGTAACTGTAATCCCTCAGCCCTGGAACCATTGAGGGATTACTCCCCAAAGCCTTTCCACCATCTACAAGGCACAAGTCAGGAGTGTGATGGAATACTCTCCACTTGCCTGGGTGAGTGCAGCTCCAACAACACTCAAGAAGCTCGACACCATCCAGGACAAAGCAGCCCGCTTGATTGGCAGCCCCATCCACCACCTTAAACATTCACTCCCTCCACCACCGGCGCACCGTGGCTGCAGTGTGTACCATCTACAAGATGCACTGCAGCAACTCGCCAAGGCCTCTTCGGCAGCACCTCCCAAACCCGTGACCTCTTCCACCTAGAAGTACAAGGGCAGCAGGTGCATGGGAACACCACCACCTCCAAGTTCCCCTCCAAGGCACACACACCATATTGACTTGGAAATATATCGGCCGTTCCTTCATCGTTGCTGGGTCAAAATCCTGGAACTCCCTCCCTAACAGCACTGTGGGAGCACCTTCACCACACGGACTGCAGCGGTTCAAGAAGGCGGCTCACCACCACCTTCTCAAGGGCAATTAGGAATGGGCAATAAATGCTGGCCTTGCCAGCGACGCCCACATCCCATAAACGAATTTAAAAAAATAAATTCTAATAAACATTTTCTGCACCCTCTCCAAAGCCTTCACCTCCTTCCTAAAGTGCGGTGGCCAGACCTGGACACAAGACTCCAGCTGGGGGTGAACTAGCGTTTTACAGACTGCCACAGTGCGACAATTTTCCTTTTCCCACAGCAACTAACTGAGGCCGCTGCGAGCTAGATCACAAATTGGAAGCTGTCTTGTTGCTGGGGTGCCACACAGACTTGAGGCAGCCCGAGTTCATGTCACATAGGGTTAAAGGAGGATTTCATTCCATCAGTGTTTCTAGAAATGCACGCCCAGCGTCAAACCAATTGCACCACCCAGTCTCCCAATATGTACGATTGATTCCATATAGAGTACGATAAAAACATCTCTGTTTTATAGTGCATAGTGTTCAGGAATTGCAGTTGAATGAGTTTCCACAACTTATACTTTATCTCATTAAGTGTAAGGAACGACTGCGGTAACCAAATTCAGCACTGTGTTGTCACAGAAACCTGCCCCAATCTTTTTTGAGGTGTCTGCTACAGGAACATTAGCCAATGCAAGGTGGCACACGGAGGAGCGAAGGTCCGCATTACCCGAGTATCTCAGACGTCCTTTCTGGGCAGTCAGCGCAATGATAAGTTGAAACAGCTTTCTGCTGAGCCCGTGCTGTAAGTTGTGCAAACAGGCCTAAGAGCAAGGTCATCTTCACGGGAAAGTAAAACAGTCGAACGTGTAAGAGTCTGCCATGGTCTGGAAAATGTCAGCTTGGTCACTTGTGTTTATGGGAATGGGAAGAGTTTATGACGGCAATTATAGGTCACTTCTGGTCTAGCCAATAAAATAATCAGAACAGTTATGTGCACATTTGTTGGGTTTATGTTGTTATTCTGTTGGCATTTGTGCGTATCCTTGATGTACTCTGATTTATTGGAATGTAGTCATCAGAAGTGAAATTTGAGATATGAGATGTGAGTGAACCACTGTTCGTGCTGGGAGCATGTGGATAGTGTGATGTCTCACAGAGCCCATACTGGTTGTAGATGATATGAGGTTTCAATAAAGACTGATCCTGCAACACCCCAACTGAGTGTGTGCGCGATCTGGCGTTTAAAGTAACGAGACGAAAGAGAACAAGAAAGCAGACCAACGGCTCAGAACGCAGCTCGTAAAACCCATAACGAGAGATCCCCGGAAAAATGTGGCGCATTGTGTAGGGAAATGGGGTCCTGCTTTCTGGAATGTTTTTGCGGAAGCATTTGAGATGATGTGTGATGCTAAGAGCGGCCCGTTCACCCAACATCGAGCGAGATAATCAAATATTCCCTGTTTCATTCCAAGAGAAGGAGGCGTGCGCTCCGGCCAGACGTAAACTAGTACTCAGCATGGCCTTGGAGGACTCTCTCCCACTTCCTGTCCTATTCGAGCCTCCCAATTCAATACAACAGCTCCCGACTTAATGTCTGGTGGAAAGATCAGTTCACCGTGGCCTCCAATCCGACGAGCATTCAGCTGAAGAGACCAGCCACCCCTCATCCTTCATTCCAAATAAGAAATACCAACTTACAGTAAAAATACCGACTAGATGAGCCACATCCTGATCCTCCCGTCCATGGTATATGGTGTCGGGGAATTCCCAGCCTCTCCCTCCACCCAAACTCTGCTCCAACCAAGTGCCCACACAATTTCAATTCTGAGAACAGTCAGCATGAACAGTCTAGTGGAATAATTGGATAAACAGATCCATGAAAAATACTGACGGCTATTCGACTCCATTCGATTCCCAACCCATTTGTCGACACCGCGCTGGAGTTGATTCTCATTGAGTCCAATTGTTTCCAGGAGCAAGTGGGCCAGACCGGGTGCACGAGAGTCAAGATGCAATGGCCCGAGAACCTGAGCAACCTTGCGTCTCTATTAACTCCACATACTCACCGTGCGTGCTCCTGCAACACAAGGCTCCGATCTCCTATCTGGACTGCGCCCACAATCAACTCCCCCGCAATGAAAGGGAAGACTGGGGACCAGTTTCAGTCAATGACACCTTCGGACATCACTCGAAATCTTTCCTGAGCGTGTACACCCTAACCTCGAAGCATTGTCTTTTTACTAAATTCGGAAATTGAGCCACCGATATAGTGTCACAGTCATCTGATTAGGTCCGGGGAGGTGAGGGGGGAATCCATCATTGACACAGTATACAATGATAGGAACATAATCACAATCAAATACATTGCAGTGCGGTACGCCCAAGAGAATTCAGTTATGGTTAGTTATAATACATCCAGAGCCCCGGCAGTCCCAAACGACCTGGTACATTCTGACCTAGAAGCAGCCGCTAGAAGACAAACTGCCCAGTGGGCAACTCCAAGGAACAACTGCGAAAAAAAAGAAGGCACTGGCTGGAGGCACTCATACGACAGATTCAGCCACTCCAGTCAGTGTGCACAAAGGAAACACAAAGGAGTTTGGTGGGCGGTTGGTGTACATCACATAACAGAACCGAATAGACGTTCTTCAGTAAGACGCAACCGACTATTTCAAGGTTAGAACAGCTCTTAAGCGAATCGACAGAATACCCCAAATTATCCATGCATTCATACATCCCCTAATGCACAGACGGAAACAGAAACAAAAACAAAAAAATGGCAAAATCGACAAGCTTATTGCATAGAAAACAAAACTTACGGAAATAAATGTGATTGACTCATTCTTAGGCAGGTCAAACTCTATCTACAGTATCAGACGAGGGGGCCAATCTTAAAAAAGGACATGATTGAACAACAACGGGACAGAAAGAACAGAAAGAAGATGGTAGCTAAAATAAAGGAAAATAAAGGTCATACCTTGGCTGCCTAGTGTCAGGTGGGCTGGACCTTGAGGAGAAAGAAAATTAAGAACAGAATAAAAAAAAGGTCAAAATTTTACGGGAGAACGATTTTATTTTTTTGTCACAATCACAGCTTCAATTTGTGACAGACATCCGCACTCAAGGCGGATGTCAAAACTTAAAATAAAACATTTAGAAAAAGCATCTCGCAACCAACGGTTGCTACACAATGCTTTTTTAAAGTTAATGGAATAAGGCACAGAAACACAAAAAGATATTTCCCAATCTTAGCTCAGATATCAAAAGCTTCTTCGGTTCGACGCTACGCAGGGTGAGGAGGGGTTGGGTGTTGGGGTTGGGGGTGGGGGAAAGCACGATGGTTACATTGCACAGCCAATTATTTCAAATAAGGGTACAAACTTGCGGCAGAGAGGCTGGCAAAGCAACGGGGGTGGGGGGGGGGGGCGAAATTCGACTTGTGGGGGGTGCCAAACATGCGGGGTCGCGTCTGCCGCCCGTTCCACATCCTGTCCAATGTTCTGCTTCATTGAATTCGGCAAAACTGCCTTATCAGGCAGGGGGGCGTGTGACGGGCGACAGAGGCGGTAACGCCCGTCTTTGCGTCCCCCGGTCAAGTCGAATTTCTTGCCCCCGGCGTGCCTGACGCGGGCACTGGCGGAGAAGGTGGTAACCATGGCGAGCGTTGCCCACCCAAGGCTCTCTGGTGACCTAACGTTGCACATTGAACCTCCATTATCGGCCATAATGGGAGGGACATTCCGCCTTCACCAACGCCAATCCCCCTTACCCACCAACACCGGTGGTTAATGGAGATTGGCAGATAATGAAATTCCCCAAATTTTGGGAATAATAAGTTCGGCATGGGAATAAAAATAAAGTACATTGCAACGGACGTCAATTGAATGTAATCATTCTTGCTTAACTTGGGTCAGACAGGAGCAGACAATGTCATCACACGCCAATCTTGGCCCTGCAAGAATTCAACAGAGAAGGCAGACCATTTGGACTCAGATAATGGAGGTTCCACTCTCGCCCGTTTTCGTTCACTGCCTGAACAAGCAGCGTTTCACAGACACAAGGACTCGGCGTGATCAGATCCAAGATCCGGAGGCAGGTGTCTATTCAGACTTCCACTCCCAAGGAGGACAGTGCTTCACTCAAGAAGCCAGAAGTAGGAACGACATTAGCACTGAGGGGGCTTTGCCCCCTGGAATATCTTCTATTAATACAGGATATAGCGTTTACCGAATGTAATAGCGATGTCGGGAAGCACAATTTGTATACAGCGCCAACATAGACAGGATGATCCAACTGCCTGTGGTTTCGACTTAAAAGCCCAACCACTCAATGGGAACTTGGACAGGAGGAAAGATCTAATTCTGTAGTAGGGACATTTCCCTCCAGTTCTCTGCCTCTTCGCCCTCAAGTGCTGACTCGCGTGGATACAGTTCTTGGGCGCCAGCAACACTTTGATGCCTTGTCTATAAGAACATAAGAAATAGGGGCAGGAGTCGGCCATTCGGCCCCTCGAGCCTGCTCCGCCATCCAATAAGATCATGGCTGATCTTCGACCTCAACTCCACTTTCCCGCCCGCTCCCCATAACCCTTGACTCCCCTGTAGTTCAAATATCTGTCAATCTCAGCCTTGAATATACTCAACGACTCCGCCTCCACAGCTCTCTGGGGTAAAGAATTCCAAAGATTCACTACCCTCTGAGAGAAGAAATTCCTCCTCATCTCCGTCTTAAATGGGCGACCCCTTATTCTGAAACTATGCCCCCTAGTTCTAGATTCCCCCACGAGGGGAAACATCCTCTCTGCATCTACCCTGTCCAGCCCCCTCAAAATCTTATATGTTTCAATAAGATCACCTCTCATTCTTCTAAACTCCAATGAGTATAGGCCCAACCCGCTCAACCTTTCCTCATAAGACAACCCCTTCATCCCAGGAATCAACCTAGTGAACCTTCTCTGAACTGCCTCCAATGCAAGTATATCCCTCCTTAAATAAGGAGACCAAAACTGCACACAGTACTCCAGGTGTGGTCTCACCAGCGCCCTGTACAGTTGTAGCAAGACTTCCCTACTTTTATACTCCATCCCCCTTGCAATAAAGGCCAACATTCCACTTGCCTTCCTAATTAATTGCTGTACCTGCATGCTAACTTTTTGTGTTTCATGTACGAGGACCCCCAGATCCCTCTGTACCGCAGCATTCTGTAATCTCTCTCCATTTAAATAATATTTTGCTTTTTTATTCTTCCTACTAAAGTGAATAACCTCACATTTTCCCACATTATACTCCATCTGCCAAATTTTTGTCCACTCACTGAACCTATCTATATCCCTTTGCAGGCTCTTTGGGCTAACAATTGAGTAGCGTCCCACTTGGGGCGCTAACCTCGCTGGGGCGCTACTTTTAGCGCCCAGGAAAAAGTAGCGCCCCCAGGCCGGAACTTGGGTGGTTGCGCCCCAAGAGGGAAGCAGAGCGCGACTGAAGCTGGGCCCCCGGGGATCGGGAGTGCCGGCAAAAGGGCCCGGCTCTCAAGAGAAGACGCGGGCTCTTGGAGCGCAGCCGGCACTCCACCGGGGGGGGGGCGTTCAGGAGTCCGGGGACAGGAGCGCAGGCAGGTGCTGGCAGGCGGCCAGCAACCAAAATGGCCGGCCCGCACCTCGCCTTTAAATAGCACCTCCCCGGCCGCAGGTAGGCCCCCCTGACCCCGTCGGACATAGGGATGGGCAATAAATGCTGGCCTTGCCAGCGACGCCCAGATCCAATCAACGAATAAAAAGAAAAGTCAGGGGACACTCCCAAAGATCGCGGCCGAGGCGCTGCGCACGGCGATGACGTCATCGCCGGCGGCGCAGCGCCACGGGGCGCTACCAGTTAGCGCTAACCTCCCTCTGAATTTCGCGGGAGGCGTGGGCGGTGCCGCGCCCGGGCGCTAGTTGCTTTGCGCCCCTTTAGTGCCCTCTTAGGGCGCTAACGGGAGGCGCAATGAACCCAATTTTTCCCCCTTTGTGTCCTCCTCACAACTTGCTTTCCCACCTATCTTTGTATCGTCAGCAAATCTGGCTACAGTACACTCGATTGTAAAGAGTTGAGGCCCCAGCACCTCACTAATTACAGTTTGCCAAATGACCCATTTATCCCAACTCTCTGTTTTCTGTTCGTTAGCCACTCCTCTATCCACGCTAATATATTACCCCCAACACCATGAGCTCTTATCTTGAGCAGTAACCTTTTATGTGGCACCTTATCGAATGCCTTTTGGAAATCCAAATACACTACATCTACTGGTTCCCCTTTATCCACCCTGCTCGTTACCTCCTCAAAGAACTCTAGTAAATTTGTCAAACACGATTTCCCTTTCATAAAGCCATCTTGACTCTACTTGACTGTATTATGATTTTCTAAATGTCCTGCTACTACTTCCTTAATAATGGATTCCAGCATTTTCCCAATGACAGATCCAGGCCGACTTGAACAACCTACCACCAACCCATCTCAGATCTAGGAGGCCATTCTGAGCTGTCGCCGAAGCCCTTCAGCGATTTCCACTCAGCCTTGATGACCGATGGCGAAATGCTTGGAAGAACTGTGGCATACGAACATACGAATTAGGAGCAGGAGTCGGCCACTCGGCCCCTCGAGCCTGCTCCGCCATTCAATACGATCGTGGCTGATCCGATTACTCCACATTCCCGCCTACCTCCGATAACCTTTCACCACCTTGCTTATCAAGAATCTATCTACCTCTGCCTTCAAAATATTCAAAGACTCTGCTTCCACCGCCCTCTGAGGAAGAGAGTTCCAAAGACGCACGACCCCCTTTATCCACAGCACGTGTTACTTCCTCAAAGAACTCCAATAAATTGGTTAAACATGATTTCCCTTTCACAAAACCATGTTGACTCTGCCTGACTACCTTGAACTTTTCTAAGTGCCCTGCTATAACGTCTTTAATAATAGCTTCTAACATCTTCCCTATGACAGATGTTAAGCTAACTGGCCTGTAGCTCCTGCTTTCTGTCTCCCTCCCTTTTTGAATAAAGGAGTTACATTCGCTATTTTCCAATCTAATGGAACCTTCCCCGAATCTAGGGAATTTTGGAAAATTAAAACCAACGCATCAACTATCTCACCAGCCACTTCTTTTAAGACCCTAGGATGAAGTCCATCAGGACCCGGGGACTTGTCAGCCCGCAGCTCCAACAATTTGCTCAGTACCACTTCCCTGGTGATTGTAATTTTCTTCAGTTCCTCCCTCCGGAATGGAATCCTTACAGAGGAGCCCACCGTACAACCTGAAGGATCAAAGCTTCCTCGCAAACAGTGGACAACCATCAACCGCCTCAGAACCGGCCATGGTAGATGCTGCCACCTTCTCCGTAGATGGAAGATTAAAGCATCCCCATCATGCGACTGTGGAGCTCCTAATCAGACCCTGGAGCACATCATTGAGCACTGCCCTCGGGGAAATTCGCAGGCAGCCTACGAGATGTCCACGCTTTGGCCTGGATATCTGACTGAGATATTGACATCTGATTGGCTTTGCTCTAGGAAAGAGAAGACTGAGGGGGCGACCAAGATCATGAAGGGGTTCGATAGGGTAGACGTAGAGAAGATGTTTCCACTTACAGGTGAGACCAGAACTAGGGGCCATCATTTTAAGATAGTCACTAAAAAAATCCAATCGGGAATTCAGGAGAAACTTCTTTACCCAGAGAGTGGTGAGAATGTGGAACTCGCTACCACAGGGAGTGGTTGAGGCGAATGGCAGAGATGCATTTAAGGGGAAGCTGGATAAACACATGAGGGAGAAAGGAATAGAAGGTTATGCTGATGGGGTGAGATGAAGAGGGGTGGGAGGAGGCTCGAGTGGAGCAGAAACACCGGCACGGAGCAGTTGGGCCGAATGGCCTGTTTCTGTGCTGTAAACACTGTGTAAGGAAGGAAGGTGAAAATGTCATCCAAGAACCTGAATGAGTTCCAGAAACAAGTACACAGAGGCCAGCCTTGAATACATTTGAAAATTTGACAGATTAGAAAGGCTTAAAGTGCTTTCTTTTAGGGGAAAACACATGGTTTTATTGACAAGCGTTAACCGAAAGCTGGGTTTTCCATTCAATTTTCTGACACGCCAGTGTTCAATGGAAAATAAAAGGAAAAAGGTCCAGAAACCTAATTGTCCTAATGGCATTGTGGCTTAGTTAGATTGTGCACTCCTCTGTCTGTCTTACTATGTGACAGCCTCATGCATATGAGCTACCACAGGCAGAGGAACTCCCAAAGAGAGTCCCAGCTAATGATCATCTTGAACCGACCTTAGGTCACCTCTTTCCCAAAAAGCTCACCATCATTCATGCGCTACAACTGTGAAAAACTAGGGTTTGCCACTTTTTTTGCCATGAACAAAACTAATTAGAGAAGGGAGTAGGGTCAGGAGCATAAGAACGTTAGAAATAGGCGCAGGAGTCGGCCATTCGGCCCCTCGAGCCTGCTCCGCCATTCAATGAGATCGTGGCTGATCTTCGACCTCAGCTCCACCTTCCCGCCCGATCTCCATATCCCTTAATTCCCTGAGAGTCCCAAAATCTATCGCTCTCAGCCTTGAATATACTCAACAACTGAGCCTCCACAGCCTCTCTGGGGCGGAGAATTCCAAAGATTCACCACCCTCTGTGTGAAGAAATTCCTCCTCATCTCAGTCCTAAATGGCTGACCCAGTTCTGAAGTTTGCTTTGCTAATGATGAGAAATTAATTGCCAGCCTTAAAAACTGACGTTTCCACTTCACAAAACACAGAGGTAGATGTGGGGAGAAAAGACCCGGCAATAAAAAATAGACCTGTGCTGGGAAATTTGCAAACAACTCCCCAAACCTCAAAAAACCAGACTGGTGACAACTCTAGTTACAAGCACGACAAGCACGGGATGGGTTAACGCCGGTGTCGCAGGTTACATAACTATTATATAGATACTACAACAACAATTTGCATTTATATAGCGCCTTTAACGTAGTAAAACGTCCCAAGGCGCTTCACAGCAGCAAAATTTGACACCGAGCCACATAAGGAGATATTAGGACAGGTGACCAAAAGCTTGGTCAAAGAGGTCGGTTTTAAGGAGCGTCTTAAAGGAGGAGAGAGAGGCGGAGAGGTTTAGGGAGGGAATTCCAGAGCTTAGGGCCCAGGCAGCTGAAGGCACGGCCGCCAATGATGGAGCGATTAAAATCGGGGGGATGCTCAAGAGACCAGAATTTGAGGAGCGCAGAGATCTCGGGGGGTTGTGGGGCTGGAGGAGGTTACAGAGATAGGGAGAGAGGGGGCAAGGCCATTGATGGATTTGAAAACAAGGATGAGAATTTTAAAATCGAGGCCTTGCTAAAAGCAATTATATTGGCCCTTCCTGTTCCCTGTGATCAAATCGAGATTCGTCCCCTTCTCGAATTCTTGTCCACAACCGAATACTGTGCAAATTCTTACCTTGTTGATCTTTGCTTTCCCTTATAAACATGAACATAGGAACAGGAGGAGGCCACTCAGCCCCTCGAGCCTGTTCCCCCATTCAAGGAGATCATGGCTGATCTGCGACGTAACTCCATCCACCCGCCTTTGCCCCGTATCCCTTAATACCTTTGGGTAACAAAAATCTATCAATCTCAGATTTAAAATTAACAATTGACCCAGCATCAATTGCCGTTTGTGGAAGAGAGTTCCAAACTTCTACCACCCTTTGTGTGTAGAAGTGTTTCCTAACTTCACTCCTGAAAGGTCTGGCTCTAATTTTTAGACGATGTCCCCTAGTCCTAGACTCCCCCAACCAGCGGAAATAGTTTCTCTCTCTCTACCCTATCAGTTTTTTGTTTATTTGTTCATTCCGGGATGTGGGCGTGGCTGGCAAGGATTTATTGCCCATCCCTAATTGCCCCTTGAGAAGGTGGTGGTGAGCCGCCTTCTTGAACCGCTGCAGTCCGTGTGGTGAAGGTGCTCCCACAGTGCTGTTAGGGAGGGAGTTCCTGGATTTTGACCCAGCGACGATGAAGTTCCCCTTAATATCTCGAAATTCCCCTCAATATCTTGGAAAACACTCTCACCGTTTGCATAGCACCCGACAGCCTCCTGGGTTTGTAAACGGGGGCCCACAGCAGACCAATTCATTGACATTGTTGTAAGAATACAACTGAGTTAGTGGATGAGTAGGAGGTAGTCGGTATTACACACATTGATATATTTGCAAGAGATTTATGGCTGATTTGAAAGCTTATGGGATCCAAGCTGAAGTTGTTCTGAGCCAGATTTACTAATTGGTTCTACAGCAGGATATAGAGGTGAGCAATCTATAGTGGTGATCCTAAATAGATAGCTGAGATCAGCAAAGTGCTCCAAGAGATGATTAATGATCACAACGAAAGATATTTGAGGTGGAATTCTGGCCTCTTGCGCATCCCCCGATTTCCATCGCTCCACCATTGGCGGCCGTGCCTTCAGCTGCCTGGGGCCCTGAGCTCTGGAATTCCCTCCCTAAACCTCTCCGCCTCTCTCTCTCCTCCTTTAAGATGCTCCGTAAAACCGACCTCTTCGACCAAGCTTTTGGTCACCTGTCCCTAATATCTCCTTATGTGATTGAGGTGTGTAAAATTATGAGGGGCCTCGATAGAGTGGATAGGAAGGACCTATTTCCCTGAGCAGAGAGATCAATAATCAGGGGGCAGAGATTTAAAGTAATTGGTAGAAGGATTAGAGGGGAGTTGAGGAGAACTTTTTTCACCCAGATGGTAGTGGGGGTCTGGAACTCACTGCCTGAAAGGGTGGTAGAGGCAGAAACCCTCATCTCATTTAAAAAGTACTTGGATCTGCACTTGAAGTGCCGTAACCTACAGGGCTACGGACCAAGAGCTGGAAAGTGGGATTAGGCCGGAGAGCTCTTTGTCGGCCGGCGTGGAAACGATGGGCCGAATGGCCTCCTTCTGTGCCGTAAAGCTCTACGATGATTCTATGATCGGCTCGGTGTCAAATTCAATTCGATAACGCTCCTGTGAAGCACCTTGGGACGTTTTACTACGTTAACGGCGCTAGATAAATACAGGTTGTGAACATCTGGGATTTATGAATAACACCCAGTCCCTTAGGAAGTCAGGATATTTCAAGGGGAGGAGGACGAACGAGAGAGAGAGAGAGAGCGAGAGCTACAGAGACAGATGAATGGCAACTGGCATTTAATATTGAGAAATATGTGTTAAGCTTCTGGTGCTAATAATAGCGAATATGATTACACAGTGAGAAGAATATCAATAGGTGATGTGAAGCAGGAAGATAATTCGGAGCAAAGACTTGTTGTCATCCTCTCTCACCTCCAGCCTACAATTTCTCTCTCTGACACCGTCTCTTTCATTGTTCTTTTCAAGCTCAAAATACACTAACCATCTACTTTCCGCGCACATATCATCACTGTGTTGAAATCGAAACTTAATCACACTTTTAACTTGTCGTCATGGCTGTCGGAAACGTTACCAGCCTCATTCTTCCCACCTTCCTCGTGTGTCAGTCAGTGGCTCAGAGGGTCGCGCTCTCGGGGTGGGAGGGGCTCGGAGTGAGCAGGCGCTGCTGGGTGCTTGATTACTGCAGGGAGATGGAGTGTGTTTGTAAAAAAGTTGGTGGTGGGTCATTTTTTCAGGTTTTAGGGCCTTTGTGGTCCTTAAACAGCAGCCAGATGACAATGGCCCCAGGATCAATTTAACCAGGGGAGAAAATGTTGGGGGAAAGGGAGAAAAAAAGGCCCAGAGATCTGGGCCGGGACCCCAGGAGGTTTGGAAAAGAAAACACGGTGGTGGTTCAGTGCGAGGATAAGGAGATACGAGCTCGGGATATTATCCAGGCGGTACATGAGGGCTGCGGCGAGGGAAGCTACTTTGCCTGCCGACCAAAGCCGAATGTTGGGTTCGAGGTGACGATCAGTGGCCGAGAGGAGGTGGAAAGACTTTTACTGAGTTTGAAGGTTGGAGATAAGTTCTTGGAGGTATCTCTGCTATATTCGGAAGAGGTGGTGGTCTCATTCTTAAACCTGCCGGTTTATATTGAGGACGATGCGCTAATAAAAAAGTTGGAGTGGTGGGACATTAAAATTTGCTCGGCAATAAAGAGGAGATACTCTCCAGGAACGCGGGTAGCAGATGGAACCCGTTATGTAAATTTGCGGTTCCCAGAGGGGGTGAAGTAATTGCCAGATAGCATTAAACTCGAGACAATTATCCCTCAATCAACATCACGAAAACAGCGGGAGCTTGTTGTGTGCAAATTGGCTGCCGCGTTTCCTACCTTACAACAGTGACTACACTTCAAAAAGTATCTCGTTCAAAGATTGCTGCTGTTGAAGGCAGCGTCCTTTAGATGAGACATTAAATCAAGGAACCCATCTGAACATAAGGTAGCACTCTCTCTCTCTCTCTCGCCTCTGAGTCAGAAGGTCGTGGGTTCAAAGCCAACTCCAGAGACTTGAGCACAAAAATCCAGGGTGACACTCCCGGTGCAGTACTGAGGGAGCGCCGCACTGTCGGAGGGGCAGTACTGAGGGAGCGCCGCACTGTCGGAGGGGCAGTACTGAGGGAGCGCCGCACTGTCGGAGGGGCAGTACTGAGGGAGGGCCGCACTGTCGGAGGGGCAGTACTGAGGGAGCGCCGCACTGTCGGAGGGGCAGTACTGAGGGAGCGCCGCACTGTCGGAGGGGCAGTACTGAGGGAGCGCCGCACTGTCGGAGGGGCAGTACTGAGGGAGGGCCGCACTGTCGGAGGGGCAGTACTGAGGGAGCGCCGCACTGTCGGAGGGGCAGTACTGAGGGAGCGCCGCACTGTCGGAGGGGCAGTACTGAGGGAGCGCCGCACTGTCGGAGGGGCGGTACTGAGGGAGCACCGCACTGTCGGAGGGGCGGTACTGAGGGAGCGCCGCACTGTCGGAGGGGCGGTACTGAGGGAGCGCCACACTGTCGGAGGGGCGGTACTGAGGGAGCGCCGCACTGTCGGAGGGGCGGTACTGAGGGAGCGCCGCACTGTCGGAGGGGCGGTACTGAGGGAGCGCCGCACTGTCGGAGGGGCAGTACTGAGGGAGCGCCGCACAGTGGGAGGGGCAGTACTGAGGGAGTGCTTCACTTTCGGAGGTGCTGTTCAGATGAGACGTTAAACCGAGGCCCCGTCTGCTCTCTCAGGTGGATGTAAAAGATCCCATGGCCACTATTGGAGGAAGAGCAGGGGGAGTTCTCCCCGGTGTCCTGGGGCCAATATTTATCCCTCAACCAACATCACTAAAAACAGATTATCTGGTCATTATCACATTGCTGTTTGTGGGAGCTTGCTGTGCGCAAATTGGCTGCTGCGTTTCCTACATTACAACAGTGACCACACTTCAAAAAAGTACTTCATTGGGTGTAAAGCGCTTTGGGACGTCCTGAGGTGGTGAAAGGCGCTGGAGAAACGCGAGTCTTTTTTCCTTATTGCTGTTTGTGTCATTGCGACAGAACAACAGTGACAGCACTTCAAAGCAACCCAATGTACACGGAGCGCTTCGAGAGGTTTCTGAAGTGCCGTGGATATGAGTCCATCGTTCTTTGAGGACGTGACGACCGCCCAGCAGCGCAAGTCTTTTACTTTTCATGATTGATCCACAGCAGCTTCTAATATTATGACGAAAATGTGAAAATACTTGAAATTTGAAACCGTCCAGGTCTTCAGGGTGCAATACTGAGGAATCAAATTTCAAAGATTCACTTTGCAGAACAAGCAAAGGCTTATTCAACTGTGATCTGTGCAAGTCAGAGCAACTTAGCTGATCGTTAATGGGGAGCAATCCTTTCACAGAATGATACAGCACAGAAGGAGGCCATTCGGCCCATCGAGTCTGCGCCGGCTCTTTCGAAGAGCGATCCCATTAGTCCCACTCCCCCCACTCTTCCCCCATATCCCTGCAATGTTTTCTCCTTCCAGTATTCATCCAATTCCCTTTTGAAGGCCCCTATTGAGTCTGTCTCCACCGCCCTATCAGGCAGCGCATTCCAAATCCTAACCACTCGCTGCGTAAAAGAGTTTTTCCTCGTGTCACCTCTGGTTCTTTTGCCAATCGCCTTAAATCTGTGTCCCTCTGGTTACCGATCCTTCAGCCATTGGGAGACAGTGGGCTGAATCTTAACTCCCAAAGATCGGTGAGTTGGGGTTGGGTCAGAGGTCAAAATGCAAAAACAATCTGGAACAGGAACCGAACCCGCCTCAAAACCGCCCTTCGATGGGGCAGGCGGCCTATCCGCTGGCGGGAGGCAGGTTGGTCATTGTAACTATTAAAATGGGGCAGCCTGCCCTCATTTCAGCGGTGATTCTGTTGGGCAAGCTGTCCGGGTGGGGTGGCGGGTGGCGGGGGGTGCGAGAAGGGCCGAATCCGTGAGCAACGTGCCTTGACAGCGCTGCTTGTGGTGGGCCAGGAGGAGCAGGAGTGCCTCCCCCAGGCCCAACAAGCTTCCCAGTAAACCCCCGTCTCCCCCACCCCGAACACCATCTGATCCCCCCCCCTACTCCGATGCGATCCAGACCCTTCCCGCGCGATCCGGACTCCAGCCCCCCCACCCCGTGAACCAGCACTCCCTTTGTGACAATCTCCCCCTTACTCCTTTATTTGGGAGGAGGTGGAAAAAACACAAAGTTTAAAAAAAAAAATTATTGCTGGTAGTTTGTATTTGAGCAACAGAGGTTCAAATGGTATTTTTCAAAACAACTCCCCACCCCACCCCCCCCGACAAAATGCATTTAGCGGCCCTCGTAGGCTTCGGCCTTGTCAGGCAGGCTTCTCGCCCACATGGCCTCCGGCCTCTCAGTCAGGCTGCCTGTCGCCCGGGACCCCTCTTCAAGGAGCCCTGCAGTTAAATGCTGCAGGCCATTCGGGAATCCCGCTCTTCCGGGTTTCCCGGCCTCGCGACAGCCCCACCCCCAGCACAGAATCCGCCTCCGGTCTAAAATCCAGGACGATTTCTCTTTATTTAAACGAAAGACTCGCGTTTCTAGGGCGCCTTTCACCACCTCAGGACGTCCCAAAGCGCTTCACAGCCAATGAAGTACTTTTTGAAGTGCGGTCACTGTTGTAATGTAGGAAACGCGGCAGCCAATTTGCGCACAGCAAGCTCCCACAAACAGCAATGTGATAATGACCAGATCATCTGTTTTTTAGTGATGTTGGTTGAGGGATAAATATTGGCCCCAGGACACCGGGGAGAACTCCCCCTGCTCTTCTTCGAAATATTGCTGTGGGAACCTTTACGTCCACCTGAGAGAGCAGACGGGACCTCGGTTTAACGTCTCATCTGAAATACTGCCCCTCCGACAGTGCGGCGCTCCCTCAGTACTGGCCCTCCGACAGTGCGGCGCTCCCTCAGTACCGCCCCTCCGACAGTGCGGCGCTCCCTCAGTACTGCCCCTCCGACAGTGCGGCGCACCCTCAGTACCGCCCCTCCGACAGTGCGGCGCACCCTCAGTACTGCCCCTCCAACAGTGCGGCGCACCCTCAGTACTGCCCCTCCGACAGTGCGGTGCTCCCTCAGTACCGCCCCTCCGACAGTGCGGTGCTCCCTCAGTACTGCCCCTCCAACAGTGCGGCGCTCCCTCAGTACCGCCCCTCCGACAGTGCGGTGCTCCCTCAGTACTGCCCCTCTGACAGTGCGGCGCTCCCTCAGTACTGCCCCTCTGACAGTGCGGTGCTCCCTCAGTACTGGCCCTCCGACAGTGCAGCGCTCCCTCAGTACTGCCCCTCTGACAGTGCAGCGCTCCCTCAGTACTGCCCCTCCGACAGTGCGGCGCTCCCTCAGTACTGCCCCTCCGACAGTGCGGCGCTCCCTCAGTACTGCCCCTCCGACAGTGCGGCGCTCCCTCAGTACTGCCCCTCCGACAGTGCGGCGCTCCCTCAGTACTGCCCCTCCGACAGTGCGGCGCGCCCTCAGTACTGCCCCTCCGACAGTGCAGCGCTCCCTCAGTACTGCCCCTCCAACAGTGCGGCGCTCCCACAGTACTGCCCCTCCGACAGTGCGGCGCTCCCTCAGGACTGCCCCTCCGACAGTGCGGCGCTCCCTCAGTACTGCCCCTCTGACAGTGCAGCACTCCCTCAGTACTGGCACTGGGAGCGGCAGCATTTTTATGCTCAAAGACTCTTATCTAAACCCTTTGTGATTTTAAACACCTCAGTCAAATCTTCTCGTAGCCTCCTTTGCTCAAAGGAGATATATTAAATGTCTTTCAGGGAGCTGGGTTTGGATAGGCTAGACGGGGAAAGGCTGTTCCCACTAGTTGATGGTACAAGGACTAGGGGACACAGATTTAAGGTTTTGGGCAAGAGACACAGGGGGGATGTGAGGAAAAACTTTTTTACGCAGCGAGTGGTGAGGACCTGGAACTCGCTGCCGACGGAAGTGGTGGAAGCAGAGACACTCAATGTTTTCAAGGGGAGACTGGATAGGCACTTGAGGGAAATAAACTTGCAGGGCTACGGGGATAGAGCGGGGGAATGGGACTGCAAGGATTGCTCTACAGAGAGCCGGCACGGACTGGATGGGCCAAATGGCCTCCTTCTGTGCCGTTATGACTCTACGAGACTGCCTCCAACGATCCCGTTAAGGACCATTGGTTCGGCTGCTATGTGCCTGAGAGTACAGACCGCAATACGTGCGCCGCTTACTACGCTAAAGAGGCCCCCTATTTGCACATACAAAGGACCCAAGGCCTGTTTCAGGTGTGGGACCTGCCCGCCTATGGAGCAGCCTTTACCAATATGGCGGAAGGTGCACTTACGGCAGGCAATGGCTCCTGCGCCATATTGGAGCCTTACGCCCCCGATTTATGCCTGTAAAATGTAGTCCGCCTACATCCCTTTGTAACTCCCTTCTCCCATCTGCACTACCTCCTGCGCGTCCTAACTCTGTGCCATCTGCAAACTCGGATATATCAAACTAGAGTGATCCCTGGGATGAGAGGGCTGTCCTATGAGGAGATTGAGTGGATCGGGCCTCTAATCCATTGAGTTTAGAAGAATGAGAGGTGATCTCATTGAAACATATAAGATATCTGAGGGGGATTGACAGGGTAGATGCTGAGAGGCTGTTTCCCCCTGGCTGGAGAGTCTAGAACCAGGGGTCACAGTCTCAGGATAAGGAGTCGGCCATTTAGGACTGAGATGAGGAGGAATTTCTTACTCAGAGGGTGGTGAATCTTTGGAATTCTCTACCCCAGAGGGCTGTGGAGGCTCAGTCGTTGAGTATATTCAGGGCTGAGATCGATAGATTTTTGGACTCTCGGGGAATCGAGGGATATGGGGATCGGGCGGGAAAGTGGAGTTGAGGTCGATGATCAGCCATGATCTTATTGAATGGCGGAGCAGGCTCGAGGGGCCGAATGGCCGACTCCTGCTCCTATTTCTTATGTTCTTATATGCAACTCTCTATTCCTTCATCCAAGTCACTGAAAAGCTGAATTTAGCCGATTCTAGACAGCAGGAAGGGTGCAATTCAGGGACATTTTCAGCCAAAGGGTTGTGGAATAAATTAGAAGGGACGGACACTAAAGTGGACAGTCCAAATGGTTCCAGAGACAGTTGGAGAAAGATGGGTTTGAGGGACACAATGAGAAGGTGGGCAGTTCTGTGAATGTGGGAAAGGCTTGTTCGGCTGTTTTCTGTTCCCTCCTTCCGAAGCCAGGTTGACTGTGGATTAGTGATAGGCTTTCACAGTTTTCTGAACCGTGTTTATGCCGGCGCTGCTTGGGGACGTTAGAGCTAGCGATCCGCTGAAAGCTTCGTTTCAGGCAAGGCTTCAGAATACCATGGAACATGAGACAAGCAGCTGAATCTGAGTGAGGGCCCTGGGATATAATCCGACAGCCATCTGGGAGCGAGGCAGGTGCTGCAGTTCCTGTGCAACCTGAGCTGAGTAGATGGGGGGAAATTGAAGAGGCTCACAACATGAATGTTCTGCTTTCTTATTCCGAAAAAAAAGAAATGAACCACATATCTTGGAGGTTTACTATTTTCAGAGTTTAAGGACACTGGGGGGAATTTTAACTCCAAAAAGCGAATGGGTTGGGGTCGGATGGGAGGTCAAGGTGCTACAAACCTGAATCCTAAGCCAACCCGCCCCCCAACCCGCCCACTTCCGGTTTCAGCCATTGTCTTTGGGTCACTCGGCAAACTCCGTTCCCTTTCCTCTGATTCGATCTCTCTCCCCGGCAGCTGGCTAAGGCTGTCCCAGTCTCTTTGCAACCTTGGTGTCATATTTGATCACGAGTTGAGCTTCCGACCTCATCTCCGCTCTGTCACGAAGACCGCCCATTTCCACCTCCGTAACATCGCCCGTCTCCGCCCTTACCTCAACTTATCCGCTGCTGAAACCCTCATCCGTGCCTTTATCACCTCTAGACTTGACTATTCCAACGCACTCCTGGCCGGCCTCCCACATTCCACCCTACGTAAACCCGAGGTCATCCAAAACTCTGCTGCCCCGTGTCCTAACTCGCACCAAGTCCCGTTCGCCCATCACCCCCCCTGTGCTCGCTGACTTACATTGGCTCCCGGTCCAGCAACGCCTCGATTTCAAAATTCTCATCCGTGTTTTCAAATCCCTCCGTGGCCCTCGCCCCTTCCTATCTCTGTAATCTCCTTCAGCTCTATAATCCCCCGAGATCTCTGCGCTCCACCTATTCTGGCCTCTTGAGCATCCCTGATTTTAATCGCTCCACCATTGGTAGCCGTGCCTTCAGCTGCCTGGGGCCCTAAGCTCTGGAATTCCCTCCCTGAACCTCTCCGCCTCTCTCTCTCCTCCTTTAAGACGCTCCTTAAAACCTCCCTCTTTGACCAAGCTTTTGGTCACCTGTCCCTAATATCTCCTTATGTGGCTCGGTGTCAAACATTGTTTGATAATCGCTCCTGTGAAGCGCCTTGGGACGTTTTACTACATTAAAGGCGCTATATAAATGCGGACTTAATCAGCTAAAGAAGATCCCGATGTAATTTGTCAAGTATTTCTAAGGAGTCTGCATAAATGTGGCCTGTTTAATTGATTGTCCCAATAGGAAGGGCAATGATCTGCTTCAGCGAGTGAGTTGTTATCACTCAGTCTTCATCAGAAACAAACATTTTTATGTTTTTGGTGGTTTTATGCGAGATTGTGGGACTCATTCAACAAACTGTGCCACACACAGCGAAGACGTTTAAATGATATGTTGTGAGGATTTTGTGCCTTGCCTTGAACTGATTTCCCAACAGGCTTCTGGCATGCATAACAGACCAGCCCTTGGCTCAGTGGGCATCTCTCTCTCTCACCTCTCAGACAGAAGGTTGTGGGTTCAAATCCCACTCCAGAGACTTGAGCACAAAAATCCAGTCTGGCACTCCCAGTGCAGTGCTGAGGGAGCGCCGCACTGTCGGAGGGGCAGTACTGAGGGAGCGCCGCACTGTCGGAGGGGCGGTACTGAGGGAGCTCCGCACTGTCGGAGGGGCAGTACTGAGGGAGCGCCGCACTGTCGGAGGGGCGGTACTGAGGGAGCGCCGCACTGTCGGAGGGGCGGTACTGAGGGAGCGCCGCACTGTCGGAGGGGCAGTACTGAGGGAGCGCCGCACTGTCGGAGGGGCGGTACTGAGGGAGCGCCGCACTGTCGGAGGGGCAGTACTGAGGGAGCGCCGCACTGTCGGAGGGGCGGTACTGAGGGAGCGCCGCACTGTCGGAGGGGCAGTACTGAGGGAGCGCCGCACTGTCGGAGGGACAGCACTGAGGGAGCGCTGCACTGTCAGAGGGGCAGTGCTGAGGGAGCGCCACACTGTCAGAGGGGCAGTACTGAGGGAGCACCGCACTGTCGGAGGGGCAGTACTGAGGGAGAGCCACATTGTCGGAGGGGCAGTACTGAGGGAGCGCTGAACTGTCGGAGGGGCAGTACTGAGGGAGCGCCGCACTGTCAGAGGGGCAGTACTGAGGGAGCGCCGCACTGTCGGAGGAGCAGTACTGAGGGAGCGACGCACTGTCGGAGTTGCCATCTTTCAGATGAGACGTTAAACCGAGGCCCCATCTGCCCTCTCAGGTGGATGTAAAAGATCCCACGGCCACTATTGGAAGAAGAGCAGGGGGAGCTCTCCCCGGTGTCCTGGGGCCAATATTTATCCCTCAACCAACATCACTAAAAACAGATGATCTGGGTCATTATCACATTGCTGTTTGTGGGAGCTTGCTGTGCGCAAATTGGCTGCCGTGTCTCCCACATTACAAGTGACCACACTCCAAAAAAAGTACTTCATTGGCTGAAAAGCGCTTTGGGATGTCCGGTGGTCGTGAAAGGCGCTGGAGAAATGCAAGTCTTTCTTTATTTCTGCCTGTCACGAGAAGCTTCCCTCCATACAGTTTGCTTGATTGCTTCCCGAGGTTTTGGAGGAAGAGGACAAAAATAATAACCGCACTGTCATCATCTATTTGTAGAGTCCAAAGTGGCAAAACCACCTGGGACTGAAATCCAATGAAAGAACTCTGCGCGAGTCTTGAGTGCCATTGTTGGACAGCGCACTTGACGTTGACCTTTGGGACATGGTTTCAATCCCAAGTCTGATCAAATGAAACCTCTGCCCCCATTTTTATCGGAAAGCGGGTGTTGGTAATGGTTCTGTCGTTGCCATTTCCACTCCTCTGGACCCATCTTGTGTTCCTTTACTTGTCCCATTGCCATCTCCTTTCGTCTCGCCCCCATCATCCCTTTTGTCATTTAATCTCTCCTGCCTTCCAGCCTATCACAGACCTTAGAAACATAGAAACATAGAAGATAGGAGCAGGAGGAGGCCATTCTGCCCCTCGAGCCTGCTCCGCCATTCGATGAGATCATGGCTGATCATCCAAACTCAGAACCCTGTCCCTGCCTTTCTCCCCATATCCCTTGATCCCTTTAGCCTTAAGAAATATATCTAACTCATTCTTGAATCTATTTAATGGCTTGGCCTCAACTACCTTCTGTGGTAGAGAATTCCACAGGTTCACCACTCTCTGGGTGAAGAAATTCCTCCTCATTTCTGTCCTAAATGGCTTACCCCCTATCCTTAGATTATGACCCCTGGTTCTGGACTCTCCGACCATCAGGAACATTCTTCCTCATCTAGTTTGTCCAGACCTGTCAGAATTTTATATGTTTCGATGAGATCCCCTCTCATTCTTCTATACTCCAGCGAGTATAAGCCCAATCGACCCAATCTCTCCTCATACGTCATTCCTGCCATCCCAGGTATCAGCCTGGTGAATCTTCGCTGCACTCTCTCCATGGCAAGAACATCCTTCCTCAGATAAGGCGACCAAAACTGCACACAGTACTCAAGGTGTGGTCTCACCAAGGCCCTGTACAACTGCAGCAGGACATCCTTTTCGTTCATTCCTCCCCTCTCCCCTTTCCCCGCCCCTGCACCTGCTTAATCTCGAACCTTTTCCAGTTCTGAGGAAAGGACCTGAAACGTTACCCCTGTTTCTCTCTCCACAGATGCTGCCCGACCTGGAGCGTTTCCAGCATTTCCTGTTCTTATTTCTGATCAGATGAAAGTCTCCTCTGTATGCTGTCTGCAAGGGATTGATTCCAAATGTCTCTTGGCATCTGAACCCAGATCCTCGGGGCCACGTGCAGCAATAAAAAAGTGCCCCATATTTGGCGCTCTCATTCAAGCAGTACCACAGGATGGGTGACAGAGAGGGCTCAGAGGTTTCAAATTACGTTTAGTCAATAGCTACAGTGAGTCTCTCCTATTAAACCATGAAAACCACTGCAGTGGAGGGGACGTGCTTTGCGATTGGACCCAAGCTGCACTAAAGCATAGAAGCGCGTACAGAGGAGATTTACCAGGATGTCGCCAGGGCTGGGGAATTTTAGCTACGAGGGAAGATTGGATAGGCTGGGGTTGTTTTCAGGAGACTGGTCAAGAAGGTAAGAGCCCATGGAATCCAGGGTGCCTTGGCACATTGGATACAAAACTGGCTCAGTGGCAGAAGGCAGAGGGTGATGGTCGAAGGTTGTTTTTGTGACTGGAAGCCTGTGGCCAGTGGGGTACCACAGGGATCGGTGCTGGGTCCCTTGCTGTTTGTGGTCTACATTAACGACTTGGATATGAATGTAAAAGGTATGATCAGTAAGTTCGCGGATGATACAAAAATTGGTAGGGTGGTAAATAGCGAGGAGGGTAGCCTCAGTCTGCAGGACGATATAGATGGGTTGGTCAGATGGGCGGAACAGTGGCAAATGGAATTTAATCCGGAAAAGTGTGAGGTGATGCACTTTGGAGGGACTAACAAGGCAAGGGAATACACAATGAATGGTAAGACCCTAGGCAAGACGGAGGGTCAGAGGGATCTTGGTGTGCAAGTACACAGATCCCTGAAGGCGGCGGAACAGGTGGATAAGGTAGTAAAAAAGGCATATGGGATACTTGCATTCATTAGCTGAGGCATAGAATATAAGAGCAAGGAGGTTATGATGGAGCTGTATAAAACACTGGTTAGGCCACATCTGGAATACTGTGTGCAGTTCTGGTCGCCACACTACAGGAAGGATGTGATAGCTTTGGAGAGGGTGCAGAGGAGATTCACCAGAATGTTACCCGGGCTGGAGTGCTTCAGCTATGAAGAGAGACTGGGCAGATTGGGTTTGTTTTCCTTGGAGCAGAGGAGGCTGAGGGGGGACATGATTGAGGTGTACAAAATTATGAGGGGCATAGATAGGATGGATACTAAGGAGCTTTTTCCCTTAGTAGAGGGGTCTATAACAAGGGGGCATAGATTCAAGGTAAAGGGCGGGAGGTTTAGAAGGGATTTGAGAAAGAACTTTTTCACCCAGAGGGTGGTTGGAGTCTGGAACTCACTGCCTGAAAGGGTTGTGGAGGCAGGAACCCTCACAACATTCAAGAAGCATTTGGATGAGCACTTGAAATGCCATAGCATACAAGGCTACGGACCAAATGCTGGAATATGGGATTAGATTAGACAGGGCTTGATGGCCGGCGCGGACACGATG
The DNA here is from genome assembly GCA_030390025.1 of Squalus acanthias. NCBI lineage: Eukaryota > Metazoa > Chordata > Chondrichthyes > Squaliformes > Squalidae > Squalus > Squalus acanthias. The sequence continues at coordinate 1,203,932 of JASTWF010000072.1, forward strand.
GGCCGAAGGGCCTCTATCCGTGCTGTATAACTCTATAAGAACATAAGACATAGGAGCAGGATTAGGCCATTTGGCCCCTCGAGCCTGCTCCGCCATTCAATAAGATCTGATCTTGGCCTCAACTCCACTTCCCTGCCCGCTCCCCATAACCCTTGACTCCCTTATCGTTCAAAAATCTGTCTATCTCCACCTTAAATATATTCAATGACCCAGCCTCCACAGCTCTCTGGGGAAGAGAATTCCAAAGATTCACAACCCTCTGAGAGAAGAAATTCCTCCTCATCTCCGATTTAAATGGGCGACCCATTATTCTGAAACTATGCCCCCTAGTTCTAGATTCCCCCACGAGGGGAAACATCCTCTCTGCATCTACCCTGTCGAGCCCCCTCAGAATCTTATATGTTTCAATAAGATCACCTCTCATTCTTCTAAACTCCAATGAGTATAGACCCAACCTGCTCAACCTTTCCTCATAAGACAACCCCTTCATCTCCGGAATCAACCTCGTGAACCTTCTCTGAACTGCCTCCAATGCAAGTATATCCTTCCTTAAATAAGGAGAACAAAACTGTACGCAGTACTCCAGGTGTGGTCTCACCAGCGCCCTGTAAAGTTGTAACAGGACTTCCCTACTTTTATACTCCATTCCCTTTTCTTTGGAACAGAGGAGGCTGAGGGGAGATTTAACTGAGGTGTATAAAATTATGAGGGGCTGAGATAGAGTGGACAGGAAGGGGCTATTTCCCTCAGCAGAGAGGTCAATAACCAGGGGGCAGAGATTTAAAGTAATTGGTGGAAGGATTAGAGGGGAGTTGAGGAGCACTTTTTTCACCCAGAGGGTGGTGGGGGTCTGGAACTCACTGCCTGAAAGGGTGGTAGAGGCAGAAACCTCATCACATTTAAAAAGTACTTGGATATGCACTTGTAACCTACAGGGCTACGGACCAAGAGCTGGAAAGTGGGATTAGGCTGGAGAGCTCTTTGTCGGCCGGCACAGACACAATGGGCCGAATGGCCTCCTTCTGTGCCGTAAATTTCTATGATTCTACGAGTCCAACAAAGGGAACCTGATCCTGCATCTAACTGCGCGAACCCTGGTCAGGAAGCGCTAAGTACTGATACTGGGTTCCCTGTAATGAAAGGGGTTGCATTTCCCTCGAAGGGCAAGGAAATCTCCGGGGAAATCTTTTTGTTTTAAACGGAAAAATAACCTCTCTCTAATGAAGGCCAATTCCCCGCTGACATTGTCGACATGGCAACACCTGCGATGGGCAAATGGAAAATTTTCCAGATTCTCCCAGAACCTGCAATATTTCGATTACGTTTGCCGGAACTCATGTTCGAATGTGGGTGTTTTTTTTTTAAATTACTGAGAGCAATTACAGATTATTGCCAAACTCTCCACAGAATTGGAACCACTAGATTTGAGTTCATTCACAGTATGCCATGCAGGCAAACGCCTAGTGCCTGGGGAACTGGATTCTCAACCACAGGTCATGAGTTCAAGTCAAACAGGTATCCAGGGGGCACAGATACACACGTCATTAAAAGTCGCACGGTTGGTTAACAAAGCCAAGCACTCAGGTTTATTTCTAGAGGGGCAGAATTCAAAAGGAGAGAAGCTATGCTAATGTTATAGAGTGAGAAGTCGCACAACACCAGGTTATAGTCCAACAGCTTTATTTGAAATCCGGACTCGAGTCGTCGTTGGCTTGTTCACAGATGTGATTCCCAGTAAAAAAGTAAACATTTTCCCAGTAAAAAAGTAAAACTTTTAAAGCTTTTCGTTTTACATACAGACGGCAGCTTTTGACACGTTAGAACCCCTGCGACTACACCTCATTGTCTCAGTTGTATCTTGCTATGTCTTTGATGTGGTACCTTCCTGGCTGACCTGATTAACTTTATCACACCTCGGCAGATAGTCAGGATGATTTAATTTAGTAGTCTGCAATTGTAAGGTACACATGCTTTGTTCTCTATCTATATATGCTTTGGCGATTCTGTATCTATTTACTTCACCTGAGGAAGGGGCAATCGATAGCTCCGAAAGCTTGTGATTTCAAATAAAACTGTTGGACTATAACCTGGTGTTGTGCGACCTCTCAATTTTGTCCACCCCAGTCCAACACCGGCATCTCCGCATAGAGAACAATGCCAGACGACTACAGTTAATCTTTCTAACTGCCCTTTATCACACCTTGGCAGAGAGACAATCAATTTTATAGAGAACCTTGGTTAGACCGCACTTGGAGCACTGTGAACAGTTCTGGTCTCCATATTACCAAAAGGATATAGAGGCACTGGAGAAGGTGCAAAAAAGATTGAGAAGGTTGATACCAGAACTGAGAGGGTACAGCTATCGGGAAAGGCTGAACAGAAAAGAGAAGACTGAGGGATGACCTGATAAGAGGTCTGAAATGATGAAGGGGTTCGATAGGGTAGACCTAAGATGTTTCCACTTGTGGGGAAGTCTAAATCTAGGGGCCATCAATATAAGATAGTCACCAAGAAATTCAACAGGGAATTCAGGAGAAACTTCTTTACCCAGAGAGTGGTGAGAATGTGGAACTCGCTACCACAGGGAGTGGTCGAGGCGAATAGCAGAGATACAGTTTCGGAGAAGCTGGATAAACACATGAGGGAGAAAGGAATAGAAGGATATGTTGATGGGGTGAGATGAAGAGGAGAAGGAGGCTCGAGTGGAGCATAAACACCGGCACGGACCAGTTGTGTTTCAGTGTTGCAAATCTCACCAGGAAGAGGCGGCCATGAAAGGCGCTGGGTTATTGGGAAAACCCAACAGGTTCACTAATTTCCTTTAGGAAAGGGAGCCTGTCTCCCCCACCCCTCGGAGCCACCAGGGATGGGCAATAAATATGGCTTTGCCAGTATAACCCAGATCCCAAGAACAAATATCTTGAAAACGTCGCTCAAACCACCCCTTAACCTTCTAAATTCCAGGGACTACAACCCTAGTTTGGCTAATCTTCGAGAGTAGCTCCCCTCCCCATAGAAGGTAGCTACAGCTGGATACCAACTCCACGCAACGGGCCAGAGGACCAGGGCAATTGGAACTGTCTGACGGCCTCGGTGCAAGGAAGAAAGAAAATAAAGACTTGCATTTCTCCAGCGCCTTTCACGACCACCTGACGCCCCGAAGCGCTTCACAGCCAATGAAGTACTTTTTGAAGTGTGGTCACTGTTGTAATGTAGGAAACGCGGCAGCCAATTTGCGCACAGCAAGCTCCCACAAACAGCAATGTGACAATGACCAGATCATCTGTTTAAAGTGATGTTGGTTGAGGGATAAATATTGGCCCCAGGACACCGGGGAGAACTCCCAAGGAACAAAATGCACATTGTTACGTTCCTGAAGTCAGGCGCTTGCCATTGCAGGCAATCACAGGTAGAGGGCTAGATCCCAACACTCAATGATGCTGCTCCTTGCATCTGCTCTGACATTCGCCTTTGGGAAAGACTCTGGTTGCACTTGAGACCTTTGGCATACAGTTAGGGAATAACACTGGTATGGACAAGACAGAGCCATCTCTCCGATACAACATGAGACTTAGGCGCAGGAGTTGGCCATTCAGCCCCTCGAGCCTGCTCCGCCATTCAATAAGATCATGGCTGATCTTCAACCTCATCTCCACTTTCCCGCCCTGTCCCCATATCTCTCGATTCCCTTAGAGTCCAAAAATCTATCGCTCTCAGCCTTGAATATACTCAACGACTGAGCCTCCACAGCCCTCTGGGGTAGAGAATTCCAAAGATTCACCACCCTCTGAGTGAAGAAATTCCTCCTCATCTCAGTCCTAAATGGCCGGCCCCTTATTCTGAGATTGTGACCCCTGGTTCTAGACTCCCCAGCCAAGGGTGAAACATCTTCTCAGCATCTACCCTGTCAAGCCCTGTAAGAATTTTATACGTTTCAACGAGATCACCTCTCATTCTTCGAAACTCCAGAGAATAAAGGCCCAATCTACTCAATCTCCCCTCAAAGAACAGCCCTCTCATCCCAGGAATCAATCTCTGCTACAATGCTAACCGTCCGACTGTCAGAAACAGCGTGTCCGACCACGTCTCCCCATTCTTCAGAAATTTGCGCTCAGCTGCTGTGCCCCACTCTATAAAATTCTGTCAACTGAGCATAAATGATTCATGTGTTGTTCAACCATGTGAAAAGCAGACGTAAAAGGCTGTACAATAATGTACAGAGCACACGCTATTCTGCACACAAGTTTTATTGCCATTGTGCCTAATAGCTTTATACAAATGTAAAAATAGGTTCGCATTAGTTTCTAATATCCTTCTCAGTTATATCACTCACATTCTCAAGATCTAGAGTAGCCCTGATAAGCACAGTCTTTAGTATATAGGTCAGCTCGGAGTCTTTGTCTCTTTCAGTCGTAAGTGCAATGAAGTGTCCGTTGCCTGCGGGCTATCTGATCCCGTGTCAGCTGTAGCTCAGCTGGTAGCACACTCACCTCCGAGTGCAGAAAGTTGTGGGTTCAAGTCCCACTCCAGGGACTTGAGCACATAAAGCTAGGTTGACACTCCCACTGCAGTGCTGAGAGAGCGCCGCACTGTCGGAGGGGCAGTGCTGATGGAGCGCCGCACTGTCGGAGGGGCGGTACTGAGGGAGCACCGCACTGTCGGAGGGGCAGTGCTGAGGGAGCGCCGCACTGTCGGAGGGGCAGTGCTGAGGGAGCGCCGCACTGTCGGAGGGGCGGTACTGAGGGAGCGCCGCACTGTCGGAGGGGCGGTACTGAGGGAGCGCCGCACTGTCGGAGGGGCGGTACTGAAGGAGCGCCGCACTGTCGGAGGGGCAGTACTGAGGGAGCGCCGCACTGTCGGAGGGGCAGTACTGAGGGAGCGCCGCACTGTCGGAGGGGCTGTACTGAGGGAGCGCCGCACTGTCGGAGGGGCGGTACTGAGGGAGCGCCGCACTGTCGGAGGGGCAGTACTGAGGGAGCGCCATACTGTCGGAAGTGCCGTCTTTCGGATGAGACGTTAAACCGCGGCTCCGTCTGCTCTCTCAGGTGGACATAACAGATCCCACGGCCACTATTGGAAGAAGAGCAGGGGGAGTTCTCCCCGGTGTCCTGGGGCCAATATTTATCCCTCAACCAACATCACTAAAAACAGATGATCTGGTCATTATCACATTGCTATTGTGGGAGCTTGCTGTGCGCAAATTGCCTGCCGCGTTTCCTACATTACAACAGTGACCACACTTCAAAAAAAGTACTTCATTGGCTGTGAAGCGCTTTGGGACATCCTGAGGTGGTGAAAGGCGCTGGAGAAATGCGAGTCTTTCTTTCTTTCTTCATCCATGACACTCCACGGCTGCTAACACGGCTCCCACACAGGACCACAGGGGCCGTGTCGCACGGGCGCTCCTCTTGCCTGGTAAAGGAAGGAGTTGACCTCGCGCCAGGGGGTAGAGGCGGGGGTAGCTCGCCGGCACGGTGGAGCAGAGCGCCCAGCGAGCCAGAATCTGGCTGAGGTCACCGGGTGGGATTCCCAGCCCCAGAAGCCGCAAGTGTCACTGTAGCCCTGGAACCGGCTGGGTGCCATGAGGCAGTGAAGTTACTGCAGGGGAGGGTGTCTCTGGTTCAGAGGGAGCAGCCAGGACGGGGCGAATGGAGTGCCTCAGTGCTGTGGCCTGAACCCAGAAGCAGGTCTACACAAAATTGCACGGGCAAATGAGCATACTTGTGACAATAAGAATGAGGAGTTGGCCATACGGCCCCTCGAGCCTACTCCGCCATTCAATAAGATCATGGCTGATCATCGACCTCAACTCCACTTTCCCGTCTGATCCCTATATCCCTTGATTCCCCGAGAGTCCAAAAATCTATCGATCTCAGTCTTGAATATACTAAACGACTGAGCCTCCACAGCCCTCTGGGGCAGAGAATTCCAAAGATTTTATGTAGCGGTCTTTCCTAACTTCACTCCTGAAAGGTCTGGCTCTAATTTTTAGACTATGCCCCCCCCAGTCCTAGAATCCCCAACCAGCGGAAATAGTTTCTCTCTCTCTACCCTATCAGTTCCCCTTAATATCTTTAAAACTTGGATCAATTTACCTTTTGTAGGTTATAATTAGGGCACATGAATTGGTGGTAATATACTAGAATGGATTGAGAATTGGTTAACAGACAGAAAACAAAGAGTAGGGATAAACAGGTCTTTTTCAGGATGGCAGGCTGTGACTAGTGGGGTACCGCAAGGATCGGTGCTTGGGCCCCAGCTATTCATAATCTATATCAATGATTTGGATGAGGGGACTAAATGTAACATTTCCAAATTTGCTGATGATACAAAGCTAGGTGGCAGTGTCAGTTGTGAAGAGGATGTGAAGAGGCTTCAAGGGGATCTCGACAGGCTCAGTGAGTGGGCGAGAACATGGCAGATGGAACATAATGTGGATAAATGTGAAGTTATCCACTTTGGCAGAAAGGCAGAGTATTTCCTAAATGGTGAAAGATTGGGGAATGCAGATGCTCAAAGAGACCTGGGTGTCCTTGTACATGAGTCACTGAAAGTGAATGTGCAGGTGCAGCAAGCCATTAGGAAAGCAAATGGTATGCTGGCCTTCATTACAAGAGGATTTGAGTACAGGAGTAAAGAAGACTTACTCCAATTATACAGGGCCTTGGTGAGACCACACCTGGAGTATTGTGTACAATTTTGGTCTCCTTACCTAAGGAAGGATATACTTGCCATAGAGGGAGTGGAACGAAGGTTAACGAGATTGATTCCTGGGATGGCGGGACTGTCGTATGAGAAGAGATTGAGTAAACTGGGCCTGTATTCTCTTGAATTCAGAAGAATGAGAGGGGATCTCATTGAAGCATACAAAATTATTACAGGGCTTGATAGGGTGGATGCTGGGAGAATGTTTCCATTGGCTGGGGAGTCTAGAACCAGGGGCCACAGCCTCAGGATAAAGGGGCAGCCATTCAGGACTGAGATGAGAAGAAATGTCTTCACTCAGAGGGTGGTGAATCGTTGGAATTCTCTACCCCAGAGGGCTGTGGAGGCTCAGTCATTGGGTATATTCAAAACAGAGGTCGATAGATCTCTGACTAGTAACGGCATCAAGGGATATGGCGATAGGGCCAGTGAATGGAGTTACATAGAAACATAGAAGATAGGAGCAGGAGTAGGCCATTCGGCCCCTCGAGCCTGTTCTGCCATTTAATGAGATCATGGCTGATCATCCAAATTCAGTACCCTGTACCTGCCTTCTCCCCATATCCCTTGATCCCTTTAGCCTTAAGAAATATATCTAACTCCTTCTTGAATATATTTAATGAATTGGCATCAACTGCCTTCTGTGGTAGAGAATTCCACAGGTTCACCACTCTCTGGGTGAAGAAATTTCTCCTCATCTCAGTCCTAAATGGCTTACCCCTTATCCTTAGACTGTGACCCCTGGTTCTGGACTCCCCCGCCATCGGGAACATCCTTCCTGCATCTAGTCTGTCTAGTCCTGTTAGAATTTTATAAGTTTCAATGAGATCCCCTCTCATTCTTCTAAACTCTAGCAAATACAAGCCTAATCGACCCAATCTCTCTTCATATGTCATTCCTGCCATCCCAGGTATCAGTCTGGTAAATCTTCGCTGCACTCCCTCCATGGCAAGAACATCCTTCTTCAGATAAGGCGACCAAAACTGCACACAATACCCAAGGTGTGGTCTCACCAAGGCCCTGTACAACTGCAGCAAGACATCCTTGCTCCTGTACTCGAATCCTCTCGCTATGAAGGCCAACATACCATTTGCCTTCTTAACCGCCTGCTGCACCTGCATGCTTACCTTCAGCGACTGGTGCACAAGGACTCCAGGTCTCGTCGCACTTCCCCTTTTCCCAATCTATTGCCGTTCAGATAATAATCTGTGACATGAATCTTGTCATTCATGTGGAAATGACTTATGAAATAATACTGGGCGGCCTGCTGGTGGCGCTGTCCAGAAAGAGTATAAATACTCAGGCATGGGCCCAGCTTGCTCAGGACATTCTTTAACAGGAACCAGTGAAGGACACAACTAGATCTCCATGTTGTAAAACAGTTGATTAAAGCTTTGTTTAACGCTTAGACCAAGTGCCTAGTAGTTTTCTTACGTCACTGAGAATAATCTGTCTTCCTGTTTTTGCCACTGTAAGAGTAAAAAATTTAATTGTAATAATGTAAGGGCAAATCAGTTGTAATGTTTAAGATTAGTTGAACTGCTTAAAGGACTATAGTAAAGGTCAAAGTACCTCCCGAAGGCTATAAGCCGATGGAGACAGGGGTATAATTAGATAAAGACCAGCTTGCTTAGGCTGCAGTATAGATAATGCAGACGCGGCAGAACAAAAATGTGAATCATTGTTTTTCTATAAACTAACCTCGAATATTTGTAAGAATGAAACCTCGCAGCGCAGATGGCTAACAAAAAGCAGAAGTAAAAGATGAGTTTCGCTAACATTGTAAGATTCTACAATAAGTTGTTTTTAGAGACCATAAGAGTCGCTTATGATGTAATGACTGTGCTGATGTTTGTATTTTCTGGCTTTGGAAGTGTATAAAGAAGCGTGGCAGCCATTGTTAAATTGAGAAGCGGGTCATGAGACCGCAGGCTGTGACGCTTCTCCCAGAGTGCTCTGAATTCTCCCGGAGCGCTCTGAATTCTCCCGGAGCGCTCTGAATAATAAACTGTGATCTTTTGCTCTAAGACAGACTCGAGTGAATTAATTTTTCACCAACAGCCACCAAAGTGGATAACTATTTCTTATGTTCTTATGATGAGTTTGCTGTTCAGCCCTCGCATGTCCCACCTGGATTGGCTGACACTGGCCGCAGAGTAAGCCAGAGACCGACCCCTCCTCCGCGGCCAATGACGCGAGGACCCACCCCCCGACACGCAGCAAACGCAACGGGTGCCGGACACGTGCGCTGTCCGCCTGTTGGCGTCCGTTCCACAGGAAAGGTTCTGGGCCCTGAAGATCACCGGGGTTAATATCGACAACTCCTTCCTCTTCACGGGACGTGTTAGGTCGTCTTCAGAGCGGCCCTCCCTGTGAAAGGTGGTCGGCCAGCGGGGTGGCCTGTCGATACGTGCAGGTAGCGTATCGATAGCAAACATTAGCCTGGCAATGTCAGCGTGCGGACTTGCGCCCCAGCTACGTAGCCTGCAGACAGCTGCAAACAGCCTAAAGGCGGCAGCAGGTGTCCTGTAGATAATGACTGAGAGAGGTTTATTTCTCAAGTATGGAATTCGAAGCAGGGAGCAGTAATTCTTTGAGTTGTTTGATGCCTGGTAACCTTGCGTCCCTCTCCATACTGATAGACAGATGGTTGAAGAGAAGACAACAAAGGGTAGAACTTAAGAAAATAAGGAATAGGAGCAGGAGAAGGCCATTCTTATAAAATTCTTTGAAACTTATAAAATTCTAACAGTACTAGACAAACTAGATGCAGGAAGGATGTTCCCGATGGCGGGGGAGTCCAGAACCAGAGGTCACAGTCTAAGGATAAGGGGTAAGCCATTTAACATAAGAACATAAGAACATAAGAAATAGGAGCAGGAGTAGGCCATTCGGCCCCTCGAGCCTGCTCCGCCATTCAATGAGATCATGGCTGATCTTCTGCCTCAACTCCATTCACCGACCCTCTCGCCATATCCCTTGACGCCCTTACTAGTCAGAAATCTATTGACTTCTGTTTTGAATATACCCAATGACTGAGCCTCCACAGCCCTCTGGGGTAGAGAATTCCAAAGATTCACCACCCTCTCTGTGAAGAAATTTAGGACTGAGATGAGGAGGAATTTCTTCACCCAGAGAGTGGTGAACCTGTGGAATTCTCTACCACACAAGGCAGTTGAGACCAATTCATTAAGTATATTCAAGAAGGTGTTAGATATATTTCTTCAGGCGAAAGGGATCAAGGGATATGGGGAGAAGGCAGGGACAGGGTACTGAGTTTAGATGATCAGCCATGATCTCATTGAATGGCGGAGCAGGCTCGAGGGGCCGAATGGCCTCCTCCTGCTCCTATCTTCTATGCTTCGATTCGGCCCCTCGAGCCTGCTCCGCCATTCAATAAGATTGTGGGTGATTATCGACCTCAACTCCACTTTCCCGCCCGATTCCCTTGAGAGTCCAAAAATCTATCGATCTCGGTCTTGAATATACTCAACGACTGAGCCTCCACAGCCCTCTGGGGCAGAGAATTCCAAAGATTCACCACCCTCTGAGTGAAGAAATTTCTCCTCATCTCAGTCCTAAATGGCTGACCCCTTATCAGATACACAATTTCACTCCTTGTGAAAAAGGCTGATGGAATTTATATCGAGAGGACTAGAGTACAAGGGGGTAGAAGTTATGCTGCAGCTGTACAAAGCCCTGGTAGACCACACCTGGAGCACTGGGAGCAGCTCTGGGCCCCACACCTTAGGAAGGATATATTGGCCTTGGAGGGAGAGCAGCGTAGGTTTACCAGAATGATACCCGGACTCCAAGGGTTAAGTTAGGGTTGTATTCCCTGGAATATAGAAGGTTAAGGGGTGATTTGATTGAAGTTTTCAAGATATTGGCCCAGAAATTGATCTCGCTCTGTTCCCGCGGGGGTAAGGCTTCCCCGCGATCTCTCACTCCGCGTTGGCTTTTTCAGATCCAGCTCGCACGAACTTGATGTTCCAGACATCAGCTGGGCAGTGCTTGCGTATCCCACCGGCGTAGTGAATTCGAGCCAATGGCAGCACACCATCTTCCATTCATAAGTTTCACATACGTGCTGTGAAATCTATGAATCTTACACCCCCCCAAAATAACAGCTAAACCTCAATTAAATTAAAAAAAAACCATCACATTAATAAAATAAGTATAGTTAAATAAATTAAACATTTTAAATAAAAAATTAAATTTTTGAAAAAATTTAAAATCTTTTAAAAAGTTATAAAAATAAACTTACCTGTCTTTAAAGTCTCTAAAAAGGATATACCTGTTAAAAAAAATTCAAAAAAATACTTAATTCACTACTTACCTTGTTAAAAGTGGGTCTTACTCCTCCTTTTTCCATTTCTAAAATCTTCCGTCCTTACCTGCGCGTCCAAAGCACGAAGTGCACAGCATGCGTGCAGCCTGTAGCACGCACGCGATGCACCGAGGAACCACCCCCTTTTCAAAAGACCAAGTGCCGGTTTTCAGCGCATGCGCAGGGCATGCAGAAAACCGGCAATTGGAGAGAGAATACGCGAGAGTACACAGTGCGTACTCTCGCGCAGCGGGATGAATTTTTGGCCCATTAAGGGGAACAGATAGGGTAGATCGAGAGAAACTATTTCCGCTGGTTGGGGATTCTAGGACTAGGGGCCATCGTCTAAAAATTAGAGAGAAGTCGCACAACACCAGGTTATAGTCCAACAGGTTTATTTGAAATCATAAGCTTTCGGAGAGGCTGCTCCTTCGTCAGGTGAATTAGAGCCAGACCTTTCAGGAGTGAAGTTAAGAAACATTTCTGCACACAAAGGGTGGTAGAAGTTTGGAACTCTCTTCCACAAACGGCAATTGATGTGAGATCAATTGTTAATTTTAAATCTGAGATTGATAGATTTCTGTTAACCAAAGGGTATTAAGGGATACGGGGCAAAGCCGAGTGGATGGTGTTAGGGCACAGATCAGCCATGATCTCATTGAATGGTGGAACAGGCTCGAAAGAAAGAAAGGCTTGCATTTCTCCAGCGCCTTTCACGACCACCGGACGTCCCAAAGCGCGTTACAGCCAATGAAGTACTTTTTGATGTGCAGTCACTGTTGTAATGTGGGAAACGCAGCAGCCAATTTACGCACAGCAAGCTCCCACAAACAGCAATATGATAATGACCAGATCATCTGTTTTTTGTTATGTGGATTGAGGGATAAATAATGACCAGGACACCGGGGAGAACTCCCCTGCTCTTCTTCGAAATAGTGGCCGTGGGATCTTTTACGTCCACCTGAGAGAGCAGACGGGGCCTCGGTTTAACATCTCATCTGAAAGACGGCACCTCCGACAGTGCAGCACTCCCTCAGTACTGCCCCTCCGACAGTGCGGCGCTCCCTCAGTACTGCCCCTCTGACAGTGCAGCGCTCCCTCAGTACCGCCCCTCCGACAGTGCGGCGCTCCCTCAGTACCGCCCCTCTGACAGTGCGGCACTCCCTCAGTACTGCCCCTCCGACAGTGCGGCACTCCCTCAGTACTGCCCCTCCGACAGTGCGGCACTCCCTCAGTACTGCCCCTCCGACAGTGCGGCGCTCCCTCAGTACCGCCCCTCCGACAGTGCGGCGCTCCCTCAGTACTGCCCCTCCGACAGTGCGGCGTTCCCTCAGTACTGCCCCTCCGACAGTGCGGCACTCCCTCAGTACTGCCCCTCCGACAGTGCGGCACTCCCTCAGTACTGCCCCTCCGACAGTGCGGCACTCCCTCAGTACTGCCCCTCCGACAGTGCGGCGCTCCCTCAGTACCGCCCCTCCGACAGTGCGGCGCTCCCTCAGTACTGCCCCTCCGACAGTGCGGCGCTCCCTCAGTACCGCCCCTCCGACAGTGCAGCACTCCCTCAGTACTGCCCCTCCGACAGTGCGGCGTTCCCTCAGTACTGGCACTGGGAGTGTCAGCCTAGAGTTTTGTGTTCAAAGTCCCTGGAGTGGGACTTGAACCCACAACATTCTGACTCTAGAGGCGAGGGTGCTACCCACTGAGCCACAGCTGACACATTGTGGGGCTGAATTCGAGGGGCTGAATGGCGTCCTCCTGTCCCTATGTCCTTTCTTTCTTTCTTTATGGTTACGGTCAAGTCACTCAAAATGGACGGATGTGGTCTCTTCAGTTGGCACGACCGTTATTTACTATAATCTGGTTTTTAGGGAACAATATTGAAATTTGATACCAAATTGAGGAGTGTGGAAAATTATATCGCAGGGAATGGGGAGCGAGCAGGAGAGTGAGATTAGACTCGGTGAAAGAAGCTGTGGATATGATGGCCTTCTTCAAAAAAAAGATCATTCTCAGTGACGTAAGAAAACTACTAGGCACTTGGTCTAAGCGTTAAACAATGCTTTAATCAACTGTTTTACAACATGGAGATCTAGTTGTGTCCTTCACTGGTTCCTGTTAAAGAATGTCCTGAGCAAGCTGGGCCCATGCCCGAGTATTTATACTCTCTCTGGAAAGCGCCACCAGCTGGCCGCCCAGTATTATTTCATAAGTCATTTCCACATGAATGACGAGATTCATGTCACTCAGGATGTGGGCATCGCTGGCAAGGCCGTCATTTAGTGCCCATCCCTCAGCAGGTGCTGCTAAAACTGAACGTCTTGCAAGGCCATTTCAGAGGGCAGTTCAGAGTCAACCACATTGCTGTGGGCCTGGAGTCCCATACAGGCCAGACCGGGTAAGGACAGCAGATTTCCTACCCTAAAGGACATTAGTGAACCAGATGTGGTTCCAAAAACAACATAACTGATCTTCAGGAATCAAAATCTTCCCAGTGGAACATAATCCCTACACTGTCGTCCCCACGCCTTTACTGCAGTGGAATATGATTCTCCGGTACAGGAACTTTCCATGATTCTCCGAGTTCAACTTAAAGTTCTTCAAATGCGCCCCACTGATCCTCTTGATGGCTTCCAAATCCCACTCTTATTTCAACCGAGCAGTCTTAGTGCACTTAGCTTCTTGACGGATTGAGGAAATAGTAACCGTCTTCAGCTGCTTCATCAATCACCTCCCCTCCAACATAAGGTCAGAAGTGAGGATGTTCGCTGATGACTGCACAGTGTTCAGTGCCATTCACAACTCCTCAGATAATGAAGCAGTCCATGCCCGCACGCAACAAGACTTGGCCGACGTTCAGGCTTGGGCTGATAAGTGGCAGGTAACATTCGCGCCACACAAGCGCCAGGCAATGACTATCTCCAACAAGCGTAGTCAAACCACCTCCCCTTGACATTCAACAGCATTACCATCGCCGAATCCCCCACCATCAACATCCTGGGGGGTCACCAGGAGGAAGGGAGGAAGGAAGGAAGGGAGGAAGGAAGGATGGAAGGAGGGAAGGAAGAAAGGAAGGAAGGAGGGAGGAAGGAAGGAAGGAAGGAAGGAGGGAGGAAGGAAGGAAGGGAGGAAGGAAGGAAGGAAGGAAGGAAGGAAGGAAGGAAGGAAGGAAGGAAGGAAGGAAGGAAGGAAGGAGGGAGGAAGGAAGGAAGGGAGGAAGGAAGGAAGGGAGGAAGGGAGGAAGAAAGGAAGGAAGGAAGGAAGGAAGGAAGATAGGAGGAAGGAAGGAAGGGAGGAGGGAGGAAGGAAGGAAGGAAGGAAGGAGGGAGGAAGGAAGGAAGGAAGGAAGGAAGGAAGGAAGGAGGGAAGGAAGGAAGGAAGGAAGGAAGGAAGGAAGGAGGGAAGGGAGGAGGGAGGGAGGAAGGAAGGAAGGAAGGAAGGAAGGAAGGAAGGAAGGAAGGAAGGAAGGAAGGAAGGAGGGAAGGAAGGAGGGAAGGAAGGAAGGAAGGAAGGAAGGAAGGAGGGAAGGAAGGGAGGAAGGAAGGAAGGAGGGAAGGAAGGAGGGAAGGAAGGAAGGAAGGAAGGAAGGGAGGAAGGAAGGACGGAAGGAAGGAAGGAAGGAAGGAAGGAAGGAAGGAAGGAAGGAAGGAAGGAAGGAAGGAAGGAAGGAGGGAGGGAGGAAGGAAGGAAGGAAGGAGGGAAGGAAGGACGGAAGGAAGGAAGGAAGGAAGGAAGGAAGGAAGGAGGAAGGAAGGAAGGAAGGAAGGAAGGAAGGAAGGAAGGAAGGAAGGAAGGAAGGAAGGAAGGAAGGGAGGAAGGAGCGAAGGAAGGAAGGAAGGAAGGAAGGAAGGAAGGAAGGGAGGAAGGAAGGAAGGAGGAAGGAAGGAAGGGAGGAAGGAAGGAAGGAGGGAAGGAAGGAAGGAAGGAGGGAGGAAGGAAGGGAGGAGGGAGGAAGAAAGAAAGAAAGGAAAGAAGGAAGGAGGGAAGGAAGGAAGGAAGGAAGAAAGAAAGAAAGAAAGGAAGGAAGGAAGGAAGGAAGGAAGGGAGGAAGGAAGGGAGGAAGGAAGGAAGGAAGGAAGGAGGGAAGGAAGGAAGGAGGGAAGGAAGGAGGGAAGGAGGGAAGGAAGGAAGGAGGGAAGGAAGGGAGGGAGGAGGGAAGGAAGGAAGGAAGGAAGGAGGGATGGAGGGAAGGAAGGAAGGGAGGAAGGAAGGAAGGAAGGAAGGAGGGAGGAAGGTGCGTGCATATCTGAAGCGTGAGAGAAAAGTTCAGAGGAATAACGGCCAAAGCAGTTTTGATAAAATGGAGAAAAACATGAAAGGCTGCGACAGACTGTCGGCAAGACGTGCGAGAAGGATTCGCTGTCACCAGGCAAGCTTTCTCCATAATCAACATTCCGCTGCACATTTTTTAACACTTTGCCTTTTACTGTGGAATCATATTGGCTATTTTTAGCAGCAGAAACTATTAATACACATTTCTCAGCATTAAATGCCGTTTGCCATTCAGCCGTCCAATCTCGCAATCTGTCGATCGCTGTGTGGAATACTTGGCCCCTTGGAACAGGCTGGCTTCATTCACATCTAGGTATTGTTCATAAACCTCAGAAATTCCCCTTCAAATGCCTCTGTCAAGCTCCTCGATAGTCCCCCGGGGCATTGTGCTGGTCTCAGTTACCCATTTAGAACTATCACTGTGGTAACTGTCCTCCATATCCGGGTTTCCAGCCAATTAATAATTCAGGTCAACTTTCTCTGCAGCCATCAGTCTCCTGTCGAGCCCCTTATCAGATCGTTGCTGAGCTTACTTCACTGGTCTCGTCCGCTGACTGTAAAATGGCTGTCTTCAGTAACAGAAACAGCATGGCTTCAAAGCTTCCTGGAGACACCGGGCTTCCGTCTGCTTTGTTTGTCAGCCGTGGCTCAGTGGGCAGCACACTCGCCTCTGAGTCAGGAGGTTGTGAGTTCGAGTCCCACTCCAGAGACTTGAGCACAAAAATCTAGGCTGACACTCCCAGTACCAGTACTGAGGGAGCGCTGCACTGTCGGAGGGGCGGTACTGAGGGAGCGCCGCACTGTCGGAGGGGCAGTACTGAGGGAGCGCCGCACTGTCGGAGGGGCAGTACTGAGGGAGCGCCGCACTGTCGGAGGGGCGGTACTGAGGGAGCGCCGCACTGTCGGAGGGGCGGTACTGAGGGAGCGCCGCACTGTCGGAGGGGCAGTACTGAGGGAGCGCCGCACTGTCGGAGGGGCGGTACTGAGTGAGCGCCGCACTGTCGGAGGGGCAGTACTGAGGGAGCGCCACACTGTCGGAGGGGCGGTACTGAGGGAGCGCCGCACTGTCGGAGGGGCAGTACTGAGGGAGCGCAGCACTGTCGGAGGGGCGGTACTGAGGGAGCGCCGCACTGTCAGAGGGGCAGTACTGAGGGAGCACTGCACTGTCGGAGGGGCAGTACTGAGGGAGCGCCGCACTGTCGGAGGGGCAGTACTGAGGGAGCGCCGCACTGTCGGAGGAGCAGCACTGAGGGAGCGCCGCACTGTCAGAGAGGCAGTACTGAGGGAGCGCCGCACTGTCGGAGAGGCAGTACTGAGGGAGCGCGGCACTGTCGGAGAGGCAGTACTGAGGGAGCGCCGCACTGATGGAGGGGCAGTACTGAGGGAGCGCCGCACTGTCGGAGAGGCAGTACTGAGGGAGCACCGCACTGTCGGAGAGGCAGTACTGAGGGAGCGCCGCACTGTCGGAGGGGCAGTACTGAGGCAGCGCCGCACTGTCGGAGGGGCGGTACTGAGGGAGCGCCGCACTGATGGAGGGGCAGTACTGAGGGAGCGCCGCACTGATGGAGGGGCAGTACTGAGGGAGCGCCGCACTTTCGGAGGGGCGATATTGAGGGAGCGTCGCACTGTCGGAGGGGCAGTACTGAGGGAGCGCCGCACTATCAGCCGTGGCTCAGTGGGTAGCACTCTTTCTCTCGCCACAGAAGGTCGTGGGTTCGAGCCCCACTCCAAGAGATTTGAGCTCAAAAATCTAGGCTGACACTCCCAGTGACAGTACTGAGGGAGCGCCGCACTGTCGGAGGTGCCGTCTTTCGGATGAGACATTAAACCGAGGCTCTACCAGGTGGACGTAAAAGATTCCACGGCCACTATTAGAAGAAGAGCAGGGGGAGTTCTCCCCAGTCTCCTGGGCCAATATTTATCCCTCAACCAACATCACTAAAACAGATGATCTGGCCATTATCACATTGTTGTTTGTGGGAGCTTGCTGTGCACAAATTGGCTGCCGCGTTTTCAACAGTGACTACACTTCAAGAAAAAGGACTTCACTGGCTGTAAAGCGCTTTGGGACGTCCTGAGGTGGTGAAAGGCGCTGGAGAAATGCAAGTCTTTCGCTTTTTTACAGGTGGCCAGGAGTGCCTGTGCGCCTGGAAATCTGGTCACGGTTTGAAGAGAGCCTCTGCACAACCGCAGTCGCAGGACACTCGAGTGCGTAACTTGGGGGTCACGGCCAGTATTAGGGGCACAGATGCGTTCGGAAGGAGAGATCGACAGACGATCGTGAAAAAGACGAAGAATACGTGATCGCACTCGAGCGGAGATTTACGAGGATGTTGCCTGGACTGGGGAATTTTAGCTATGAGGAAAGATTGGAGAGGCTGGGGTTGTTTTCTTTGGAACAGAGGAGGCTGAGGGGAGATTTGTATAAAATTATGAGATAGAGTGGATAGGAAGGACCTATTTCCCTTAGCAGCGAGGTCAATAACCAGGGGGCATAGATTTAAGGTAATTGGTGGAAGGATTAGAGGGGAGTTGAGGAGAACTTTCTTCACCCAGAGGGTGGTGGGGGTCTGGAACTCACTGCCTGAGAGGGTGGTAGAGGCAGAGACCCTCATCGCATTTAAAAAGTATTTGGATATGCACTTGTAACCTACAGGGCTACGGACCTAGAGCTGGAAACATAGAAACATAGAAGATAGGAGCAGGAGTAGGCCATTCGGCCCCTCGAGCCTGCTCCGCCATTCAATGCGATCATGGCTGATCATCCAAATTCAGAACCCTGTCCCTGCTTTCTCCCCATATCCCTTGATCCCTTTAGCCTTAAGAAATATATCTAACTCCTTCTTGAATATATTTGATGAATTGGACTCAACTGTCTTCTGTGGTAGAGAATTCCACAGGTTCACCACTCTCTGGGTGAAGAAATTCCTCCTCATTTCTGTCCTAAATGGCTTACCCCTTATCCTTAGACTGTGACCCCTGGTTCTGGACTCCCCCGACCATCGGGAACATCCTTCCTGCATCTAGTCTGTCCAGTCCTGTCAGAAAGTGGGATTAGGCTGGATAGCTTTCTAAGCCAGCACAGTCACGATGAGCCGAATGGCCTCTTCCTCTGCCATAAACTCCTATGATTCTACGGGATTTGTGTGTGTTGTACACTTATGCCCGAAATGCTATGATTGCTTAGGCCGCGTAATTGCTTTGTGCCCTGATTGTGCGTGGCTGTGAATTTCTGGATCGCTGTCACTGTCTGTTAAGCTATCTTCGCTGTGTCTTGTGACAGACTATTGAGAGCGGTGACAGCATAATACACACAAAAGCTTCTCGATGGCTTAAGCGCCTGAGGCAAATCCTGTATCAAATTTGGGGACTGAGAACAATATTCTTCAGCTCTCTGAATCTAATCCTGCATTGGAAACGGTTTTCAATCTGCAATTCGTGGGGTGCTTGTGCGCGAATCTCTGAAGGTGGCAGGACAGGCTAACAAAGCAGTTAACAAAGCATACGGGATCCTGGGCTTCATAAATAGAGTCATAGAGTTCAAAAGCCGGGACGTTATGCTAAACCTGTATAAAATACTAAGTTGGCCCCAGCTGAAGTCTTGTGTCCAATTCTGGGCACCACACTTTAAGAAGGATGTGAAGGCTTTAGAGAGGGTGCAGAGGAGATTGACCAGAATGGTTCCAGGGATGAGGGACTTCAGTTACGTGGAGAGACTGGAGAAGCTGGGGTTGTTCTCCTTAGAGCAGAGAAGGTTAAGGGGAGATTGACCAGAATGGTTCCAGGGATGAGGGACTTCAGTTACGTGCAGAGACTGGAGAAGCTGGGGTTGTTCTCCTTAGAGCAGAGAAGGTTAAGGGGAGATTTGACCAGAATGGTCCCAGGGATGAGGGACTTCAGTTACGTGGAGAGACTGGAGAAGCTGGGGTTGTTCTCCTTAGAGCAGAGAAGGTTAAGGGGAGATTGACCAGAATGGTTCCAGGGATGAGGGACTTCAGTTACGTGGAGAGACTGGAGAAGCTGGGGTTGTTCTCCTTGGAGCAGAGAAGGTTAAGAGGAGATTTAATAGAGGTGTTCAAAATCATGAAGGGTTTAGATAGAGTAAATAAGGAGAAACTGTTCCCATTGAAGGAAGGGTCGGTAACCGGTGGACACAGATTGAAGATAATTGGCAAAAGAACCAGAGGCGACACGAGGAAAAACTTTTTTACGCAGCGAGTGGTGAGGATTTGGAATGCGCTGCCTGATAGGGCGGTGGACACAGATTCAATAGGAGCCTTCAAAAGGGTACTGGACAAATACTGGAAGGAGAAAAAATTGCAGGGCTATGGGGAAAGAGCGGGGGAGTGGGACTAACTGGATTGCTCTTCGAAAGAGCCGGCGCAGACTCGATGGGCCGAATGGCCTCCTTCTGTGCTGTGAGATTCTATGATTCAAAATCTGAAAATCGGGTTCAGATTTTTTTTGAACAAGAATCAACAATTAGCAACACCCACCTGCAGTTACCAAGAATTGACTTGTGAAGCTAGCAATCCCAACGATGCAACTCATAGGAGCTCAAAAACATCAAAAATGGACAATGGAAATTCATTTAGATTTGGGATTAACTCTCCTGCTTCTCTGAAAGAAATAATTCACATTGAGATGCGCAACCGGACAAATAACAAACCAGCACAGGAAACAGCAACAGGAAAGAACATGTTGCAGCTCTTGAGAATGTCCAGGACCGAGGGCGGGTAACTCCACTGGTCAGGAAGGAGCCTTTCCCGCTCCACCAGATCCAGAAACTTTAAACAGTTTGAAGGTACTGAAGCCAACTTTGCAGACAAGAGCAACGAAGGGAATTGGCAAGAGTATCACCTGCCAGATCAAAGAAGATTGTGGCCCACAAGTGACATGTTGGACATGATTGCTCTAAGCGGATAGGATGAACATTGATTGGACTGGTAGTCTTTGCTTCCCTTTCCTTTCTTATTTTCATAAGTCAATGTCCACATTACAAGAGTCACACCAAGACTTAAGTCAATCTGCACAATACAAGAGTCACACCAAGACTTAAGTCAATGTCCACATTACAAGAGTCACACCAAGACTTAAGTCAATGTCCACATTACAAGAGTCACACCAAGACTTAAGTCAATGTCCACATTACAAGAGTCACACCAAGACTTAAGTCAATGTCCACATTACAAGAGTCAACAAGTCTTAAGTCAATCTGCACAACACAAGAGTTACAGCAAGACTTAAGTCAATCTGCACAACACAAGAGTTACAGCAAGACTTAAGTCAATCTGGCGTGCCCCAATATAGTCTCCTGCAGGGAAACAAGACCACTAGCCGGTCTCCCCGGGACACAGCCAGCTCAATGGACTCGAGGGAGCTTCCGCAAGGCACACAGCCAATTAAAGGTAAGAGAACTCTTCCCCAGTACAATCACATTCATTCCAAAAGCTAAATTCACTGTTCCCAACACCGTCTGTCGGCGAACAAGCTCAAGTCAATCTTCTTGACACCGTTCTCTGAATTTCTCATTGATTCAGGGCTACATCAAAGCTCAGCGCCCAGGCTTGTTGCAGTGTGTCGATCATAGAGACATGCCTTTGCCTCCCTTCCTGCCAGCTCTTGAACTCAGCTCGGTTCCCAGCGTAGATGAGCACGGGAAATGTCACCTTCCTTTAGTAGACTGAGCAATGACGTGACGTGCAAGCCAACCGAAAGGTGCAGAAAGATTTAACGCAGGACAGGAGTGCGATGGAGTGACAGCATGAAAGAGCGCCTGTTGTGACAGCAGGATTACAGGGGTGCTATGATTGATCACCACATTAAGAACTGAAATAACGCAGTACCATTAACTCAACGGTGTCAGCCGTGGCTCAGTTGGTAGCACCCTCGCCTCTGAGTCAGAAGGTTGTGGGTTCATAATCCCACTCCAGGGACTTGAGCACATAAATCTAGGCTGACACTCCCAGTGCAGTACTGAGGGAGCGCAGCACTGTCGGAGGGGCAGTACTGAGGGAGCGCCGCACTGTCGGAGGGGCGGTACTGAGGGAGCGCCGCACTGTCGGAGGGGCAGTACGGAGGGAGTGCCGCACTGTCAGAGGTGCCATCTTTCAGATGAGACGTTAAACCGAGGTCCCGTCTGCCCTCTCAGGTGGACGTAAAAGATCCCACGGCCACTATTGGAAGAAGAGCAAGGGGAGTTCTCCCCGGTGTCCTGGGGCCAATATTTATCCCTCAACGAACATCACTAAAAAGAACAGATTACCTGGTCATTATCACGTTACTGTTTGTGGGAGCTTGCTGTGCGCAAATTGGCTGCCGTGTTTCCTACATTACAACAGTGACTACACATCGAAAAGCGCTTCATCGGTTATAAAGCGCTTTGGGACATCCTGAAAGAAGCTATATAAATGTAAGTCTTTCTTCAGAGAAGATAATGAGAGCAACAGTTGGTCTTTGAACACCATGATTGGGCAGAGGGGAAAACTGCCACTGCTTCCACTCTCAATCGCTGTAAGTCACCCGCACCCCCCCCCTCCCAGAAGTGGATAATCGTCGAGGACGGGGCTTTCAGGAACATTCACAGTTAAATAGCCCAACAATCAATGTTCAGGCTTGCACATGAAGAATGTCCACTTGAGCAAACTGTTGGGGGACGGCTGCTGTCTGAGGAGCCACACTCCAACAGGAGTCGCACCTCCGGTAGCTGAGGGTGAGGAGCCAGAGGGAGAAGGAGTTGGAGTGGATTGTTCACAAGCATTATCACAGCACATCTACTGAAGGAAAGAAGCTAAGAAGACTCGAGCACCTGAAAGCCACCTAAAGCTGATCTCTCTAATCTTCCACACCTTACCTACCTTGGCATTCTTTGATGGAATAGAGATCTGGCTGCTTTTCCAACATCTTGTATTTATATAGCGTCTTTAACCTAGTAAAACTTCACAGGAGCGATTATCAAACAAAATTCGACACCGAGCCACATAAGGAGATATTAGGGACAGGCGACCAAAAGCTTGGTCAAAGAGGTCGGTTTTAAGCAACGTCTTAAAGGAGGAGGGAGAGGCGGAGAGGTTTAGGGAGGGAATTCCAGAACTTAGGGCCCCAGGCAGCTGAAGGCACGGCCACCAATGGTGGAGCGATTAAAATCGGGGGTTGCTCAAGAGGCCTGAATTGGAGGAGCGCAGAGATCTCGGAGGGTTGTAGGGCTGGAGCAGGTTACAGAGATAGGGAGGGGCGAGGGCCATGGAGGGATTTGAAAACAAGGATGGGAATTTTGAAATCAAAGCGTTGCCGGACCGGGAGCCAAAGTCGGTCAGCGAGCACAGGGGGCGATGGGTGAACAGGAGTCGGTGCGAGTTAGGACACGGGAAGCAGAGTTTTGGATGACCTCAAGTTTACGGAGGGTGGAATGTGGGAGGGCGGCCAGGAGTGCATTGGAATAGTCGAGTCTGGAGGTAACAAAGGCACGGATGAGGAGCGGGCGATCTACTCCACCGGGTCACTGCCTGTGCAGTAAAGACGCAAATGTAACCTTTGACATGAATCTTGTCATTCATGTGGAAATGACTTATGAAATAATACTGGGCGGCCTGCTGGTGGCGCTGTCCAGGGAGAGTATAAATACTCAGGCATGGGCCCAGCTTGCTCAGGACATTCTTTAACAGGAACTATAGAAGGACACAACTAGACCTCCATGTTGTAAAACAGTTGATTAAAGCTTTGTTTAACGCTTAGACCAAGTGCCTAGTAGTTTTCTTACATCAACCTTTGTCTCTCATTTCCTTTCTGGAAGACAAGCCCAAACATTTCTCACACTTTGGGAAGAAATTCCTTCCAGTATTTGACTTCCCTACTGTTCTATATTCCTGCTCTCCGCTCCAACTCTCTGCATTAGAGCAATATTGAGGAGTTTCCTTCACAAAGTGATTTAATCTTTATTAAAATCTTGCATCTGTGTGCACTTTTCGTTATGTTTTCGACATTATAAATCCACAAGTCCATGTTATAATGGAAGCAGTCTATGCACGCTGTATTTGCACCCTTTCCCCCCCACCCCTCAAGAGTGTATAATTTTGAAATGCGGACACAATTATATCTGCAGAACCCGGCTCCCCGAACCTCTAACCCCACCGCAACTGAAGACTTTGGGGGGCCGAAATTCCCCTCGCTTGCGCCTCCGACGCGATACCCACGCCCTCCCGTGAAATTCCGCGGGAGGTTAGTGGCGACGCTACCGGGTGTCGGCCCCGATCTTCCGCGCCCAGAGACCGTGACGCGCCGATCGCACAGCACTCCCGCACCCCCCGGTGCTCCAGCAGATGGCCCACAAAAAAAAATGCAGAGCTCGAATATACGAATTAGGAGCAGGAGTAGGCCACTCGGCCCCTCGAGCCTGCTCCGCCATTCTATAAGAGCGTGGGTGATCCGATTACTCCACATTCCCGCCTACCCCCGATAACCTTTCACCCCCTTGCTTATCAAGAATCTATCTCCCTCCGCCTTCAAAATATTCAAAGACTCTGCTTCCACCGCCCTCTGAGGAAGAGAGTTCCAAAGACTCACCACCCTCTGTGAGAAAAAATGTCTCCTCATCTCTGTCTTAAATGGGCGACCCCTTATTTTTAAACAGTGACCCCTAGTTCGGGATTCTCCCACAAGAGGAAACATCCTCTCCACATCCACCCTGTCCAGACCCCTCAGGATCTTATATGTTTCAATCAAGTCACCTCTTACTCTTCTAAACTCCAACGGATACAAGCCCAGCCTGTCCAACCTTTCCTCATCAGACAACCCGCCCATTCCAGGTATTAGTCTAGTAAACCTTCTCTGAACTGCTTCCAACACATTTACATCCTTCCTTAAATTATGATGCGGAGATGCCGGTGTTGGGCTGGGGTGGACAAATGTGAGAAGGCGCACAACACCAGGTTATAGTCCAACAGTTTTATTTGAAATCACAATGCTTTCAGAGCGCTGCTCCTTCGTCAGGTGAAGTGAAGAGATGCAAATAGGCACAACATATATAGTCAGAGAACACTGCTGTTTGGACACCATCCAAACCTTTGATTGCCGTGATTATCTCTCTGCCGAGGTGTGATAAAGGGCAGTTAGAAAGATTAACTGTAATCATCTGGCAGTGTTCTCTGACTATATATGCTGTGCCTATATGCATCTCTTCACTTCACCTGACGAAGGAGCAGCGCTCCGAAAGCTTGTGATTTCAAATAAAGCTGTTGGACTATAACCTGGTGTTGTGCGACTTCTCACTTTTGTCCACCCCAGTCCAACACCATCTCCACATCTTGAATATATTCAACGACTGAGCCTCCACAGCCCTCTGGGGTAGAGAATTCCAAAGATTCACCACCCTCTGAGTGAAGAAATTCCTCCTCATCTCAGTCCTAAATGGCCGACCCCTTATCCTGAGACTGTGACCCCTGGTTCTAGACTCTCCAGCCAGGGGGAAACATCCTCCCTGCATCTACCCCAGCATCGCCTGCCTTGCATTCTCACTGTGTTGACATCACACCAGTTTATTCTTCCCAAAGGCTTCAAACTCTTTACGCTCCGAACTTTTTCTTTCCTCCCACAATCCACAGCCTTTGTAAAGCGAAGCTTGATGGCATCTCATTGCTACCTCTTGATTTATAGTGTCAGCTATGGCTCAGTGGGTAGCACTCTCACCTCTGAGTCAGCGACTCGAGCACAAAAATCCAGGCTGACACTCCCAGTGCAGTACTGAGGGAGCGCCGCACTGTCGGAGGGGCAGCACTGAGGGAGTGCCGCACTGTCGGAGGGGCAGTACTGAGGGAGCGCCGCACTGTCGGAGGGGCAGTACTGAGGGAGTGCCGCACTGTCGGAGGGGCAGTACTGAGGGAGCGCCGCACTGTCGGAGGGGCAGTACTGAGGGAGCGCCGCACTGTCGGAGGGGCAGTACTGAGGGAGCGCCGCACTGTCGGAGGGTCAGTACTGAGGGAGCACCGCACTGTCAGAGGGGCAGTACTGAGGGAGCTCCGCACTGTCGGAGGGTCAGTACTGAGGGAGCGCCTCACTGTCGGAGGGGCAGTACTGAGGGAGCGCCGCACTGTCGGAGGGGCAGTACTGAGGGAGCGCCGCACTGTCGGAGGGGCAGTACTGAGGGAGCGCCGCACTGTCGGAGGGGCAGTACTGAGGGAGCGCCGCACTGTCGGAGGGGCAGTACTGAGGGAGCGCCGCACTGTCGGACGGGCAGTACTGAGGGAGCGCCGCACTGTCGGAGGGGCAGTACTGAGGGAGCGCCGCACTGTCGGAGGGGCAGTACTGAGGGAGCGCCGCACTGTCGGAGGGGCAGTACTGAGGGAGCGCCGCACTGTCGGAGGGGCAGTACTGAGGGAGCGCCGCACTGTCGGAGGGGCAGTACTGAGGGAGCGCCGCACTGTCGGACGGGCAGTACTGAGGGAGCGCCGCACTGTCGGAGGGGCAGTACTGAGGGAGCGCAGCACTGTCGGAGGGGCAGTACTGAGGGAGCGCCGCACTGTCGGAGGGGCAGTACTGAGGGAGCGCCGCACTGTCGGAGGGGCAGTACTGAGGGAGCGCCGCACTGTCGGAGGGGCGGTACTGAGGGAGCGCCGCACTGTCGGAGGGGCAGTACTGAGGGAGCGCAGCACTGTCGGAGGGGCAGTACTGAGGGAGCGCCGCACTGTCGGAGGGGCAGTACTGAGGGAGCGCCGCACTGTCGGAGGGGCAGTACTGAGGGAGCGCCGCACTGTCGGAGGGGCGGTACTGAGGGAGTGCCGCACTGTCGGAGGGGCAGTACTGAGGGAGCGTGGCACTGTCGGAGGGGCAGTACTGAGGGAGCGCCGCACTGTCGGAGGGGCAGTACTGAGGGAGCGCTGCACTGTCGGAGGGGCAGTACTGAGGGAGCGCCGCACTGTCGGAGGGGCAGTACTGAGGGAGCGCCGCACTGTCGGAGGGGCAGTACTGAGGGAGCGCCGCACTGTCGGAGGGGCAGTACTGAGGGAGCGCCGCACTGTCGGAGGGGCAGTACTGAGGGAGCGCCGCACTGTCGGACGGGCAGTACTGAGGGAGCGCCGCACTGTCGGAGGGGAAGTACTGAGGGAGCGCCGCACTGTCGGAGGGGCAGTACTGAGGGAGCGCCGCACTGTCGGAGGGGCAGTACTGAGGGAGCGCCGCACTGTCGGAGGGGCAGTACTGAGGGAGCGCCGCACTATCGGACGGGCAGTACTGAGGGAGCGCCGCACTGTCGGAGGGGCAGTACTGAGGGAGCGCAGCACTGTCGGAGGGGCAGTACTGAGGGAGCGCCGCACTGTCGGAGGGGCAGTACTGAGGGAGCGCCGCACTGTCGGAGGGGCAGTACTGAGGGAGCGCCGCACTGTCGGAGGGGCAGTACTGAGGGAGCGCCGCACTGTCGGAGGGGCAGTACTGAGGGAGCGCCGCACTGTCGGAGGGGCAGTACTGAGGGAGCGCCGCACTGTCGGAGGGGCAGTACTGAGGGAGCGCCGCACTGTCGGAGGGTCAGTACTGAGGGAGCGCCGCACTGTCGGAGGGGCAGTACTGAGGGAGCGCCGCACTGTCGGAGGGTCAGTACTGAGGGAGCGCCGCACTGTCGGAGGGGCAGTACTGAGGGAGCGCCGCACTGTCGGAGGGTCGGTACTGAGGGAGCGCCGCACTGTCGGAGGGGCAGTACTGAGGGAGCCCTGCACTGTCGGAGGGGCGGTACTGAGGGAGCGCCGCACTGTCGGAGGGGCAGTACTGAGGGAGCCCTGCACTGTCGGAGGGGCGGTACTGAGGGAGCGCCGCACTGTCGGAGGGGCAGTACTGAGGGAGCGCAGCACTGTCGGAGGGGCGGTACTGAGGGAGCGCCGCACTGTTGGAGGGGCTGTACTGAGGGAGGGCTGCACTGTCGGAGGGGCGGTACTGAGGGAGCGCCGCACTGTCGGAGGGGCTGTACTGAGGGAGCGCCGCACTGTCGGAGGGGCGGTACTGAGGGAGCTCCGCACTGTCGGAGGGGCGGTACTGAGGGAGCGCCGCACTGTCGGAGGGGCGGTATTGAGGGAGCTCCACACTGTCGGAGGGGCAGTACTGAGGGAGCTCCGCACTGTCGGAGGGGCTGTACTGAGGGAACGCCGCACTGTCGGAGGGGCGGTACTGAGGGAGCGCCGCACTGTCGGAGGGGCAGTATTGAGGGAGCTCCACACTGTCGGAGGGGCAGTACTGAGGGAGCTCCGCACTGTCGGAGGGGCAGTACT
Source organism: Squalus acanthias (assembly GCA_030390025.1). Lineage (NCBI taxonomy): Eukaryota > Metazoa > Chordata > Chondrichthyes > Squaliformes > Squalidae > Squalus > Squalus acanthias. Next base: position 1,231,484 of record JASTWF010000072.1, read on the forward strand.
GAGGGAGCGCCGCACTGTTGGAGGGGCAGTACTGAGGGAGCGCCGCACTGTCGGAGGGGCGGTACTGAGGGAGCGCCGCACTGTCGGAGGGGCAGTACTGAGGGAGCTCCGCACTGTCGGGGGGGCAGTACTGAGGGAGCGCCGCACTGTGGGAGCGGCCGTCTTTTGGATGAGACATGAAACCGAAGCCCCGTCTGCTCTCTTAGGTGGACGAAAAGATCCCTTGGCATTATCCTAAGAAGAGTAGGGGAGTTCTCCTTACAGCGACTACACTTCAAAAGTACTTCGTTGGCTGTAAAGCGCTTTGGGGCGTCCTGAGGTGGTGAAAGGCGCTGGAGAAATCCAATATAAATTTCTTTACTAACTCTGTACTACTATGAGGTGCTTCCCTGATTGGCTGCAGCAGAGCAGCTGGAAGACTGCTTCTGCTCATGTGGGGACCCTCCAGATACTTGAGGCTGGTGACCTCTGGAAGCGAGAACGTCTGAGGGCACGGCTGCTGACTGCAACTACTGCCAGTTGTCTGCCCGGCAGTGCGGCTGGTATTGAATGAGGAGCGGGCGAGGAAGCAGACATGCCAAGGTCCTGAGAGAGGGCAACACGTGGCCCACTGCCACTCCCACCGGGACTGGGGCTCAGCAGGTCCGCTCATCTGCGGGAGAGCAGACGGCAGAACGTGAGTTGCGCCTCGAAAGCCCCGATCCCTTTGCTCCACCAATCTGTCCAAAGGTGAAACTCTCCCTCTCCAAGGAGGACCTCTCCAAGGAGCACCTCTGCCTCACCGAGGTGGACCTCTCCAAGGAGGACCTCTCCAAGGAGGACCTCTGCCTCTCCGAGATGGACCTCTCCAAGGAGGATCTCTGCCTCAATGAGGTGGACCTCTCCAAGGAGGACCTCTCCAAGGAGGACCTCTGCCTCTCCAAGGAGGACCTCTCCAAGGAGGACCTCTGCCTCTCCAAGGTGGACCTCTCCAAGGAGGACCTCTCCAAGGACGATCTCTGCCTCTCCGAGGTGGACCTCTCCAAGGAGGACCTCTGCCTCTCTGAGGTGGACCTCTCCAAGGAAGATCTCTGCCTCTCCGAGGTGGACCTCTCCAAGGAGGACCTCTGCCTCTCCAAAGGAGGACCTCCGCCTCTCCAAGGTGGGCCTCTGCCTCTCCAAGGTGGACCTCTGCCTCTCCAAGGATGACCTCTGCCTCTCCAAGGTGGACCTCTGCCTCTCCCCTCCGCCTCTCCAAGGAGGACCACAGGTACGAGCCCAGAGTCTGCATGGCAGCCGTTTCATCAAAGCTGCAAAGGCTGGCGGCACCGACCCCTTTAGTGAGGGCGCTGGCTGCAACGTCACTGGAGGTGGCCGCACTCTCCAAGGTAGACCGCAGAACGCCGATGTCCTGGGAGGCGTCACCATAGGGACTGCGAGCAGACCCCTCCACAATTTCAGCCTTCCAACACCTGGCGTGGGTGCTGTGGGTGAAGCAAGAAGGTTCCATCTCACTCCTGGAGCCCCCTTGAAGTCCGCGTCTCCGTCCTCCTCAGCAGAGCCGGGAGAGGACCTCACTCTCCAGCGAGTTGTCCCATGGGCTGCCCCCCTGCCACCACTACCCGCTGCTGCTCACTCATGCTGGGCGTTTCACCGTCTGCAGATCCCTTTCTAACCCAACTGGGGTGTCAATCTCTGTGCCGGTGCTCGGGGAGTGTTGGAACATCTGATGATGCCTCCTCAGAAGGATTTCCCTCCTCTCTGAGGCATCTTCATCAGGTGGGAGTGGCTTTTGAGAGGGATCTCGTGGAAAGAGAAAATGGACGAGTTCGAATGCAGCTGAGAGGTTGGGCAGTGGAAGGCGGCAGGCATTGCAAAGCAGCTTGATGTAGTCAAGGGGTTCGTGAAGGGTTACAAGTAATTGAGACCCTGTTCTTAGCAGCCCCCAGCCTCCAAATACCTGGAGTATCGTGAACAGTTCTGGTCTCCCTACCGAAGGAGGAATTTCTTGCTTTAGAGGGAGTGCAACGAAGGTTCACTAGACTGGTTCCTGGGATGGGGGGATTGTCCTATGAGGAGAGATTGAGTAGACTAGGCCTATATTCTCTAGAGTTTAGAAGAATGAGAGGTGATCTCACTGAAACATACAAAATTCTTACAGGGCTTGACAGGGTAGATGCAGGGAGGATGTTTCCCCTGGCTGGGGAGTCTAGAACCAGGGGTCACAGTCTCAGGATAAGGGGTCGGCCATTCAGGACTGAGATGAGGAGAATTTTCTTCACTCAGAGGGTGGTGAATCTTTGGAATTCTCTACCCCAGAGGGCTGTGGAGGCTCAGTCGTTGAGTATATTCAAGTCAGAGATCGGTGGATTTTGGGAACTAAGGGAATCAAGGGATATGGGGATCGAGCGGGGAAAGTGGAGTTGAGGTCGAAGATCAGCCATGATCTTATTGAATAGCGGAGCAGGCTCGAGGGGCCGAATGGCCTACTCCAGCTCTTATTTCATATGTTCTTAATATCCCACCTTGACAGTTCCTGTAGACCTACTGAGCGCGATCGACTCCTGCTCCAGCTCCGACAGCACCACGAGGATGGGTGGTCCTTCCCTAGTCTTACTCCTCGCCCTGTTGCTGAGCACTCCCCTCGTTCCTAGAGAACGAGAGGGCGAGAGTTAGTGAGCCTCTCGCACACAGGAGTGTGCAGGCGTGCGGGTCTTCAGTTTGTTGTGCAGATGCAGAGAGGGAGAAGTGGCAGGAGGCAACCGGGATGGGGAGATGTTTGAACTGAGAGGAGCGCGGAGTGAGGTCGGAGGCAATGAGAGAAGACGGTGATCGCGCAAAGGCTAGAATGCGCTGAAAGAATAGTGATGGTGCTTGCTGTGAAGAGAGCAAAAAAGAGACGATTGTGTGTTTGCAATGAGAATGAGAAGTGTTATCGTGTGGCCTTGTGCTGGGTGCTGAAGCATGAATCCCTGGCCCAGGACCGCTCAAAGTGGAGGAGAAAGCATCCGGGAAGGCGCCGAACACCTCGAGTCTCTTCGCCAGGAGCAAGCGGAAGCCAAGCGCAGGCAGCGCACGTCAACCCTTATCTGAGGAAGGATGTTCTTGCCATGGAAGGAGTTCAGCGAAGATTCACAAGGCTGATACCTGGGATGGCAGGAATGACATATAAGGAGAGATTGGGTCGATTGGGCTTATACTCACTGGAGTATAGAAGAATGAGAGGGGATCTCATCGAAACATATAAAATTCTGACAGGTCTGGACAAACTAGATGCAGGAAGAATGTTCCCGATGGTCGGAGAGTCCAGAACCAGGGGTCATAATCTAAGGATAACGGGTAAGCCATTTAGGACAGAAATGAGGAAGAATTTCTTCACCCAGAGAGTGGTGAACCTGTGGAATTCTCTACCACAGAAGGTAGTTGAGGCCAAGTCATTAAATATATTCAAGAATGAGTTAGAAATATTTCTTAAACCTAAAGGTATCAAGGGATATGGGGAGAAGGCAGGTACAGGGTACTGAGTTTGGATGATCAGCCATGATCTCATCGAATGGCGGAGCAGGCTCGAGGGGCCGAATGGCCTACTCCTGCTCCTATCTTCTATGTTTCTATGTAACCCAAGCACCCCACCCACCCGCCCCATTCAACCACCGTCTGCCCCACCTGTGACAGAGCCTGCAGGTCCCGCATTGGACTCATCAGTCACCTGAGAACTCATCTTTAGTGTAGAAGCAAGTCATCCTCGGCTCCGAGGGACTGCCTAAGAGGAAGAAGAAGCTGAAGCATGCGATATCAGCGTAAGAGGACAGTGTTAGTACCAGCATTACGGTTCAAGGTTCTCACTTGGGCTTCATCAGCACTAAGGTCCGCGCTGTTAAGAAGCACCTTTGTGCTGTCATTCCATCTTGTCCTGGGTCTGCCTCGGGACCTCTTGGTGGTGAGCGCTGTTGCCGGGTGAGACCCATGAGGTGTCCGTGCCAGAGGAGTTGGTAATGGTCAACCCACCGGGACAGCAGTAGTTGGTTAGTCGGATTGCGGCGAGCCTCGTTTAAGGTTTTGTCCGGAGGCATGACATTTCGTAGCGTGCGAAGCGAACTGGAATCAAATCCATCGATTCGCCTCTTCATTACTCGGGTGCGTACCCGCGTTCCTGAGCCGTATTTAAGTATGGATATTACCAAAGCGTTGTGGAGCCGCACTTTGTGGTGTCGGCCGTGGCTCAGTGGGCAGCACTCTCGCCTCTGAGTCAGAAGGTTGTGGGTTCAAGTCCCACTCCAGAGACTCGAGCACAAAAATCCAGGCTGACACTCCCAGTGCAGTACTGAGGGAGCGCCGCACTGTCGGAGGGGCGGTACTGAGGGAGTGCCACACTGTTGGAGGTGCCATCTATCGGATGCGACGTTAAACCGAGGCCCCGTCTGCTCTCTCAGGTGGACATAAAAGATCCCACGGCCACTATTGGAAGAAGAGCAGGGGGAGTTCTCCCCGGTGTCCTGGGGCCAATATTTATCCCTCAACCAACATCACTAAAACAGATGATCTGGTTATTATCACATTGCTGTTTGTGGGAGCTTGCTGTGCGCAAATTGGCTGCTGCGTTTCCTACATTACAACAGTGACCACACTTCAAAAAGTACTTCATTGGCTGTAAAGCACTTTGGGACGTCCTGAGGTGGTGAAAGGCGCTGGAGAAATGCAAGTCTTATTTTTATTTAGTCTTTGGGATTGCGACTTACGTTCGATCTCCGTGGGTGGGATGGAGAGTTCATTGCTGACAAGTGCAACGTGACTACAGCAGTCAAGAAAAGAGTCCCCACTAAAGGAAATCGCACTTGTGTCCCTGGTTCCAGTGTCTTGGGGCTGGATTTTCAATGACCCGTGGAGTCGGGTTTGGAGGCGTGTGGGGGGTTAAAGTTGCAGGGTCGGGGGTCCCGACCCCATCCCGACTCCATCCCGCCTCCACGCAATTTTGACAAAATCGGTCGCGGGGTTCCCGACTCCGTCCCGCCTCCAAGAGGCGGGAGAGGCCATTAAAGCCCTTAACAAGCCCTAAATTGGCTCTGTAATGCCATTTTGAAACGTTTTAGCTAGTTTAACCCTTTTCCCACGTGAAGTACGCCTGATGTGAAACACGCCAGTGAAACCTGGCGGGAGCACAAGTGGATAGCTGACTATCAGCTGCAGGTCCACTATTACAACGGAGATGTGATGAAGGTAGTAGTAGTATTAGGTCTGAAAGTCGCCTCTGATGCTGCTGCATTGAATGTCTTCACAGACTGCCTGGGAGGACTTGGTTGCAATAAAATTCATTCTCTCTCTCTCTCTCTCTCTCTCTCTCTCTGAGATGAGCATTTTGCATCCAGGTCCTCTCACAGCAAAGGCCGGGCAATCTCTGAGACCAGGCAGTCAGTCTCTGACCTGCAATGATGACATCATCAGAGGCGACTTTCAGACGGAAACCACTAATTGGTTCATGGGTTCCCACATGCTGGAACTCAATTGCCCAATTAGGTGAAAATTGTATCATTCATCCACATTAATCTGGAGTCGGGGGGGCAACACAAAATGCGGGTAACACGACCCCAACCCGACCCCAAGACAAAATCCAGCCCTTGGTATCTGTTGCACAGGACGCAGGAATTATATCGCATTCTCGCGTTTGCGCTGTCGTCTCCTTTCAGCTGTCCCGAAGACCAAGGCTGCACGTCTCTTGGTCGAAGAGTCGGAGGGCTTCGTTGAGGGTGTCCACAGTTTCGACTACATTGTCAGCTATCTGTAGACATGTAGGGGAGGGGCGCAATTTTAACCCGACTCACTCGGCACGTGGATTTCCCCGCCCCCCCCCCCGCTCAGGCCTGAGTTAAAATTACAGTCGGGTCTCAATGATGACATCGGGCCGCACCGTGCGTAATGCAAAGAAGGACCCCGTTGGCTCCGGGCACGTGTCCTTGCCGCCCGCTCGGGAGAGCGGGTTAAAATCGCAGGCGTCGCCGTCAATAGCGGCATTCGGACAGGTACGAGCCAGGGCGATTTTAACTGCCCGCCCGCCTGGTTTCTGCGGAGCGAGTCAGGTTAAAATCGCCCCCAGTTCGTTGCTTTGTCCTTGCCGATTTTTATGTACGGTTTTCTCAGCTAGAAACGGGACGCAAATTGACGGGAAAATTCGATTAAACTTTCGAAGTGCCGCCACTTGGAGGCTCCATGGGGTGCACCTGCGCAGCCCACAAAGACAATGGGCTGGATTTTGTCAATGAGGGCGTGTTGGAGGCGGGACTCCAACTTTTTGGGTTGTAGTCCCGCCTCCATCGACTTGTGGCCAACCCACTGTATTTTCCCTTGATTGAGCTTGTTATGCCCACCCAGCGGGCTTAGCAGGCCAATCAAGGGTCCCTTGGATACAGGTGACGTCAGCCATTGAAATTTCATCTGTCAAGAGCTTTTGACAGATGAAATTTCAGCGTTTGACAGCTCTGTGAAGCTGTCAATCACTGACAATATGATTTCTAACGTGAGTCCCTGTACTTAGACTCAGTTCGAAATCAATCCAGCACAGAAAGCAGAGACTGCAGCTTTTGACATCTCCGCGGCCATTCTGCTTTCTGTGCCGTGGATGTGAGGGACTCCCGACACCTTAGCCTGCAGGACAAAGTTAAGGTAAGTAAAAGTTCTTAAAACACTTTACACACACCAAACACACTTACCTCTGCACTCATGCACCCATCACTCACCTGCACACCGGACATCTCGACCCCTCCAAGCCCTCCAGACCGACGGTCCGCCTCGCTAAATCGGCGTGTCGGGAAGCCCACACTTCAGGGCTAAAAATAGGGATTAGGCAAAAAACTGCCTGTTAACTACCTGTTAACAGGCAGTGTATTGGCACTAATCCCCTTCCCGCCTCGGGGAGGCGGGTCCCAGCACAGGTCGGGTACCCGCCTCCTGGGAAACTGGCATGGAGGCGGGTTGGGGGCGGGATGGGTTCGGGACCCCCGAATCTGCTATTTTCACACCACTCCCGCCTCCAAACCCGCCTCCACGGGCCGGTGAAAATTGAGCCCAATAAGCTTGGATCCTTCTGTACTGGGTGGGGGAGCTCCGGGCAGCAAGGACAGGGTTTGGGATTTTACGCGGGATAGGCCACCGGCTGAGAGGTTTACGGATGAATTGGAATTGGTGCGGGGGAGAGCGACAGGCAGGTCATAAAGCAAGCCAAGCACGGACGGGTAGCTGAGGGTTCCGGGAGATCTGCTGTCGAAATCCAGGCAAGGCTAATGGCGCACGCTGTTAAATATGCACAAGTACCACAGCAACTTCAGGCAAGGGGCAGAAGCGCGGTTAAACGTGACTGTCCAGAATTTTTTTTTTAATTCGTTCATTCGCGGGATGTAGACGTCTGCCCAGCATTTATCGGCCATCCCTAATTGCCCTCGAGAAGTTGGTGGTGAACCGACAACTGAATGTCTCGCTGGGCCATTTCAGAGGGGCAGTTAAGAGTCAACCACATTGCTGTGGGTCTGGAGTCACATACCGGCCAGACCGGGTAAGGGCAGCAGATTTCCTTCCCTACAGGACATGAGTGAAGCAGATGGGTTTTCATGCCCTGGAACTCGCTGCCGATGGAAGTGGTGGAAGCAGACACATTCGGGGCTAAAAATTGAGTCGCGCCCACTTTTAGGCGCTAACTTCGCCGGGCCGCTACTTTTAACAAAAAGTAGCGCCCCCCGCGACCGAAATTGAGTGGTAGCGCCCCAAGAGGGAAGCGGGGCGCTGCGAGGGAATATCGCGTTATTGCAGCCCTTCCTCCCCTTCTTAAAGGGGAGGGGGCCGTGCGCGGCGCGACCCGGGGCCCAGCTGGGCCCCCGGGGATCGGGAGTGCCGGCAAAAGAGCCCGGCACTGAAGAGAAGTGCCGGGCTCATGGAACGCAGCCGGCACTCAGTGGGGGGGCGGGTAAGGAGGCCGGGGACAGCAGCGGAGGCGTACGGGGGGCAACAAAAATGGCTGCCCGGCACCTCGCCTTTAATTAGCGCCGCCCCGGCCGCAGGTAGGCACCCCCTGACACCGTCGGACATAGCGTCCGGCGGTAAGTCAGGGGGGCGCTACGAAAGATCACGGCCGGGGCGCTGTGCACGGCGATGACGTCACTGCCGGCGCCGCAGGGCGCTAACGGTTAGCGCCGCCGCTAACCTTCTGCTCTTAGGGCGCTAACGGGAGGCGCAAAGCAACTGAATTTTTCCCCCTCAATGTTTTCAAGGGGAGACTGGATGGGCACTTGCAGGGCTACGGGGACAGAGCGGGGGAACGGGACTGAGTGGATTGCTCTACAGAGAGCCGGCACGGACTCGATGGGCCGAATGGCCTCCTTCTGTGCCGTTATGACTCTGTGGTAGTTTCATTCCAGATTTATTTCATTAAATTTAAATTCCCCAGCTGCCAGTGGTGGGATTTGAACTCACACCTCTGAATCATTAGTCCAGGTTTACTGGATTACTAGTCCAGTAACACAACCACTGTGCGACCCTTCCCCCGTTGCGGTCCAATTGTCAACACTCCGCCTTCAGCTTTGAGAAAACGCCATCCCGCCCTCAGCCTCCCTCCTGTTCTTTTTAGGAACTTGCCCTATTTACCCATTAAACGCGCCACAGAAAGCCCAGCCTTATCATTACAAGCCTATTAACGACATGATCAGTGTTAACGACTGCCAATCAAGCTCTCTGTCGCTGACGAGAAAAGCAGTGTATTTTTTAAACGGTGAGATGATTGGGAAATGTTGGTGTTCAGAGGGACCTGGATGTCCTTGTACACGAATCACTGAAAGTTAACGTGCAGGTACAGCAAGCAATTAGGAAAGCAAATAGTCTGTTGGCCTTTATTACAAGAGGATTTGAGTATAAGAGTAAAGACGTCTTACTGCAATTATATAGGGCCCTGGTGAGACCACACCTGGAGTATTGTGTACAGTTTTGGTCTCCTTACCTAAGGAAGGATATACTTGCCATAGAGGGAGTGCAACGAAGGTTCGCCAGACTGATCCCTGGGATGGGGGGATTGTCCTATGAGGAGAGATTGAGTAGACTAGGCCTATACTCTCTGGAGTTTAGAAGAATGAGAGGTGATCTCATTGAAACATACAAAATTCTTACAGGGTAGATGCAGGGAGGATGTTTCCCCTGGCTGGGGAGTCTAGAACCAGGGGTCACAGTCTCAGAATAAGGGGGCAGCCATTTAGGACTGAGATGAGGAGGAATTTCTTCACTCAGAGGGTGGTGAATCTTTGGAATTCTCTACCCCAGAGGGCTGTGGAGGCTCAGTCATTGAGTATATTCAAGGCTGAGATGGATAGAGTTTTGGATATTAAGGGAATCAAGGGATATGGGGATAGTGCAGGGAAGTGGAGATGAGGTCGATGATCAGCCATGACCTCATTGAATGGCGGAGCAGACTCGAGGGGCCGAATGGTCGACTCCTGCTCCTATTTCTTGTGTTCTTATGAAAATGAACGATCACAAGTGTGGAGTTGCATTCCTCCGTGTCTTGAATTAATCGGGGGATTTTACAAATGCCAAATTTTAAATTTTATAATTTATACTTTTCCTTTCTGTCTCTATTTTTTCTCTCTCTCTCTCTCAAGCAATGTTCCCTGTAACCTTTATCTTTTCCTGCACGGTTTCTCCCGTAGAGAAGCGGGCGCGCGGCCTGCACGGGTCCTCCAGGCCGCGCGGGGCGTGGCCACGCAGCTCAGCGGGAGCGTTGCTCTGGATCCGATCTGTCGTTCCCTCTTCTCTTTCTTTCTCGTTCTGTACCTGAGTTGGCGCGGAGCTCAACAACAACGACATGCGGCCTGCATTCATGTAGCACCCTGAACGCAGCGGAAACGCTTCACAGGAGCGTTGTCCGTCGAGAGCGGGCCACAGATGGAGATATCGGGGGACAGGTGACCCCAAAGCTTGGTTGGAGAGCTAGGTTTTAAAGAGCCTCTTAAATCGATTGAAACATATAAGATCCTAAGGGGTCTGGACAGGGTGGGTGTGGAGAGGATGTTTCCTCTTGTGGGAGAATCTAGAACTAGGGGGTCACTGTTTAAAAATAAGGGGTCGCCCATTTAAGACGGAGATGAGGAGAAATGTTTTCTCACAGAGGGTGGTGAGTCTTTGGAACTCTCTTCCTCAGAGGGCGGTGGAAGCAGAGTCTGTGAATATTTTGAAGGCAGAGGTAGATAGATTCTTGATAAGCAAGGGGGTGAAAGGTTATCGGGGGTAAGCGGGAATGTGAAGTAATCGGATCAGCCACGATCTTATAGAATGGCGGAGCAGGCTCGAGGGGCCGAGTGGCCTACTCCTGCTCCTAATTCGTATGTGCGTATCAAAGGAGGAGAGAGAGGCGGAGATTCCTCATAGAAATTCACCCCTTTTAATTCCCCCTCCTTCTCAGTCCTCCCGCTGTTTATTTCCCAGCCCTTGAACCTCAACGGTTAAGGAGGTGGACAGTTGGTCCGCTCGAGTCCCGGAGGTCCTGTTGCTCTCGCTGCGCCTGCTGTCGCCAGCTCGCGCTCGAAGCCACCGTGCGGGCAGAAGAATGGTTTCCAGGCAGAAGTGTGCGGTGGGGTGGTGGGGGGGGCGGAAATCCGACCAACGGCAGACGCCCTGAGGTGAGACACTCCAGTTAAACCTGGCCTATTATGTCTCGGGAGGAGGGGAGGGGGGGGGGAAAAAGGAATCAGAACTAATTCTATTCAATAAAGCGCATCGGTATTAAGCGTCTTCGACCATAAGTGGGCTTCAGCGAGAAAGGGTTACATTTTCCGGATAATAACAAAGTCTGTCAGCAGCGGTGTGACATTTAAATGTCACACTTTGGTGATGCATTAGCACTCGGTGACCAGAAATGCTTTTATATCACAGCAAGAGTGAGAGGTGTTTTTTTTTATTTTATATATATATATATATATATATATAAATACCCTAAAAATCCCCCTCCCCGTTTCGAAGAGGCAGTCATGTGTTGGCTGTAAGATCGACAGAGGACGGTCATCGAAGGAGGGCCCTTTGTTTAGCTTAGCCCTCTGTGCTGAGCGGAGCCCATCAGAATTCCAGGCCCGTACCCCGTTGCCAGGCAACAGGCCCCGAAGATCCCTCGAGCGTGACAGCAGCCATATTTTGTGTGCTAGAGCTGCTCGCAAGTCGCAGACAGCGAGCAAATAACGGCTCCGATGCCTGCCGCTTATCTCCGACCCTCAGCTGTTTCCTGTAGCGATGCCTGATCTTCCTCCCAAACACCTTCACACACAAAAAAACTGACTCCCTCAATGAGAAAAGTGGGAGACGCTCAGAGAGGGGAACGGTCCTGGTTCAAAGACATCCAGAAATCAATTCATTTGGCTTCTTTTTCTTTCGCACTTTCTCCAGTAACGTTGTTGCGCAACTGCGAAGGCGTTTGGGGGGATTTTTCCCAGTCTGTTTCTGGAGTTATCCGTTTTATCCCCTTTCCTCCGAGCAATGAGGTGAGCACGCATCCCCGTTTTGCGGGGAGAGTCTCCCGGGATGAGGTAGTGTGCCCCCCGGGCAAAGAATGTCCCCCCGGTTCACTGAAACTCGTCCCCGAATAGACGAGAGCCGCAGTCATTGGGACGTGTGCGCGTCACGCCGTTCGCCGCAGTCACAGTGGACTGAACGGTGTTGTCGTATTATTTGTAAACGGCGCCTGAGCGCGCTTCAATAGCGTGACGTCACGTCCGCGGTAATTATACGCACATTCGCTTCGCTTTCGCAGTGTCGCTGTGCAACTGTTAAAATGTCGGCTGCTGAAAGAATGTTGCCTCGCTGCGCAGCGCAAACCACACCATCCGTCCTGGCGACCGTGCTGCGATCCCGCCCAGTGTCTCCCCGGATTGGCTTCAGAAAATATGGTCACCCGAGGTTATATAGGACACTCACTCACACTCACTCACACTCACTCACACTCACTCACACTCACTAACACACTCACACTCACTCACACACTCACTAACACACTCACTAACACACTCACACTCACTCACACTCACACACACTCACTAACACACTCACACTCACTCACACTCACTAACACACTCACACTCACTCACACTCACTAACACACTCACACTCACTCACACTCACTAACACTCACTCACACTCACACACTCACTCACACTCACTCACACACTCACTCACACACTCACTCACGCACTCACTCACACACTCACACTCACTCACACACTCACTCACACACTCACACTCACACACACTCACACACTCACACACACACTCACTCACACACTCACTCACACTCACTCACACACTCACTCACTAACACTCACTCACACTCACTCACTCACACTCACACACCCTCACACTCACTCACACTCACACACACTCACACTCACACACACTCACTAACACACTCACACACACACTCACTCACACTCACTCACTCACACTCACACACACTCACTCACACTCACTCACACTCACACACTCACACACTCACTCACACACTCACTCACACACTCACACTCACTCACACTCACTCACACACTCACACACACACTCACACACACACTCACTCACACACTCACACACTCACACTCACTCACACACTCACTCACTAACACTCACTCACACTCACACACCCTCACACTCACTCACACTCACACTCACTCACACACACTCACTCACACACACACACACACTCACTAACACACTCACTCACACACTCTCACTCACACTCACACTCACTCACACACTCACACTCACTCACACACACACTCACTCACACACTCACTCACTCACACTCACTCACACTCACTCACACACTCACACACACACTCACACTCACACACACACTCACACTCACACACTCACTCACACACTCACACTCACTCACACTCACTCACACTCACACACCCTCACACTCACTCACACTCACACTCACTCACACTCACACACACTCACACACACACTCACTCACACTCACTCACACACTCACACTCACTCACACACACTCACACTCACTCACACTCACTCACACACACTCACACTCACTCACACTCACTCACACTCACTCACACTCACTCACACACACACACTCACTCACACACACACACTCACTCACACACTCACTCACACACTCACACTCACTCACACACTCACACACACACTCACTCACACTCACTCACACACTCACACTCACTCACACTCACTCACACACACTCACACTCACTCACACTCACTCACACACACTCACACTCACTCACACACACACACTCACTCACACACACACACTCACTCACACACTCACTCACACACTCACACTCACTCACACACTCACACACACACTCACTCACACTCACACATACACTCTCACACACTCACACACTCACTCACTCACACACTCACACACTCACACACACACACTCTCACACACACACACACTCACTCACACACACGCACTCACTCACTCACACACTCACACTCTCACACACACACACTCTCACACACACGCACTCACTCACTCAAACACACACACACACTCACTCACACACATACTCACACTCTCACACACTCACACTCATACTCACACACATACTCAAACACACACACACTCACACTCACTCAAACACACACACACACACTCACACACACACACTCACTCACACACTCACACACACACTCACACACACACACACTCACACACACTGTCACACACACTCACACACACACTCACACACACACACACGCACACACACACACACACTCACACTCACACTCACACACTCACTCACACACACACTCACACAAACCTGCCGTCCTTACCCGGTCTAGCCTATATGAGACTCCAGACCCCCAGTAATGTGATTGACTCTTAACCACCCTGTGAAATGGCCAGGCAAGCCACTCGGTGTCGAAATGTGTTCCAGCGATAAGGGGTCGGCCATTTAGGACCGAGATGAGGAGAAATTTCTTCACTCAGAGGGTGGTGAATCTTTGGAATTCTCTACCCCAGAGGGCTGTGGAGGCTCAGGGATATGGGGATCGGGCGGGAAAGTGGAGTTGAGGTCGATGATCAGCCATGATCTCATTGAATGGCGGAGCAGGCTCGAGGGGCCGAATGGCCGACTCCTGCTCCTATTTCTTATGTATTTATCTTATGGGGCTCTAGCCCATCTATTTAACTTCTGAGGGAAATCTCTGTAGAAATACTCAAAGCGAATCAAGCAACACTCCCGAATATTCATCCATCCCGACATTATTCAATCCTGCCGACCAGATAGCATTCTCCACCTGCCCCAGTAGCACAGAAGGCAGCTCTGTCCCGTGGAGTATCTGATTATCTCAGTCTATGCCAGGGCATATTCACAGGACCAAGCAACATCCCTGGCCTCAGAGACCCACCTGGAGCAGAGCAGAGGAGGAGAACGTAAAATCATAGAAATTTATGGCACAGAAAGAGGCCATTCGGCTCATCGTGTCCGCGCCGGCCAACAAAGAGCTCTCCAGCCTAATCCCACTTTCCAGCTCTTGGTCTGTAACCCTGCAGGTTACAAGCGCATATCCAAGTACTTTTTAAATGTGATGAGGGTTTCTGCCTCGACCACCCTTTCAGGCAGTGAGTTCCAGACCCCCACCACCCTCTGGGTGAAAAAAGTTCTCCTCAACTCCCCTCTAATCCTTCCACCAATTACTTTAAATCTCTGCCCCCTGGTTTATTGACCTCTCTGCTAAGGGAAATAGCCCCTTCCTATCCACTCTATCGAGGCCCCTCATAATTTTATACACCTCAATTAAATCTCCCCTCAGCCTCCTCTGTTCCAAAGAAAACAACCCCAGCCTCTCCAATCTTTCCTCATAGCTAAAATTCCCCAGTCCAGGCAACATCCTTGTAAATCTCCTCTGCACCCTCTCTAGTGCGATCACATAACGGATTAAACAGCACATATTTACTCCTGAATGTTGCTGCCCTTGAAGATCACATCCTCAGGAGACTCCAGATAGGGATCGGCAAGCCAACAGCATCAAAGACAAAGGTTTAGTGTTGGGACGCTGGTAAGAACTGGGCGAGGAGTGACAGCGCGAAGAGGTTGAGAAGCTTGATTCGGGGATCCGGGAGTAGAGGGGGGGGTGAGGCTAATAAATAAACAGCGACTACCGATGCAGATTCACCACCGTCCCACTTTCTCCCGAGAAATGTAGGAAAATTCCTTGCAATTTTAGCCCCAACTTCCGTTAATTTCACAGCGGCCTTGCCCATAGCGGGCATTGGGAGGCGTCACAATCATCTCTGCAATGTTACTTAAAACGTTTCTTTTATTTATTCGTTCGTGGGATGTGGGCGTCACTGGCAAGGCCCAGCGTTTATTGCCCATCCCTAATTGCCCCTTGAGAAGGTGGTGGTGAGCCGCCTTCTTGAACCGCTGCAGTCCGTGCGGTGAAGGTGCTCCCACAGTGTTTTCGGGGCAGGATTTTGACCCAGCGACGATGAAGGGAACGGCCTGATATATTTCCAAGTCAGGGTGGTGTGTGTGTGTGTGTGTGTGACTTGGAGGGGAACTTGGAGGTGGTGGTGTTGTCATGCGCCTGCTGCCCTTGTCCTTCTAGGCGGTGGAGGTGGCGGGTTTGGGAGGTGCTGCCGAAGAAGCCTTGGCGAGTCACTGCAGTGCATCTTGTAGATGGAACTTGGTGGAGCTGAGGCCTGTTCACGGAGGGTTAATCTCTGAAGTTGGAGCGTGTGCCTTGGGAGAAAGTGGGAGTTGTTTGAAAGCCAGCGCTTTCGCTATTCTGGTCAAGTCGATGCTCTTATCTACTTTCCCCATGACGTTCCCCTGATAGCCAAGCTGTGTTTGATAAGACAGGCTTTAGTACACAGACCCATAAAGATTAGATATGACAGACAACGAGGGAATTCCAGATGCAAGGAAGGGTCAAAGGCGATTGACTGAATATCAAGCCAAGAATACACGGACGCTGAAGGGTAAGGCAAGTTTTAAATCATCTCACTCAGTCCTGGTTGAAGCTCGTTCACTTTGGTTTACTGCCATGCATTAACTCTTGGAGTGGGCGATTTTCAATAAAGTGAAACATGGACTGAGATAATCAGATACTCCACAGGACCAGAGCTGCCTGCTGTGCTACTGGGGCAGGTGGAGAATGCTATCTGGTCGGCAGAGTTGAATAATGTCGGGATGGATAAATATTCGGGAGTGTTGCTTGATTCACTTTGAGTATTTATACAGAGATTTCCCTCAGAAGTTAAATAGATGGGCTAGAGCCCCATAAGAGAAGGACGGAAGAACTAGGAGCAGGAGTCGGCCATTCAGCCCCTCGAGCCTGCTCCGCCATTCAATAAGATCGTGGCTGATCTTCGACCTCATCTCCACTTTCCTGCACTATCCCCATATCCCTTGATTCCCCTAGAGCCCAAAAATCTATCGATCTCAGCCTTGAATATACTCAACGACTCAGCCTCCACAGCCCTCTGGGGTAGAGAATTCCAAAGATTCACCACCCTCTGAGTGAAGAAATTCCTCCTCATCTCAGTCCTAAATGGCCGACCCCTTATTCTGAGACTGTGACCCCTGGTTCTAGACTCCCCAGCCAGGGGAAACAGCCTCCCTGCATCTACCCTGTCAAGCCCTGTAAGAATTTTGTCTGTTTCAGTGAGATCACCTCTCATTCTTCTAAACTCTAGAGAATATAGGCCCAGTCTACTCAATCTCTCCTCATCGGACAATCCCCCCCCATCCCAGGAATCAGTCTCGTAAAATGAGCCAGGGTTCCACGACTGTGGAAATCGGGAGAAGATGCACCACACGGTCCATCAGCCTATCAACGCCCGTTCTCTAGGCTCGGGCATGAGGAAGGATCACCTGGGCGAGGTGTCAGAGCGTCTCCAGGACGTGTGGAATGATATCCCAGTGCCAGGCAGTGCCTTCAGGAGATTAGCAGAGATAATAGGGAGGGGAAAAAAATGCGGAAAAGAACAGCATCAACGATTTGAGAGAACTGAGATGTTCTACCTATCAGGAAAGGCTGAGCAGGCTGGGGCTCTTTTCTCGACAACAACAACAACAACTTGCATTTATATAGCGCCTTTAACGTAGTAAAACGTCCCAAGGCGCTTCACAGGAGTATTATAAGACTAAAAATTTGACACCGAGCCACATAAGGATAAATTAGGGACAGGGGACCAAAAGCTTGGTCAAAGAGGGAGGTTTTAAGGAGCGTCTTAAAGGAGGAGAGAGAGGCGGAGAGGTTTAAGGAGGGAATTCCAGAGCTCGGGCCCAGGCAGCTGAAGGCACGGCCGCCAATGGTGGAGCGATGATAATCAGGGATGTGCAAGAGGCCAGAATTGGAGGAGCGCAGAGATCTCGATGGGTTGTGGGGGCTGGAGGAGGTTACAGAGATAGGGAGGGGGACGAGGGCCATGGAGGGATTTGAAAACAAGGATGAGAATTTTGAAATCGAGGCGTTGCTTAACCGGGAGCCAATGTAGGTCAGCGAGCACAGGGGGTGATGGGCGAATGGGACTTGGTGCGAGTTAGGACACGGGGGCAGCAGAGTTTCGGATGACCTCAAGTTTACATCTAGAAAAGAGAAAACTGAGGGGTGAACTGATCGAGGTCTTTAAGATTATGAAGGGGTTCGATAGGGTGGACGTAGAGAAGATGTTTCCACTTGTGGGGGAGACCAGAACTAGGGGCCATCAATATAAGATAGTCACTAATAAATCCAATAGGGATTCAGGAGAAACTTCTTTACCCAGAGAGTGGTGAGAATGTGGAACTCGCTACCACAGGGAGTGGTTCAGGCGAATAGCACAGATAGATTTAAGGGGAAGCTGGATAAACACATGAGGGAGAAAGGAATAGAAGATATGTTGATGGGGTGAGATGAAGAGGGGTGGGAGGAGGCTGGTGTGGAGCAGAAACACCGGCACGGACGGAATGGCTGGTTTCTATGCGCTAAATACTGGGTAATACTTTGTGAGTTTCAGAGATTATGGAAAAAGTGAAGCAGCACAGCCTTGTCAACTGTTGCCCTCAGTACTGCAAGCCGTCTGCTAAGCTGCTTAACTCCGATTGTGGGCCCCACCAACCGCTAACCCTTGACTGTCTATTAAACTGAATAAAAAGTCTTCTAAAATAGGGAAGGGAGTGCAGCAATGTGTGTGAGTGTGTGTGTCTTTGCCCGCTCCGAGACTCCCAAAACAACCGCTCTACTCGGAGCTCCGACACGGCAGGAGAGCCTCAGGTGGGCAGAGGAAACGCTTCAAGGACACCCTCAAAGCCTCCTTGAAAAAGTGCAACATCCCCACCACCGACACCTGGGAATCCCTGGCCCAAGACCGCACAAAGTGGAGGAGAAGCATCCGGGAAGGCGCCGAACACCTCGAGTCTCTTCGCCGGGAGCAAGCGGAAGCCAAGCTCAAACAGCGGAAGGAGCGCACGTCAACCCAAGAAACCCACACACCCGCCCCTTCAACCACCGTCTGCCCCACCTGTAACAGAGACTGTAGGTCCCGCATTGGACTCATCAGTCACCTGAGAACTCATTTTTAGTGTGGAAGCAAGTCATCCTCGGTTCCGAGGGACTGCCGAAGAGGAAGAAGAAGAAGTCTTTGTAGATGATTGGGAAGAGGAGAGTATGTACATGTGCACGTGCAGCTTATTGGGAACACGATGTATTGATGGATATCGCGGGCAGTTTAGTCAGAAGGGAATCCAATAATGACGTATATCTGGACGTTGAATATTAGAAAAAGAAGCAAGGGCGGATCTTTTGTTGCTCGCTTCAGGAATGGGATGCACGATTGGAATATGCACGGGTGTGAAGATTATTCAGAAGCAACGATAAGAGCGCGCGGGCTCGAAATTTGTCTCGGGCGCTGGGGCGAAATGGGCAGCATCGGATCGCCCGCTCGTTATAAAAAAGACTCGCGTTTCTACAGCGCCTCGCACGACCACCGGACGTCCCAAAGCGCTTCACAGCCAATGAAGTACTTTTTGAAGTGTGGTCACTGTTGTAATGTAGGAAACGCAGCAGCCAATTTGCGCACAGCAAGCTCCCACAAACAGCAATGTGATAATGACCAGATCATCTGTTTTTAGTGATGTTGATTGAGGGATAAATATTGGCCCCAGGACACCAGGGAGAACTCCCCCTGCTCTTCTTCCAATATTGGCCGTAGGATCTTTTACGTCCACCTGAGAGGGCAGATGGGGCCTCGGTTTAATGTCTCATCCGAAAGACGGCGCCGCCGACAGTGCGGCGCTCCCTCAGTACTGCCCCTCCGACAGTGCGGCGCTCCCTCAGTACTGCCCCTCCGACAGTGCGGCGCTCCCTCAGTACCTGCCCCTCCGACAGTGCGGCGCCCCCTCAGTACTGCCCCTCCCACAGTGCGGCGTTCCCTCAGTACAGCCCCTCCGACAGTGCGGCACTCCCTCAGTACTGCCCCTCCGACAGTGCGGCGCTCCCTCAGTACTGCCTCTCCGACAGTGTGGCGCTCCCTCAGTACCGCCCCTCCGACAGTGCAACGCTCCCTCAGTACTGCCCCTCCGACAGTGCGGCGCTCCCTCAGTACCGCCCCTCCGACAGTGCGGCGCTCCCTCAGTACCGCCCCTCCGACAGTGCGGCGCTCCCTCATTACTACCCCTCCGACAGTGCAGCGCTCCCTCAGTACAGCCCCTCCGACAGTGCAGCGCTCCCTCAGTACCGCCCCTCCGACAGTGCGGCGCTCCCTCAGTACTGGCACGGTGAGTGCCAGTCTAGACTTTTGTGCTCAAGTCTCTGGAGTGGGGCTTGAACCCACAACCTTTTGACTCAGAGGCAAGAGAGCGAGAGCTACCCACTGAAGGGGCCTGAATATCAGTCGCTGCCTTTAACAGGCGGCCGATCCTGTACCGCCCGCTTGGCGCCACTGCCCAAGACCAATTTCTCGCCCTATGTGTTTTTGCGTGGAGAGTGAGTGTGTGTGTGTGAGTTCCATATACACGGAGTGAAGCTGTTGTTGGCGTGACGTAAGACGCTAAGACCCGGGCGCCGATCGACAACGAGTTGAAGCTTCCTCGGTCAAGCTCGGGCGGAAATCTGCAGCGGGTCCCTACACCGACCTTGCTGTCAGCGACTCGCACCAAAGCCTCCTGGGCGCTCCCGCCAGCGTACGACGGAATATCAACGGAAAAAAACGTGCGCCGTCGTGGCCGCCATTGAACGCGCGCAACGTAGACCGTTGATCCGGCTGGAAAAACCGGCAGAAGTAATGGCTTCGGGGGTCCCCCCCTGCCGTGCTTAAAATTGCGAGCTTAGATCACGCCCGTTCAGAACCGGGCGCTAATGCAGGAAACTCACGCCCGCTGGAGGCCAGAGCTTTGGTCGGGATCTGATGGACGCAGCCTCATCGTACCGCGCGGGGGGGTGCCTGAGAAAATTGGCACGCGGCGACGTCTTGGCGTAAAAGTCGGCAGAATTTCCTGAAAAAAAAAGGCCGGAACTTTCCAGGAAATTCCGGGCCAGCGAAGGGTCGGGTCGCAGCATACATAAAAACATAAGAAATAGGAGCAGGAATAGGCCACTCGGCCCCTCGAGCCTGCTCCGCCATTCAATGAGATCATGGCTGATCTTGGGCTCAAAGTCGCTCCCCATAATTCTTCACTCCCTAAACTTGCAAAAATCTGTCTATCTCCACCTTAAATGTATTTAATGACCCAGCCTCCACGGCTCTCTGGGGCAGAGAATTCCACAGATTTACGACCCTCTGAGAGAAGAAATTCCTCCTCATCTCAGTTCTAAAAGGGCGACCCTTTATTCTGAAACTATGCCCCCGAGTTCTAGATTTCCCCACGAGGGGAAACATCCTCTCTGCATCTACCTTGTCGAGGCCCCCTCAGAATCTTATATGTTTCAATAAGATCCCCTCTCATTCTTCTAAATTCCAATGAGTAGAGGCCCAGCCTGCTCAACCTTTCCTCATAAGACAACCCCTCATCTCTGGAATTAACCGAGTAAATCATCTCTGAACTGCCTCGGTACTGGATAAATACAGAAAGGAGATTATGATAAGGTACAGGAAACAAGGCCTGAACTGAGGCCTGAACGCAGCACAGGCAAGAAGGACTATGTTTTGGCCTCACATAGACGTGAAGAAAAAGACAGACCATTTGAGACCAGTCCCAAGGTGCAGAAGCTCTGGGTAAAGAGACAATTGTTTTAAGCAATTAAAAAAAAAAGCATCACTTATTAAAAATGTGACATCCCTTCAGATGACAAAGCAGTGGCCCGAGGAGGACATCAAACCCCGCGCCCCGAGGAGCGGAAAATCGCATCGACTACACGCACGGCAGGGCCGCAACAGTTGAGACTGTGATGTCTGGCAACATTTCAGGACTGATCTCCGTTTTAACGCTTTCCTGATCTCCTCCTTTTCCCCCCCTCCGCCGCCAACAGACGATCGTAGATTGGCCGAGTCTCACCGTGGAGCTTCACGACCATCCCCTGCCCCCGAGCAACCGCGCCCCACCGCAATATATCGCAGGGCGAGGCGCGGGACCTAAAACCGCCCCGCGCCGACCGCCTTTCGGGCCTGGTCTCCCGATAGTCCTCATATTCGTGGCGGCCACTGTGAAAGTCCAACGCAGGAACGGAGCAACGTTTTATAAAATGACAGAAAAACTGGTGAGGCTCTGGTACAGGCCCACTGGGGCGTCAGGAAAACAGCCTCTTCCCTCAAAGAGGACAGGGCACCCTGTCAGAAGTGCAGGTAGAACACAGTCACGTCGTGGCTTTAACCACGGGCATCACAGCGAGGAATGCAAAAAAAAGTAAAACACTGGATTCCCAAAGACTCCCCCAGACGCCCAGTTTCTGATTCGTAAGAACGCGAACACGCGCGCCGACTTGCGTGTGCGCGCGCGAAATGTTTGCGACTTCACAAGATCACGCGTGTGTGTGTGTGTGCGCTCGCGTGTGGGTGTTTGAGTATATGGGCGTGAATGAGGGGGCTCGCGCGCGCACGCACATTTGTGTGTGCACGGTTGGTCCTACGCGGGCCTGTGTTCCTTTGCGTGCGTGTACATACAACAACATGCGCGTGTGTGTGTGTTTCTCGGGGGGGGCACGTGCGTGCATCAATGCTCCCTTTAAGCCGCGCCCTGCGCGCAGCGCTCCAGGGGTCCCGGGGGAGACGGCTTTTAAACTGAAAACAATTTCGAACGGGCCGTGCAGCCCCCCCAAAAAATGACAGGGGACACTGGCGTGTCTGTGGTCATTTACGAAGTGTATATCATCTGTCGTGTGTAGATATGTGTGTGTGTGTGTGTGTGTGTGTGTATAGTGGTCCTCTACGTGGTCATGTGAGCTTGCGCCTATACTGGATGCGCGCGCTCAAATGTGCGAAGGAATGCGAATCTTCAGCCGGACACTGTTTGCCAGCGAGTGCGCTTTTGACTTCACTTCAAAATGCAGACTGGCAAGATCCCACCATGCTGATGTCTCCCATCAGCAGTAACTCCTCACCAGCCCCCATTAAGCAGAACACAGCCTCCGGGCAACGTAACTAACAGCACAGTACAAACGTGGAGATAGATAAGCAGCAGTACTCACCTTCAATCATGTGCTCTTCTACAGGCCGGCGGAGAGGCGGGGAGCAGCGGAGGAAGAAATAAGAGAGGGACACAATTAGACACCAGCATGCTACCGCAGTAAACAGCACTGAACATCAGAAATCGCAATGTTACTCCTCCCCAAGACGTTCTTAGATCAGAAGAAGAATTAGGAGCAGGAGTCGGCCATACGGCCCCTCGAGCCTGCGCCGCCATTCAATATGATCATGGCTGATCCTCTATCTCAATACCATATTCCCGCTCTCTCCCCATACCCCTTGATGCCTTTTGTGTCTAGAAATCTATCTATCTCCTTCTTAAATATAGAAACATAGAAACATAGAAACTAGGAGCAGGAGTAGGCCATTTGGCCCGTCGAGCCTGCTCCACCATTCAATACGATCATGGCTGATCATCCAAATCCAGTACCCTGTCCCTGCTTTCTCACACAGAATCCCCATCGAGCCTGCACCGACACATATCCCACCCTATCCCCGTAACCCCACGTATTTAATTCCCCCTAACATATCCCATCCTATCTCTGTAACCCCACATATTTAATCCCCCCCCTAACACTAAGGGTCAATTTATCATAGCCAAATCAACCTAACCCGCACATTTTTGGACTGTGGGAGGAAACCGGAGCACCCGGAGGAAACCCACGCAGACACGGGGAGAATGTGCAAACTCCACACAGACAGTCACCCGAGGCCAGATTCGAACCCGGGTCTCTGGCGCTGTGAGGCACCAGTGCTAACCACTATGCCACCGTGACTTGGCCTCCACAGCCTTCTGTGGTGGAGAATTCCACAGGTTCACCACCCTCTGAGTGAAGAAATTTCTCCTCAACTCAGTCCCTAATGTCCTATCCCGTATCCTGAGATTGTGACCCCTCGTTCGAGACCCCCCCAGCCAGGGGAAACATCCTCCCTGCATCCAGTCTGTCTAGCCCTGTCAGAATTTTATACGTTTCAATGAGATCCCCTCTCATTCTTCTAAACTCTAGTGAATACAGGCCTAGTCGACCCAATCTCTCCTCATACGACAGTCCTGCCATCCCAGGAATCAGTCTGGTGAAGGTTCGATGCACTCCCTCCATGGCAAGTATATCCTTTCTTAGGTAAGGAGACCAAAACTGCACACAGTACTCCAGGTGTGGTCTCACCAAGCCCCTGTATAACTGTAGTAAGACATCCTTGCTCCTGTACTCAAATCCTCTTGCAATGACGGCCAACATACCATTTGCCTTCCTAACTGCTTGCTGCACCTGCATGTTTGCTTTTAGTGACTGGTGTACAAGGACACCCAGGTCCCTCAGTACACTTGTGGAACCATATCCCTTGGTTCCCTCAGTATCCAAAATCTATCGATCCCAGCCTCCAATATACTCAGCGAATGTGCATCTGGGGTAGAGAATTCCAAAGAGTTCTCCCCGGTGTCCTGGGGCCAATATTTATCCCTCAACCAACATCGCTAAAGCAGATGATCTGGTCATTATCACATTGCTGTTTGTGGGAGCTTGCTGTGCGCAAATTGGCTGCCGCGTTTCCCACATTACAGCAGCGACCACACTTCAAAAAGTACTTCATTGGCTGTAAAGCGCTTTGGGACGTCCTGAGGTGGTGAAAGGCGCTATAGAAATGCGAGTCTTTCTTGAGCAACCTTCAGCGGCCTTCCCTGTTAACTTACTCCACAAGTGTATTAACCTTTGGGTAGAAGGAGTTCTACCTGACTTCGCCTCGTTCTGATAACTTCCTAACTTTTATTCCATGTCCACTGGGACTTGGTTATAGTCCAACAGCTTTATTTGAAATCACAAGCTTTCACCTGACGAAGGAGCAGCGCTCCGAAAGCTTGTGATTTCAAATAAAGCTGTTGGACTATAACCTGGTGTTGTGCGACTTCTCACTTTTGTCCACCCCAGTCCAACACCGGCATCTCCGCATCACTGGGACTTGAACCTTGCGTCACAGTGAACCAAATATCTGCGTCAATTATCAATCCTTTTTCAGAACTTGGAAGACTCAATTAGGTCAAGTCTAAATCTCTTCTCCAAATACCAAAACCAAGCCATCAACCTTTCCAAATCATCAATGTTACTGCTACCCAGAATAGTGGACGAGGGGTGAAATGGCCTTCTCCTGCTCCTATTTCTTATGTTCTTATACATGGAGATACTGTTCTGTTTAATTAACTGTCGAGACATGTAGAAGAGTTAAAAATGTACAAACAAGGACTGAACTGCACCATGTGGTTTGAATCTTAAGTCATGAGACGCAGCAAACTGCATTTATACAGCGTCTTTAACGTAGTAAAACATCCCAAGGCGCTTCACAGGAGCGATTATCAATCACAATTCGACACCGAGCCACATCAGGAGATATTAGGACAGGGGCTTGGTCAAGAGGTCGGTTTTAAGGAGCGTCTTAAAGGAGGAGAGAGAGGCGGAGAGGTTTAGGGAGGGAATTCCAGAGCTTAGGACCCCAGGCAGCTGAAGGCACGGCCGCCAATGGTGGAGCGATTAAAATCGGGGGGGATGCGCAAGAGGCCGGAATTGGAGGAGCGCAGAGATCTCGGGGGGTTGTAAGGCACTCGGAGCTGGACATGGGATTGCGCCCGAACCGGAGACTGTGGGCCAGAGCAAGAGGCGGGTACAGAGGTAGAGCATCCCAACATCTCTTGCACTAATGAGACCTCTCTACAGATACTATAAGGCCTCGAATCTCATTGGAGGGAAAACCTACTGCCAGGCTCCCAGAATCTACTATCCATTATATATCACACTATGCATAACATTGCTATCATCTCTTGTCCCATTTGAAATAAATTGAAATACAGCAAGTCCCAAGTGTGAGGAAACTTTCACTGAGTCAGTGTTGAGATTTTCAAATTAATTTGAGAGTGAACGTGATTGACATTCTGAGCTCTAATCAGGAAGGTGAGGCGCATTAAGAATCAAGAATAGCTGAGGTTGCATGGGCCTGGCGACGGCAGACATAACTGGTAATCGTCAAGAGTCAAGTCAGGAGAAGATGTCATCGTCCATTGCAATAGATGTCTGAGACGTGCAGTCTTAACAGCACAAGATCCACTCAATCTGCAAAGACCCTGCATTAGCAAATATCCTGTTGGTATCGAGGGCGGAAATCGCAAGGTTCCACAATCAGCAGGGAGCCGTGAGCGCAGGCCTTAGCAAAGAAAGAACTTGCAGTACTGAGGGAGCGCCGCACTGTCGGAGGGGCGGTACTGAGGGAGCGCCGCACTGTCATGGGGCAGTACTGAGGGAGCGCCGCACTGTCGGAGGGGCAGTACTGAGGGAGCGCCGCACTGTCATGGGGCAGTACTGAGGGAGCGCCGCACTGTCATGGGGCAGTACTGAGGGAGCACCTCACTGTCGGAGGGGCGGTACTGAGGGAGCGTCGCACTGTCGGAGGGTCAGTACTGAGGGAGCGCCGCACTGTCGGAGGGGCGGTACTGAGGGAGCACCGCACTGTCGGAGGGGCAGTACTGAGGGAGCGCCGCACTGTCGGAGGGACAGTACTGAGGGAGTGCCGCATGGCTGATCTGTGACCTAACTCCATATACCCGCCTTTGGCCCACATTCCTTAATACCTTTGGTTAACAAAAATCTATCAATCTCAAATTTAAAATTAACAATTGACATAGCATCAACTACCACACTCCAAATTCAGCACTGACGAGACTTCAAACTGATTGCCTTCCGAGTCAGCGGAGCTCAGTTCCACACTGGATGTTGCATTTACCAACCGGAAGCATTAGGACCGTCGACGTGGAGAAGCTGGGGTTGTTCTCCTTAGAGCGGAGAAGGCTAAGAGGAGATTTGATAGAGGCGTTCAAAATCATGAAGGATTTAGATAGAGTAAATAAAGAGAAACTGTTCCCATTGGCTCAAGGGTCGATAACCAGAGGACACAGATTTAAGGTGATTGGCAAAAGAACCAGAGGCGACACGAGGAGAAACTGTTTTACGCAGCGAGTGGTTAGGATTTGGAACGCGCTGCCTGATAGGGCGGTGGACACAGATTCAATAGGAGCCTTCAAAAGGGAATTGGATAAAAACTGGAAGGAGAAAAAGTTGCAGGGATGTGGGGAGAGAGCGAGGGGAGTGGGACTAACTGGATCGCTCTTCGAAGACTCGATGGGCTGAACGGCCTCCTTCTGTGCTGTACCGTTCCATGATTCTATGACAGCTTTGTCCATCCATGAAAAGCAGACAAATTGTTGCCTTTGAAAATGGTGCCTTGCAAAAAACTGAATTGAACACACAGACCTGTGCCTTGTCCAGTGGAGTCTCAATCAGAGTAATGTGTGCCAACTCGCTTGCTGTCCTCCGTGTGTCCTTGGCTGGCTATCGATTTTCAGCTCAATACAAGTAATATTAAAAGCCCAAGGCAGCAAATATTGTGACACGACTTTACCATTTTAACCCTTTCACTCCCTCTCAGTCACTTCCGAGCAGAGTTTGGATCTACTGCCGAAAACTGAGCTGTCGAGGCAGTCCTGGGGCCAATATTTATCCCTCAATCCACATCACTAAAAAAAAACCCAGAGGATCTGGTCATTTATCACGCTGCTGTTTGTGGGCACCTGCTGTGCGCAAATCGGCTCTCTCCACCTTCTGACAGGCCCTACAGGTTGTACAGCTGTAGACTGCCGGAAGATATCAATGGACTGCTCAGGTGGGCAAATGGAATTCAATCCGGAGAAGTGTGAGGTGATGCATTTGGGGAGGGCCAACAAGGCAAGGGAATACACATTAAATGGTAGGACACTGAGAAGTGCAGAGGATCAGAGGGACCTTGGAGTGGATGTCCACAGATCCCTGAAGGTAGCAGGACAGGTGGATAAGGTGGTTAAGAAGGCATACGGGATACTTGCCTATATTGGCCGAGGCATCGAATATAAGAGCAGGGAGGTTATGCTTGAACTGTGCAAAACACTAGTTAGGCCGCAGCTAGAATACTGCGTGCAGTTCTGGTCACCACATTACAGGAAGGATGTGATTGCACTAGAGAGGGTGCAGAGGAGATTTACGAGGATGTTGCCCGGACAGGGGAATTTTAGCTATGAGGAAAGATCGGATAGGCTGGGGTTGTTTTCTTTGGAACAGAGGAGGCTGAGGGGAGATTTAATTGCGATGTATAAAATTATGAGGGGCCCTGATAGAGTGGATAGGAAGGACCTATTTCCCTGAGCAGAGAGGTCAATAACCAGGGGGCATAGATTTAAAGCAATTAGTAGAAGGATTAGAGGGGAGTTGAGGAGAACTTTTTTCACCCAGAGGGTGGTGGGGGTCTGGAACTCACTGCCTGAAAGGGTGGTAGAGGCAGAAACCCTCATCACATTTAAAAAGTACTTGGATGTGCACTTGTAACCTACAGGGCTACGGACCAAGAGCTGGAAAGTGGGATTAGGCCGGATGGCTCTTTGTCGGCCGGCACGGACACGATGGGCCGAATGGCCTCCTTCTGTGCCGTAAATTTCTATGATTCTATGATTAAGAAAGAAAAGACTTGCGTTTCTCCAGCGCCTTGCACGACCTCAGGACATCCCAAAGCGCTTCACAGCCAATGAAGTACATTTTGAAGTGTAGTCACTGTTGTATTGTGGGAAACGCGGCAGCCAATTTGCACACAGCAAGATCCCACAAACAGCAATGAGATAATGACCGGATCAACTGTTTTAGTGGTGTTGGTTGAGGGATAAATATTGACCCAGGACACAAATATTGGATCCCTGCTGATCTACACTCCACCTTCTCCACTGATTATCCATTCTTTCCGTAACGGAGTGCTCAAATCTGCATACAATTCTCGAACTGCAGCCCCAGTCAGATCAATATTATCTCCTTGCTTTTGTATTCCGTGACGGGAGGAGATTACTTCAGCCGCTACGTACGTGATTCATGAGGGTTTGTCAGTCCTCGGATTTACAGAGCAGAATAAATCACGCTTCGACACCAGTCGATCTCCCCCGACGCTGCACACAGGCCGTGAAGAGAAATCGCACTGGCAATTCTTACACGAGCTTGTGCAAGGAAGACATTAGTAACCTCGCAGAATGGGCGTGTAAATGGCAGGTGAACTTCAATATAGATCGGTGTGAGGCGGCACAGTTTGGTAGGAGGAATAAGGAGGCCACGCACGGCGAGGATAATAAGGGGGTTAAATTTGGTTGATCTGCGCCTCCCGTTAGCACCCTAAGAGGGCGCTAATGGGGCGCAAATCAACTCGCGCCCGGGCGCGACGCCGCTAACACCTCCTGCGAAATTCAGCGAGAGGTTCGCGGCGGCGCTAACCGTTAACGTTGTGCGGCGCGGCGCAGCCGGCGATGACGTCATCGCCGTGCGCAGCGCCCCGGCTGTAATATTGGGTGCCGCCCCCCTTCCCGACTTACCGCCGGACGCTATGTCCGCCGGGGGAGGGGGGAGGGGCCTACCTTGCGGCCGGGGCGGCGCTAGTTAAAGGGGAGGTGGCGGGCGGCCATTTTTGTTGCTGGCCGCCTGCCAGCACCTGCCCCCGTTGCTGTACCCGTGAAGCCCCCCCCCCCCCGCGGGGTGCCGGCTGCTCTCCCGTGAGCCCGGCACTCCTCTTGAGTGCCGGGCTCGTTTGCCGGCACTCCCCCGATCCCTGGTGGCCCAGCTGGGCGCCGGGACGCGCTGCGCCAGGCCCCCTCCCCTTTAATAAGGGGAGGAAGGCCTGCAGTACGACATAGCGCCGCGATATTGGCTCGCAGCGCCCCAAGAGGGACGTGGGGCGCTTCCAGTCGCGCCCCTCCTCCCTTTCGGGGGCGCTACCTGGGAAAATCGGCCGCGGAGGCGCTAACTTTTTCGGGGCGCTAAAATTAAGGGGCGCTGCCGAATTCTTACCCCTAAGTGTCTCAATGAGGTCGAGGAGCAAAGGGATCTGAGGGTACAGATACACAAATCACTAAAAGTAACGACCCAGGTTAATGAGGCCATAAACAAAGCAAACAAAGCACTGGGCTTCATTTCTAAAGGGATAGAATTGAAAAGCAGAGAAGATTCTCCTATCTCCAGGGGAATCAGGGGCTATGGGGATCGGGGCAGGAAAGTGGAGTTGAGGTGGAAGATCAACCATGATCTGATTGAATGGCGGAGCAGGCTCGAGGGGCCGAATGGCCGACTCCTGCTCCTATTTCTGACATTGTTCTTATGTTCTTATGTTATGCTAAACCTGTATCGAACCTTGGTTAGACCACCCTGGTCTCCATATTATAAAAAGCATATCGAGGCACTGGAGAAGGTGCAAGAAAGATTTACTAGAATGATGCCAGAACCGAGAGGTTCTACCCATCAGGAAAGACTGAACAGGCTGGGGCTCTTTACGCTAGAAAAGAGAAGGCTGAGGGGTGACCTGATCGAGGTCTTTAAGATTATGAAAGGGTTCGATAGGGTAGACATAGAGAAGATGTTTCCACTTGTGGGGGAGACCAGAACTAGGGGCCATCAATATAAGAGAGTCACTAATAAATCCAATCGGGAATTCAGGAGAAACTTCTTTACCCAGAGAGTGGTGAGAATGTGGAACTCGCTACCACAGGGAGTGGTTCAGGCGAATAGCAAAGATACATTTAAGGGGAAGCTGGATAAACACATGAGGGAGAAGGGTATTTTTTTTAATTCATGTGCATAGGTCCCTGAGGGTGGCAGGACATATTGAGGGAGCACTTAGCAAAGCATATGGGATCTTGGGTTTTATAAATAAAGGTATTGAGTACAAAAGTAGAGAAGTTATAACATAAGAACATAAGAACATAAGAAATAGGAGCAGGAGTAGGCCAATCGGCCCCTCGAGCCTGCTCCGCCATTCAATAAGATCATGGCTGATCTGATCCTAACCGCCAATCTACTATCTATTATGCTGAACCTTTATGAAGCGCTGGTTAGGCCACAACTGGAGTATTGCGTCCAGTTCTGGTCACCACACTTTCGGAAGGATGTGAAGGCCCTTGAGAGGGTGCAGAGGAGATTTACCAGAATGGTTCCGGGGATGGGGGATCTTAGCTACAAGGACAGGTTGGAGAAGCTGGATTTGTTTTCATTAGAGCAAAGGAGGTTGAGGGGTGATTTGATAGAGGTGCACAAGGTTATGACGGGTTTGGATAGGCTAGACGGGGAAAGGCTGTTCCCACTAGTTGATGGTACAAGGACTAGCGGACACAGATTTAAGGTTTTGGGCAAGAGATACAGGGGGGACGTGAGGGAAAACTTTTTTACGCAGCGAGTGGTGAGGACCTGGAACTCGCTGCCGACGGAAGTGGTGGAAGCGGAGACACTCAATGTTTTCAAGGGGAGACTGGATAGGCACTTGAGGGAAATAAACTTGCAGGGCTACAGGGATAGAGCGGGGGAATGGGACTGACTGGATTGCTCTACAGAGAGCCGGCACGGACTCGATGGGCCGAATAGCCTCCTTCTGTGCCGTTATGACTCTATGACTCATTCTCGGAATGTGGGCGTCGCTGGCAAGGCCCAGCATTTATTGCCCATCCCTAATTGCCCTCGAGAAGGTGGTGGTGAGCCGCCTTCTTGAATAAGTGGCTCGCGAGGCCATTTCAGCAGGCTGTTAAGAGTCAACCACATTGCTGTGGAGTCTGGAGTCAGATATAGGCCAGACTGGGTAAGGTTGGCAGATTTCCTTCCCTAACGGACATTAGTGAACCAGATGGGTTTGTTACGACAATCCGGTAGTTTCATGGTCACCATTATTGATACTAGCTTTTTATTCTAAATTTATTTAATTGAACTTAAATTCCCACAGCTACCGTGGGTGGGATTTGAACTCACGTTTCTGAGTCCTTAGTCCAGGCCTCTGGATTACTAGTCCAGTAACAGAACCACTGTACCCCTGTTGATGGGGGTGAGATGAAGAGGAGTGGGAGGAGGCTGGTGTGGAGCATAAACACCGGCACGGACTAGTTGGGCCCAATGGCCTGTTTCTGTGCTGTAAAAACCGTGTGATACTTTGCAAGTGACTGGACTCCAAGTCCTGAGATCTCAGCAAACACCAACCACACACTTCCGCAAGAAGAACACCCTCACACTGCAGGCTCATAGTCACACCTCAGTCACAAGGCGAGCTGTCCTCAATGAACAGACAGTCCTCTCGTACAGATGCATCCTGTGATGCCGAATGTGTTCCGCTGCGACACACATTCAGTAACGTGTATTCAAGAGATGTTGCTTTTGAGGTTATTTTTAATAAGGACGCAAGAATTAGGAGCAGGAGTCGGCCATACGGCCCCTCGAGCCTCTTCTGCCATTCAATAAGATCGTGGCTGATCTTCGACCTCATCTCCACCTTCCCACCCTAACCCTTGATTCCCCTAGAGTCCAAAAATCTATCGATCTCCGTCTTGAATATACTCAACGACTGAACATCCACAGCCCTCTGGGGCAGAGAATTCCAAAGATTCACCACCCTCTGAGTGAAGAAATTCCTCCTCATCTCAGTCCTAAATGGCCGATCCCTTATCCTGAGACTGTGCCCCCTGGTTCTAGACTCTCCAGCCAGGGGAAACAACCTCTCAGCATCTACCCTGTCAATCCCCCCTCAGAATCTTATATGTTTCAACGAGATCACCTCTCATTCTTCTAAACTCGAGAGAATATAGGCCTAGTCTACTCAATCTGTCCTCACAGGACAATCCCCCCATCCCAGGAGCCAGTCTGGTGAACCTTCGTTGCACTCCCTCTGTCCTTCCTTAGGGAAGGAGACCAAAATCCAGTACACAAACAGTTCATTTAGCAACGTTCATATTGCAGCATTTAATAAACCGCCCGAGCACGCACTCCCAGTTGCTTTCCGCTGCGTGTTCGTTTTAATGAATTTCCTCAACTTGTTTTCGACAAATTCATTCACAGTTTTGAGAATGAGATAACAAGCCACTGAGCTTGCTGAGGTCCCCTGTCAGAAAGCACGTGACAGAAACTGGGCACCGAATGGGAGCTGCGCTTGGAGCACTCGGCCGGTCGCTGTGAACACAACTGAGGCCCGAAATTCGTCCCCCGATAAGTTAGGTTGCCAGTGGCACTGGCGCTCTTCAATAGCAGCTCGTCTAATGTGGGGGGGCCCGTCAATATTGGGTGTTGCTGACACCAATTAAAGGCGGCCTGCGCCGCTTAAAGGAGAGGTGCATTTTGGCAGCAAAGAATCATGGAATGGTTACAGCACGGAAGGATCCATTCGGCCCATGCCAGGCTCTCTGCAAGAGCACTTCAGCCCCGCAAATTTGTTTTCCTTCAGGTACTTATCCAATTCCCTTTTGAAAGCCACGATTGAATCTGCCTCTGCCATGCTATAATCTGAAGATTGTGCGCAGTGGCAGGCCCGGGGGTAGCTGTGAGGGGCACCCCCTCTCTGTTTTTCTGACGCTGCCTTGGATGTATCAGTGGGGGAGGTGGGCAGGAGCGGGACCACCTGTGTCAGCTGTGACTCAGTGGGTAGAACTCTTTCTCTCGCCTCTGTGTCAGAAGGTCGTGGGTTCGAGTCCCACTCCAAGAGATTTGAGCACAAAATTCTGGGCCTGAGGGAGCGCCGCACTGTCGGAGAGGCTGTACTGAGGGAGCGCCGCACTGTCGGATGGGCAGTACTGAGGGAGCGCCGCACTGTCGGAGGGGCAGTACTGAGGGAGTGCCGCACTGTCGGAGAGGCTGTACTGAGGGAGCGCCGCACTGTCGGATGGGCAGTACTGAGGGAGCGCCGCACTGTCGGATGGGCAGTACTGAGGGAGCGCAGCACTGTCGGAGGGGCAGTACTGAGGGAGTGCTGCACTGTCGGATGGGCAGTACTGAGGGAGCGCCGCACTGTCGGAGGGGCAGTACTGAGGGAGCGCCGCACTGTCGGAGGGGCAGTACTGAGGGAGCGCCGCACTCTCGGAGGGGCAGTACTGAGGGAGCGCTGCACTGTCGGAGGGGCAGTACTGAGGGAGCGTCGCACTGTCGGAGGGGCAGTACTGAGGGAGCGCCGCACTGTCGGAGGGGCAGTACTGAGGGAACGCCGCACTGTCGGAGGGGCAGTACTGAGGGAGCGCCGCACTGTCGGAGGGGCAGTACTGAGGGAGCGCCGCACTGTCGGAGTGGCAGTACTGAGGGAGCGCCGCACTGTCGGAGGGGCAGTACTGAGGGAGCGCCGCACTGTCGGAGGGGCAGTACTGAGGGAGCGCCGCACTGTCGGAGGGGCAGTACTGAGGGAGCGCCGCACTGTCGGAGGGGCAGTACTGAGGGAGCGCCGCACTGTCGGAGGGGCAGTACTGAGGGAGCGCCGCACTGTCGGAGTGGCAGTACTGAGGGAGCGCCGCACTGTCGGAGGGGCGGTACTGAGGGAGCGCCGCACTGTCGGAGGGGCAGTACTGAGGGAGCGCCGCACTGTCGGGGGGGCAGTACTGAGGGAACGCCGCACTGTCGGAGGGGCAGTACTGAGGGAGCGCCGCACTGTCGGAGGGGCGGTACTGAGGGAGCGCTGCACTGTCGGAGGGGCGGTACTGAGGGAGCGCTGCAGTGTCAGAGGTGCCGTATTTCGGATGAGACGTTAAACCGAGGCCCCGTCTGCTCTCTGAGGTGGACATTAAAGATCCCATGGCCACTATTGGAAAAAGACTTAATTGTCCAGGACACCGGGGAGATCTCCCCTGCGCTTGCCTCTTCTATGAAGCGCCTTGGGACGTTTTACTACGTTAACGGCGCTGTATAAATGCAGGGTGTTGTTGGTTGAGCACAACATCAAGGCTGACCGTGAGAAATGGCTACTCGCAGACCGCGACCACTTCAAAGCGTAATTTTGCGATGTAAGTAAATTGCTAAACGTCAGTGCGGTTCCAAAGGAGGCAGCTGCTGCCTGCTCGGATGGACGTAAAAGATTCCATGGAATTATTCCAAGGAAAGCTGGTGGTTCTCCTAGTGTCGTGGCCAGCACTCCCCTCAACCTCCTCCAAACCTCGTTCAACTGGTCATTTATCTCATTGACCAGTGACCTGGCTGACCGTGATTACACCTCAGAAAGTTAATTCACTGAATGTGTCGTCCTTTGAGGATGCGACGATGCTCTTTGTAGATTCCAGTTCTTCCTTCAAACGCTTTCCATGTTGCAGCCTCCTCGTGTCCTTTGGCCATCAGCAGTAACCAGGGTCCCATCACCGCCGCCGACCCAAGGCTGTTAATGATCTTTCCGTTGCGAGCGGCGGCTGTTCGTAATGAGGGGGAAACTCTCAGCTTAAAACTGATGTTTCTGTGCAGATGAACTAGTGCTGCGTCAGTGGGATTGTTGCGTCGAATCACATGGAACAAACAGCACAGAAACAGGCCATTGGGCCCAACTAGTCTGTGCCGGCGTTTATGCTCCACCCGAGTCTCCTCCTGTTCCATCCACCTCATCTCAGCCTGTCAGCATATCTTTCTATTCCCTTTACTCTCATGTACTCGTCTAGATTTGTCTATGCTATTCATCCCTTAAGTGCTTCCCCTTAAATGTATCTACACTATTCGCCTCAACCACTCCCTGTGGTAGCGAGTTCCACATTCTCACCACTCTCTGGGTAAAGAAGTTCTCTCCTGAATTCCCGATTGGATTTATTAGTGACTATCTTATATTTTTGGGCGCGGGTCTGATGACGTCATTCGATGACGCGTCATCAGCCGGTTTCCTTAACGGGACCACGGCCACATTGAGTTTGACAGGTTGTTCTGTCAGTGTTCTACAGCATTGAGGGGCTGCAAACACTGACGAGCACTGCACAAGGGCGAACGCTTGCACCCAGGCTCTCCAATGACTCCCTCCCTATGCTTATGAAGGGAGTCACAGCACGCATGGAGGTTCTATTCCCTTCCAAGGGTGGAAGAGACCTCCCCAGGACACCAACTTACCTTGCACCTCCACCCAACCCTCTCTATCTACTTTATCACTTCCCCATCTCACTAGCTAGTTCCACATTCTCACCACTCTCTGGGTAAAGAAATCTCTCCTGATTTCCCTATTGGATTTTTTAGTCACTATCTAGTATTTATGGCCCCTAGTTTCGGATTCTCCCACCAGTGGAAACATTCTCTCCACATCGACCCTGTCCAACCCATTCATAGCTTTCAAGATCTCCATCAGGTCTCCTCCAAGTCTTCTCTTTTCTAATGAGAAAAGCCCCGACCTGTTCAATCTTTCCCGAGAGCTGTCATCCCTCAGTGCTGGTAATGTCCTTGTAAATCTCTTTTGGCACTTTCTCCAGGGCTTCAATGTCCTTCTTATAGTCTGGAGACCAGAACTGTGCACAGCGCTCCAAGTGCGGTCAACCAGGGTCCGATACAAGTTTAACATATCTTCACTACTTTTGAATTCTATACCCCTAGAAATAAATCCCAGTGCTTTGTTACCAGTTTTAATTGCTTTGCTGACCTGTGATGCTGCTTTTAATGATTTGCTCACCTGTATCCCTAGTTCCCTTTGCTCTTCTACCCCATTCAGTTTGTTATTTTCTAAGGCGCGGGTGATGTTTCTGTTTTTCCTACCAAAGTGCATCACCCCACGTTTATCGATGTTAAACTTCACAGAGTACAAAAGTGTGGAAGTTATGCTGAACCTTTATAAAACACTGGTTCGGCCTCAACTGGAGTACTGTGTCCAATTCTGGGCACCACACTTTAGGAAGGATGTGAAGGCCTTTGAGAGGGTGCAGAAAAGATTTACTAGAATGGTTCCAGGGATGAGGGACTTCAGCTACATGGAGAGACTGAAGAAGCTGGGGTAGTTCTCTTTAGAGCAGAGAAGGTTAAGGGGAGATTGACGAGAATGGTTCCAGGGATGAGGGATTTGAGAGACTGGAGAAGCTGGGGTTGTTCTCCTTGGAGCAGAGAAGGTTAGGGGGAGATTGACCAGAATGGTTCCAGGGATGAGGGACTTCAGTTACGTGGAGATACTGGAGAAGCTGGGGTTGTTCTCCTTGGAGCAGAGAAGGTTGAGGGGAGATTTGATAGAGGTGCTCAAAATCACGAGGGGTCTGGACAGAGTAGATAGAGAGAAACTGTTCCCATTGGCGGAAGGGTCGAGAACCAGAGGACTCAGATTGAAGGTGATTGGCAGAAGCTCCAAAAGCGACATGAGGAAAAACTTTTTTACGCAGCAAGTGGTTAGGATCTGGAATGCGCTGCCTGAGAGGGTGGTGGAGGCAGACTCAATCGTGGCTTTCAGAAGGGAATTGGATAAGTACCTGAAGGAAAACATTTGCAGGGCTACGGGGAAAGGGCGGAGGGAGTGGGATTAGCTGAAGTGCTCTTGCAGAGAGCCAGCACGGGCTCGACGGGCCGAATGGCCTCCTTCTGTGCTGTAACCATTCTAGGATTCTACGATTCATTTGCCACTTAATTGCCCAGTTTTCTAATGTCTTCTCGTATTGTGTTGCGTTCTTCCTCAGTGTTCGCTACACGCCCCTGGTTTGGTATCATCTGCAAATTTTGATATTGAGCTACATGTTCCTAAATCCAAATCATTAATGTAAATTGCGAATAGCGGTGATCCCAGCGCTGATCCTTGTGGAATACCACTTTCTACCATCCTCCAATCGGAATAACTACCCTTTACCCCGACAATTCTAAAGGGGGTGCAAGAACAGAGAGGTCTGGGGGTGTTTGTGTACAAACCTTTGAAGGTGGAAGGACAGATGAACAAAGCAGTTAATAAAGCATACGGGATCCTGGGCTTTATGAATAGAGGCACAGAGTACAAAAACAAGGAGGTTATTTTTGCACCAGTGGGTGAATTTCCAATTCGCCCCGTCACCCACCCCATCCAAAACCCTCCCAGATTTAAAACTGGGGCCTTCAGCCCTCCCATCTCCCTTCAGTAATTACTAAATATAAGATTAACTGTAATCATCTGGCAGTGTTCTCTGACTATATATGCTGTGCCTATATGCATCTCTTCACTTCACCTGACGAAGGAGCAGCGCTCCGAAAGCTTGTGATTTCAAATAAAGCTGTTGGACTATAACCTGGTGTTCTGCGACTTCTCACATTTGTCCACCACAGTCCAACACCGGCATCTCCACATCATAAATATAAGGAAGTTGGGAAGGATGGAAGGAAGGAAAGAAAGAGAGAAAGAAAGAGAGAAAAAGAGAGAAAGAAAGAGGGAAAGAGAAAGAGAAAGAGAGAAAGAAAGAGAGAGTGAAAAAGAGAGAAAGAAAGAGAGAGAGAGAAAGAGAGCGAGAGAAAGAGAGAGCGAGAAAGAGAGAGAGGAAGGGAGGGAAGGAAGGAAGGAAGGAAGGAAGGAAGGAGGGAGGGAAGGAAGGAATGAAGGAAGGAAGGAAGAAAGGAAGGAAGGAAGGAGTGAAGGAAGGAAGGAGGGAAGGAAGGAAGGAAGGAGTGAAGGAAGGAAGGAAGGATGGAGGGAAGGAGTGGAGGAAGGAAGGAAGGAGTGAAGGAAGGAAGGAAGGAAGGAAGGAAGGAGGGAAGGAAGGAAGGAGGGAAGGAAGGAAGGAAGGAAGGAGGGAAGGAAGGAAGGAATGAAGAAAGGAAGGAGGGAGGGAGGGAAGGAAGGAAGGAAGGAGGGAAGGAAGGAAGGACTGAAGGAAGGAAGGAAGGAAGGAAGGAAGGAAGGAAGGAAGGAATGACTGAAGGAAGGAAGGAAGGAAGGAATGACTGAAGGAAGGAAGGAAGGAAGGAATGACTGAAGGAAGGAAGGAAGGAAGGAAGGAGTGAAGGAAGGAAGGAAGGAAGGAGGGGAGGAAGACATTTCTCCAGCACCTTTCACAGCCTCAGGACATCCGGAAGCGGTTTACATCCGATGAAGTATTTTTGGTGCGGCCACCGTTTTGCGGGATGTGTCCACTTTTTCTGCTTTGCCATGGACATGCCAGCTGAGATCAGCTTAACTCAGCATTGACCAGCCGGGGACTTGCGGCTTTGCCATTTTGCCCAGCGGGGAGTCTCTCACTGCCGTGACCACAGGCAGGATTCGCGATTCAGTCAGTTCCTTACCAAGTCCCAGTCACGGTTAACCTCCAGGAGGGTAAGGATAGCCACTACTGCTGGCACAGCAGATTTCATGGTCAAAGGCCAGTAATTATATGTAAATTAGTTGGCCTGGATGAGCCTTCTAGATGTAGAGAAGCTGTCAACCAGACAGCATTTACATTCCCTTGAGTGCTGGAGGAACTCTCCTCTGCCAAGCTACCAACCGCAACAGGCCAGAACGTTGACAGGCTATTCAAATCTTTCTATTGACCGACGGCAATGGATATCGGCATTTGGTCAGCTGTCAGGAGAGCGCACCGCCTCCCAACAGCGTCTGAAAGCAAAATATCCTCACTGACCTCATTGTTCCCAAGGTTCCTCTCCCCCCCCCACCCCCCCAGTCCTTGGCCAAGCCCAACCACCTCCAGAGCTTTCCCTCACACCAATGTCTGCCACTGTTCGGTGTTCCCTCAAACCCAAGCCTCTCCAGTACCATTAGATGTAGAGAAGATGGTTCCACTTGTGGAGGGAGTCCAGCACTAGGGGCCGTGAATATAAGCTAATCACTGATAAATCCAATAGGAATTCAACAACAACTTGTACTGATACAGCGCCTTCAAAAGTAAAACATCCCAAGGTGCTTCACAGGAGCGATTATCAAACAAAATTTGACACCG
This sequence comes from Squalus acanthias, assembly GCA_030390025.1. NCBI lineage: Eukaryota > Metazoa > Chordata > Chondrichthyes > Squaliformes > Squalidae > Squalus > Squalus acanthias. The sequence continues at coordinate 1,270,732 of JASTWF010000072.1, forward strand.
AGCCACATAAGGAGATATTAGGACAGGTGACCAAAAGCTTGGTCAAAGAGGTAGGTTTTAAGGAGCGTCTTAAAGGAGGAGAGAGAGGCGGAGAGGTTTAGGGAGGGAATTCCAGAGCTCAGGGCCCCAGGCAGCTGAAGGCACGGCCGCCAATGGTGGAGCGATTAAAATCGGGGAGATTCAAGAGGCCAGAATTGGAGGAGCGCAGAGATCTCGGAGGGTTGTGGGGCTGGAGGAGATTACAGAGATAGGGAGGGGTCGAGGCCACGGAGGGATTTGAAAACAAGGATAAGAATCAGGAGAAACTCAGAGAGTGGTTAGAATGTGGAACTCACTACAAGAAAGACTCCCATTTCTCCAGCGCCTTTCACGACCACCGGACGTCTCAAAGCGCTTTACAGCCAATGAAGTACTTTTTGAAGTGTGGCCACTGTTGTAATGTGGGAAACGCGGCAGCCAAATTGCGCACAGCAAGCTCCCACAAACAGCAATGTGATAATGACCAGATCATCTGTTTTAGTGATGTTGGTTGAGGGATAAATATTGGCCCCAGGACACCGGGGAGAACTCCCCTGCTCTTCTTCCAATAGTGGCCGTGGGATCTTTTACATCCACCTGAGAGGGCAGACGGGGGCCTCGGTTTAACGTCTCATCCGAAAGACGGCACCTCCGACAGTGCGGCGCTCCCTCAGTACCGCCCCTCCGACAGTGCGGCGCTCCCTCAGTACTACCCTCCGACAGTGCGGCGCTCCCTCAGCACTGCCCCTCCAACAGTGCGGCGCTCCCTCAGTACCGCCCCTCCGACAGTGCGGCGCTCCCTCAGTACTGCCCCTCCGACAGTGCGGCGCTCCCTCAGTACTGCCCCTCCGACAGTGCGGTGCTCCCTCAGTACTGCCCCTCTGACAGTGAGGCACTCCCTCAGTACTGCCACTCCGACAGTGCGGCGCTCCCTCAGTTCTGCCCCTCCGACAGTGCGGCCCCTCCGTAGCCCTGCAGGTTACAGCATCCCAAGTGCACATCCAAGTACTTTTTAAATGTGGTTAGGGTTCCTGCCTCTACCACCCTTTCAGGCAGTGAGTTCCAGACCCCAACAACACTCTGGGTGAAGACATTTCCCCTCAAATCCCCACTAAACCTTCCACCAATTACTTTAAATCTGTGCCCCCTGGTTTTTGACCCCTCTGCTAAGGGAAATCGGTCCTTCCTATCTACTTTATCTAGACCCATCATAATTTTATACATCTCAATAAGGTCTCCCCTCAGCCTCCTCTGTTCCAAGGAAAACAGACCCAGCCTATCCAATCTTTCCTCATAGCTAAGATTCTCTACTCCCGGCAACATCCTTGTAAATCTCCTCTGCACCCTCTCGAGTGCAATCACATCTTTCCTGTAATGTGGTGACCAGAGCTGAACGCAGTACTCTAGCTGAGGCCTAACTAGGGTTTTACACTCATCAGTTAGCAAGCAAATAAATCTACTAGGGAGATTCTCAACTCCTAGTGTCACCAAATAAGTTCAGTCACTTTTCACCGCATGCCCGATACGAGACTCCCAAAACAAGCGCTCTACTCGGAGCTCCGACATGGCAAGAGAGCCCCAGGTGGGCAGAGGAAACGCTTCAAGGACACCTTCAAAGCCTCCTTGAAAAAGTGTAACATCCCCACCGACACCTGGGAATCCCAGGCCCAAGACCGCACAAAGTGGAGGAGAAGCATCCGGGAAGGCGCCGAACACCTCGAGTCTCTTCGCCGGGAGCAAGCGGAAGCCAAGCGCAAACAGCGCAAGGAGCGCACGTCAACCCAAGCACCCCACCCACCCGCCCCCTTCAACCACCGTCTGCCCCACCTGTGACCGAGACTGTAGGTCCTGCATTGGACTCATCAGTCACCTGAGAACTCATTTTTAGTGTGGAAGCAAGTCATCCTCGGTTCCGAGGGACTGCCTAAGAAGAAGAAGAAGAAGTCACTTCATTCTTTGCAAAGGGGGATGGGGGGTAGTGTAGGTAAACATGGTCTCTCTAGGGTCCAGTTGACGGTGGGAGATTGGACCTTTCGTGATAGAATGGTACTCCAATAATTGGGACGGGCAGGATTCCAGTACCTCAGTGAACAGCGAGCGATTGTACAACAACATATTGTATACAGCGCCGTTAACGTAGTACAAAGTCCCAAGGCGCTTCACAGGAGCGTTATCAAGTGATCCCAAGCCACATAAGGAGATGTTCGAAAACATAGAAACATAGAAGAAACATCGAAAAATAGGAGCAGGAGTCGGCCATTCGACCCTTCGAGCCTGCTCCACCATTCAATATGATCATGGCTGATCCTCTATCTCAATACCATATTCCCGCTCTCTCCCCATACCCCTTGATGCCCCTTGTGTCTAGAAATCTATCTATCAAATCCTTCTTAAATATATTCAGTGACTTGGCCTCCACAGCCTTCTGTGGTAGAGAATTCCACAGGTTCACCACCCTCTGAGTGAAGAAAGTTCTCCTCATCTCAGTCCTAAATGTCCTATCCCGTATCCTGAGACTGTGACCCCCTCGTTCTAGACCCACCAGCCAGGGGAAACATCCTCCCTGCATCCAGTCTGTCTAGCCCTGTCAGAATTTTATATGTTTCAATGAGATCCCCTCGCATTCTTCGAAACTCTAGTGAATACAGGCCTAGTCGACCCAATCTCTCCTCATACGACAGTCCTGCCATCCCAGGAATCAGTCTGGTGAACCTTGGCTGCACTCCCTCTATGGCAAGTATATCCTTTCTTAGGTAAGGAGACCAAAACTGCACACAGTACTCCAGGTGTGGTCTCACCAAGGCTCTGTATAACTGTAGTAAGACATCTTTGCTTGGGACAGGTGACCAAAAGCTTGGTCAAAGAGGTCGGTTTTAAGGAGCGTCTGAAAGGAGGAGAGAGAGGCGGAGAGGTTTAGGGAGGGAATTCCAGAGTTCAGGGCCCCAGGCAGCTGAAGGCACAGCCGCCAATGGTGGGGTGATGGAAATCGGCGATGGACAAGTGGCCAGGATTGGAGTCCAGCCAACCTGGTTCATTAATGGAGAGCTAGATGTCAGAATCTTCTCCCTCACCGCAGGTGACCTGCAAGCCAATGCCTTAAGGGGCCGAGTGACTGTGGAGTGGGCGCTTGCCAATCACCTGGGCTGACAAGCTGGTTAAAGCCGGCCGTCGCTCAGCCCTGGCTCTTGCCAACCGCTGCCTAAGTATTCTTGGCTTTGTTAATTGGGTTGTGTCGCTACAGGGAGCAACTCTTAATTACTGGATGTCTCAGCCATTTGTTTCGGAGATACTTGAGCTCTTATTCCAGGCTGACACTCCCGGTGCAGTACTGAGGGAGCGCCGCACCGTCGGAGGGGCAGTACTGAGGGAGCGCCGCACCTGTCGGAGGGGCAGTACTGAGGGAGTGCCGCACCGTCGGAGGGGCAGTACTGAGGGAGCACCGCACTGTCGGAGGGGCAGTACTGAGGGAGCGCCGCACTGTCGGAGGGGCAGTACTGAGGGAGCGCCACACTGTCGGAGGGGCAGTACTGAGGGAGCGCCGCACTGTCGGAGGGGCAGTACTGAGGGAGCGCCGCACTGTCGGAGGGGCAGTACTGAGGGAGCGCCGCACTGTCGGAGGGGCGGTACTGAGGGAGCGCCGCACTGTCGGATGGGCAGTACTGAGGGAGCGCCGCACTGTCAGAGGGGCAGTACAGAGGGAGCGCCGCACTGTCGGAGGGGCGGTACTGAGGGAGCGCCGCACTGTCGGAGAGGCAGTACTGAGGGAGCGCCGCACTGTTGGAGGGGCAGTATTGAGGGAGTGCCGCACTGTCGGAGGGGCGGTACTGAGGGAGAGCCGCACTGTCGGAGGGGCAGTACTGAGGGAGCGCCGCACTGTCAGAGGGGCGGTACTGAGGGAGCGCCGCACTGTCGGAGGGGCAGTACTGAGGGAGCGCCGCACTGTCGGAGGGGCAGTACTGAGGGAGAGCCGCACTGTCGGAGGGGTGGTGCTGAGGGAGAGCCGCACTGTCGGAGGGGTGGTGCTGAGGGAGCGCTGCACTGTCGGAGGGGCAGTACTCAGGGAGCGCCGCACTGTCGGAGGGGGCAGTACTGAGGGAGCGCCGCACTGTCGGAGGGGCGGTACTGAGGGAGCGCCGCACTGTCGGAGGGGCAGTACTGAGGGAACACCGCACTGTCGGAGGAGCAGTACTGAGGGAGCGCCGCACTGTCGGAGGGCCGGTACTGAGGGAGCGCCGCACTGTCGAGAGGCAGCACTGAGGGAGCGCCGCACTATCGGAGGGGTAGTACTGAGGGAGTGCTGCACTGTCGGATGGGCAGTACTGAGGGAGCACCTCACTGTCGGAGGGGCAGTACTGAGGGAGCGCCGCACTGTCGGAGGGGCAGTACTGAGGGAGCGCCGCACTATCGGAGGGGCGGTACTGAGGGAGCGCCGCACTGTCGGAGGGGCAGTACTGAGGAAGCGCCGCACTGTCAGAGGGGCAGTACTGAGGGAGCGCCGCACTGTTGGAGGGGCAGTACTGAGGGAGCGCCGCACTGTCGGAGGGGCAGTACTGAGGGAGCGCCGCACTGTCGGAGGGGC
>JASTWF010000072.1:1275844-1369359 GCA_030390025.1 Squalus acanthias
GCACTGTCGGAGGGGCGGTACTGAGGGAGCGCTGCACTGTCGGAGGGCCTGTACTGAGGGAGCGCCGCATTGTCGGAGGGTTGGTACTGAGGAAGCGCCACACTGTCGGAGGCGCAGTACTGAGGGAGAGCCGCACTGTCGGAGGGGCAGTCCTGAGGGAGCGCCGCACTGTCGGAGGGGCAGTCCTGAGGGAGCGCCGCACTGTCGGAGGGGCAGTACTGAGGGAGCGCCGCACTGTCGGAGGGGCAATACTGAGGGAGCACCGCACTGTCGGAGGGCAGTACTGAGGGAGCGCCATACTGTCGGAGGTGCGGTACTGAGGAAGCGCCGCACTGTCGGAGGGGCAGTACTGAGGGAGCGCCACACTGTCGGAGGGGCAGTACTGAGGGAGCGCCGCACTGTCGGAGGAGCAGTACTGAGGGAGCCCCGCACTGTCGGAGGGGCAGTACTGAGGGAGCGCCGCACTGTCGGAGGGGCGATACTGAGGGAGCGCCGCACTGTCAGAGGGACAGTACTGAGGGAGCGCCGCACTGTCGGAGGGGCGGTACTGAGGGAGTGCCGCACTGTCGGAGGGGCGGTACTGAGGGAGCCCCGCACTGTCGGAGGGGCAGTACTGAGGGAGCGCCGCACTGTCGGAGGGGCGGTACTGAGAGAGCGCCGCACTGTCAGAGGGGCGGTACTGAGGGAGCGCCGCACTGTCGGAGGGGCGGTACTGAGGGAGTGCCGCACTGTCGGAGGGTCGGTACTGAGGGAGCGCCGCACTGTCGGAGGGGCAGTACTGAGGAAGCGCTGCACTGTCGGAGGGCCTGTACTGAGGGAGCGCCGCACTGTCGGAGGGGCAGTACTGCGGGAACGCCGCACTGTCGGAGGGTTGGTACTGAGGAAGTGCTGCACTGTCGGGGGGCCTGTACTGAGGGAGCGCCGCACTGTCGGAGGGTCGGTACTGAGGGAGCGCCGCACTGTCGGAGGGGCAGTACTGAGGGAGCGCCGCACTGTCGGAGGGGCGGTACTGAGGGAGCGCTGCACTGTCGGAGGGGCGGTACTGAGGGAGCGCTGCACTGTCGGAGGGCCTGTACTGAGGGAGCGCCGCACTGTCGGAGGGGCGGTACTGAGGGAGCGCTGCACTGTCGGAGGGCCTGTACTGAGGGAGCGCCGCATTGTCGGAGGGTTGGTACTGAGGAAGCGCCACACTGTCGGAGGGGCAGTACTGAGGGAGCGCCGCACTGTCGGAGGGGCAGTACTGAGGGATCCCCGCACTGTCGGAGGGGCAGTACTGAGGAAGCGCCGCACTGTCGGAGGGGCGGTACTGAGGGAGCGCCGCACTGTCGGAGGGGCAGTACTGAGGGAGCGCTGCACTTTCGGAGGGGCAGTACTGAGGGAGCCCCGCACTGTCGGAGGGGCAGTACTGAGGGAGCGCCGCACTTTCGGAGGGGCAGTACTGAGGGAGCCCCGCACTGTCGGAGGGGCAGTACTGAGGGAGCGCCGCACTGTCGGTGGGGCAGTACTGAGGGAGTGCCGCACTGTCGGAGAGGCAGTACTGAGAGAGTGCCGCACTGTCGGAGGGGCAGTACTGAGGGAGCGCCGCGCTGTGGGAGGGTCGGTACTGAGGGAGCGCTGCACTGTCGGAGGGGCGGTACTGAGGGAGCGCTGCACTGTCGGAGGGCCTGTACTGAGGGAGCGCCGCACTGTCGGAGGGGCGGTACTGAGGGAGCGCTGCACTGTCGGAGGGCCTGTACTGAGGGAGCGCCGCATTGTCGGAGGGTTGGTACTGAGGAAGCGCCACACTGTCGGAGGCGCAGTACTGAGGGAGAGCCGCACTGTCGGAGGGGCAGTCCTGAGGGAGCGCCGCACTGTCGGAGGGGCAGTCCTGAGGGAGCGCCGCACTGTCGGAGGGGCAGTCCTGAGGGAGCGCCGCACTGTCGGAGGGGCAATACTGAGGGAGCACCGCACTGTCGGAGGGCAGTACTGAGGGAGCGCCATACTGTCGGAGGTGCGGTACTGAGGAAGCGCCGCACTGTCGGAGGGGCAGTACTGAGGGAGCGCCACACTGTCGGAGGGGCAGTACTGAGGGAGCGCCGCACTGTCGGAGGGGCAGTACTGAGGGAGCCCCGCACTGTCGGAGGGGCAGTACTGAGGGAGCGCCGCACTGTCGGAGGGGCGATACTGAGGGAGCGCCGCACTGTCAGAGGGGCAGTACTGAGGGAGCGCCGCACTGTCGGAGGGGCGGTACTGAGGGAGTGCCGCACTGTCGGAGGGGCAGTACTGCGGGAACGCCGCACTGTCGGAGGGTTGGTACTGAGGAAGTGCTGCACTGTCGGGGGGCCTGTACTGAGGGAGCGCCGCACTGTCGGAGGGTCGGTACTGAGGGAGCGCCGCACTGTCGGAGGGGCAGTACTGAGGGAGCGCCGCACTGTCGGAGGGGCGGTACTGAGGGAGCGCTGCACTGTCGGAGGGGCGGTACTGAGGGAGCGCTGCACTGTCGGAGGGCCTGTACTGAGGGAGCGCCGCACTGTCGGAGGGGCGGTACTGAGGGAGCGCTGCACTGTCGGAGGGCCTGTACTGAGGGAGCGCCGCATTGTCGGAGGGTTGGTACTGAGGAAGCGCCACACTGTCGGAGGGGCAGTACTGAGGGAGCGCCGCACTGTCGGAGGGGCAGTACTGAGGGATCCCCGCACTGTCGGAGGGGCAGTACTGAGGAAGCGCCGCACTGTCGGAGGGGCGGTACTGAGGGAGCGCCGCACTGTCGGAGGGGCAGTACTGAGGGAGCGCTGCACTTTCGGAGGGGCAGTACTGAGGGAGCCCCGCACTGTCGGAGGGGCAGTACTGAGGGAGCGCCGCACTTTCGGAGGGGCAGTACTGAGGGAGCCCCGCACTGTCGGAGGGGCAGTACTGAGGGAGCGCCGCACTGTCGGTGGGGCAGTACTGAGGGAGTGCCGCACTGTCGGAGAGGCAGTACTGAGAGAGTGCCGCACTGTCGGAGGGGCAGTACTGAGGGAGCGCCGCGCTGTGGGAGGGTCGGTACTGAGGGAGCGCTGCACTGTCGGAGGGGCGGTACTGAGGGAGCGCTGCACTGTCGGAGGGCCTGTACTGAGGGAGCGCCGCACTGTCGGAGGGGCGGTACTGAGGGAGCGCTGCACTGTCGGAGGGCCTGTACTGAGGGAGCGCCGCATTGTCGGAGGGTTGGTACTGAGGAAGCGCCACACTGTCGGAGGCGCAGTACTGAGGGAGAGCCGCACTGTCGGAGGGGCAGTCCTGAGGGAGCGCCGCACTGTCGGAGGGGCAGTCCTGAGGGAGCGCCGCACTGTCGGAGGGGCAGTCCTGAGGGAGCGCCGCACTGTCGGAGGGGCAATACTGAGGGAGCACCGCACTGTCGGAGGGCAGTACTGAGGGAGCGCCATACTGTCGGAGGTGCGGTACTGAGGAAGCGCCGCACTGTCGGAGGGGCAGTACTGAGGGAGCGCCACACTGTCGGAGGGGCAGTACTGAGGGAGCGCCGCACTGTCGGAGGGGCAGTACTGAGGGAGCCCCGCACTGTCGGAGGGGCAGTACTGAGGGAGCGCCGCACTGTCGGAGGGGCGATACTGAGGGAGCGCCGCACTGTCAGAGGGGCAGTACTGAGGGAGCGCCGCACTGTCGGAGGGGCGGTACTGAGGGAGTGCCGCACTGTCGGAGGGGCGGTACTGAGGGAGCCCCGCACTGTCGGAGGGGCAGTACTGAGGGAGCGCCGCACTGTCGGAGGGGCGATACTGAGAGAGCGCCGCACTGTCAGAGGGGCAGTACTGAGGGAGCGCCGCACTGTCGGAGGGGCGGTACTGAGGGAGTGCCGCACTGTCGGAGGGGCAGTACTGAGGGAGCGCCGCACTGTCGGAGGGGCAGTACTGAGGGAGTGCCGCACTGTCGGAGAGGCAGTACTGAGAGAGTGCCGCACTGTCGGAGGGGCAGTACTGAGGGAGCGCCGCGCTGTGGGAGGGTCGGTACTGAGGGAGCGCTGCACTGTCGGAGGGGCGGTACTGAGGGAGCGCTGCACTGTCGGAGGGCCTGTACTGAGGGAGCGCTGCACTGTCGGAGGGCCTGTACTGAGGGAGCGCCGCATTGTCGGAGGGTTGGTACTGAGGAAGCGCCACACTGTCGGAGGCGCAGTACTGAGGGAGAGCCGCACTGTCGGAGGGACAGTCCTGAGGGAGCGCCGCACTGTCGGAGGGGCAGTCCTGAGGGAGCGCCGCACTGTCGGAGGGGCAGTCCTGAGGGAGCGCCGCACTGTCGGAGGGGCAATACTGAGGGAGCACCGCACTGTCGGAGGGCAGTACTGAGGGAGCGCCATACTGTCGGAGGTGCGGTACTGAGGAAGCGCCGCACTGTCGGAGGGGCAGTACTGAGGGAGCGCCACACTGTCGGAGGGGCAGTACTGAGGGAGCGCCGCACTGTCGGAGGGGCAGTACTGAGGGAGCCCCGCACTGTCGGAGGGGCAGTACTGAGGGAGCGCCGCACTGTCGGAGGGGCGATACTGAGGGAGCGCCGCACTGTCAGAGGGGCAGTACTGAGGGAGCGCCGCACTGTCGGAGGGGCGGTACTGAGGGAGTGCCGCACTGTCGGAGGGGCAGTACTGAGGGAGCCCCGCACTGTCGGAGGGGCAGTACTGAGGGAGCGCCGCACTGTCGGAGGGGCGATACTGAGAGAGCGCCGCACTGTCAGAGGGGCAGTACTGAGGGAGCGCCGCACTGTCGGAGGGGCGGTACTGAGGGAGTGCCGCACTGTCGGAGGGTCGGTACTGAGGGAGCGCCGCACTGTCGGAGGGGCAGTACTGAGGGAGCGCTGCACTGTCGGAGGGGCAGTACTGCGGGAACGCCGCACTGTCGGAGGGTTGGTACTGAGGAAGTGCTGCACTGTCGGGGGGCCTGTACTGAGGGAGCGCCGCACTGTCGGAGGGTCGGTACTGAGGGAGCGCCGCACTGTCGGAGGGGCAGTACTGAGGGAGCGCCGCACTGTCGGAGGGGCGGTACTGAGGGAGCGCTGCACTGTCGGAGGGGCGGTACTGAGGGAGCGCTGCACTGTCGGAGGGCCTGTACTGAGGGAGCGCCGCACTGTCGGAGGGGCGGTACTGAGGGAGCGCTGCACTGTCGGAGGGCCTGTACTGAGGGAGCGCCGCATTGTCGGAGGGTTGGTACTGAGGAAGCGCCACACTGTCGGAGGGGCAGTACTGAGGGAGCGCCGCACTGTCGGAGGGGCAGTACTGAGGGATCCCCGCACTGTCGGAGGGGCAGTACTGAGGGAGCGCCGCACTGTCGGAGGGGCGGTACTGAGGGAGCGCCGCACTGTCGGAGGGGCAGTTCTGAGGGAGCGCTGCACTTTCGGAGGGGCAGTACTGAGGGAGCCCCGCACTGTCGGAGGGGCAGTACTGAGGGAGCGCCGCACTTTCGGAGGGGCAGTACTGAGGGAGCCCCGCACTGTCGGAGGGGCAGTACTGAGGGAGCGCCGCACTGTCGGTGGGGCAGTACTGAGAGAGTGCCGCACTGTCGGAGGGGCGGTACTGAGGGAGTGCCGCACTGTCGGAGGGGCAGTACTGAGGGAGCCCCGCACTGTCGGAGGGGCAGTACTGAGGGAGCGCCGCACTGTCGGAGGGGCGATACTGAGAGAGCGCCGCACTGTCAGAGGGGCAGTACTGAGGGAGCGCCGCACTGTCGGAGGGGCGGTACTGAGGGAGTGCCGCACTGTCGGAGGGTCGGTACTGAGGGAGCGCCGCACTGTCGGAGGGGCAGTACTGAGGGAGCGCTGCACTGTCGGAGGGCCTGTACTGAGGGAGCGCCGCACTGTCGGAGGGGCAGTACTGCGGGAACGCCGCACTGTCGGAGGGTTGGTACTGAGGAAGTGCTGCACTGTCGGGGGGCCTGTACTGAGGGAGCGCCGCACTGTCGGAGGGTCGGTACTGAGGGAGCGCCGCACTGTCGGAGGGGCAGTACTGAGGGAGCGCCGCACTGTCGGAGGGGCGGTACTGAGGGAGCGCCGCACTGTCGGAGGGGCGGTACTGAGGGAGCGCTGCACTGTCGGAGGGCCTGTACTGAGGGAGCGCCGCACTGTCGGAGGGGCGGTACTGAGGGAGCGCTGCACTGTCGGAGGGCCTGTACTGAGGGAGCACCGCATTGTCGGAGGGTTGGTACTGAGGAAGCGCCACACTGTCGGAGGGGCAGTACTGAGGGAGCGCCGCACTGTCGGAGGGGCAGTACTGAGGGATCCCCGCACTGTCGGAGGGGCAGTACTGAGGGAGCGCCGCACTGTCGGAGGGGCGGTACTGAGGGAGCGCCGCACTGTCGGAGGGGCAGTACTGAGGGAGCGCTGCACTTTCGGAGGGGCAGTACTGAGGGAGCCCCGCACTGTCGGAGGGGCAGTACTGAGGGAGCGCCGCACTTTCGGAGGGGCAGTACTGAGGGAGCCCCGCACTGTCGGAGGGGCAGTACTGAGGGAGCGCCGCACTGTCGGAGGGGCAGTACTGAGGGAGTGCCGCACTGTCGGAGAGGCAGTACTGAGAGAGTGCCGCACTGTCGGAGGGGCAGTACTGAGGGAGCGCCGCGCTGTGGGAGGGTCGGTACTGAGGGAGCGCTGCACTGTCGGAGGGGCGGTACTGAGGGAGCGCTGCACTGTCGGAGGGCCTGTACTGAGGGAGCGCCGCACTGTCGGAGGGGCGGTACTGAGGGAGCGCTGCACTGTCGGAGGGCCTGTACTGAGGGAGCGCCGCATTGTCGGAGGGTTGGTACTGAGGAAGCGCCACACTGTCGGAGGCGCAGTACTGAGGGAGAGCCGCACTGTCGGAGGGGCAGTCCTGAGGGAGCGCCGCACTGTCGGAGGGGCAGTCCTGAGGGAGCGCCGCACTGTCGGAGGGGCAGTCCTGAGGGAGCGCCGCACTGTCGGAGGGGCAATACTGAGGGAGCACCGCACTGTCGGAGGGCAGTACTGAGGGAGCGCCATACTGTCGGAGGTGCGGTACTGAGGAAGCGCCGCACTGTCGGAGGGGCAGTACTGAGGGAGCGCCACACTGTCGGAGGGGCAGTACTGAGGGAGCGCCGCACTGTCGGAGGGGCAGTACTGAGGGAGCCCCGCACTGTCGGAGGGGCAGTACTGAGGGAGCGCCGCACTGTCGGAGGGGCGATACTGAGGGAGCGCCGCACTGTCAGAGGGGCAGTACTGAGGGAGCGCCGCACTGTCGGAGGGGCGGTACTGAGGGAGTGCCGCACTGTCGGAGGGGCAGTACTGCGGGAACGCCGCACTGTCGGAGGGTTGGTACTGAGGAAGTGCTGCACTGTCGGGGGGCCTGTACTGAGGGAGCGCCGCACTGTCGGAGGGTCGGTACTGAGGGAGCGCCGCACTGTCGGAGGGGCAGTACTGAGGGAGCGCCGCACTGTCGGAGGGGCGGTACTGAGGGAGCGCTGCACTGTCGGAGGGGCGGTACTGAGGGAGCGCTGCACTGTCGGAGGGCCTGTACTGAGGGAGCGCCGCACTGTCGGAGGGGCGGTACTGAGGGAGCGCTGCACTGTCGGAGGGCCTGTACTGAGGGAGCGCCGCATTGTCGGAGGGTTGGTACTGAGGAAGCGCCACACTGTCGGAGGGGCAGTACTGAGGGAGCGCCGCACTGTCGGAGGGGCAGTACTGAGGGATCCCCGCACTGTCGGAGGGGCAGTACTGAGGAAGCGCCGCACTGTCGGAGGGGCGGTACTGAGGGAGCGCCGCACTGTCGGAGGGGCAGTACTGAGGGAGCGCTGCACTTTCGGAGGGGCAGTACTGAGGGAGCCCCGCACTGTCGGAGGGGCAGTACTGAGGGAGCGCCGCACTTTCGGAGGGGCAGTACTGAGGGAGCCCCGCACTGTCGGAGGGGCAGTACTGAGGGAGCGCCGCACTGTCGGTGGGGCAGTACTGAGGGAGTGCCGCACTGTCGGAGAGGCAGTACTGAGAGAGTGCCGCACTGTCGGAGGGGCAGTACTGAGGGAGCGCCGCGCTGTGGGAGGGTCGGTACTGAGGGAGCGCTGCACTGTCGGAGGGGCGGTACTGAGGGAGCGCTGCACTGTCGGAGGGCCTGTACTGAGGGAGCGCCGCACTGTCGGAGGGGCGGTACTGAGGGAGCGCTGCACTGTCGGAGGGCCTGTACTGAGGGAGCGCCGCATTGTCGGAGGGTTGGTACTGAGGAAGCGCCACACTGTCGGAGGCGCAGTACTGAGGGAGAGCCGCACTGTCGGAGGGGCAGTCCTGAGGGAGCGCCGCACTGTCGGAGGGGCAGTCCTGAGGGAGCGCCGCACTGTCGGAGGGGCAGTCCTGAGGGAGCGCCGCACTGTCGGAGGGGCAATACTGAGGGAGCACCGCACTGTCGGAGGGCAGTACTGAGGGAGCGCCATACTGTCGGAGGTGCGGTACTGAGGAAGCGCCGCACTGTCGGAGGGGCAGTACTGAGGGAGCGCCACACTGTCGGAGGGGCAGTACTGAGGGAGCGCCGCACTGTCGGAGGGGCAGTACTGAGGGAGCCCCGCACTGTCGGAGGGGCAGTACTGAGGGAGCGCCGCACTGTCGGAGGGGCGATACTGAGGGAGCGCCGCACTGTCAGAGGGGCAGTACTGAGGGAGCGCCGCACTGTCGGAGGGGCGGTACTGAGGGAGTGCCGCACTGTCGGAGGGGCGGTACTGAGGGAGCCCCGCACTGTCGGAGGGGCAGTACTGAGGGAGCGCCGCACTGTCGGAGGGGCGATACTGAGAGAGCGCCGCACTGTCAGAGGGGCAGTACTGAGGGAGCGCCGCACTGTCGGAGGGGCGGTACTGAGGGAGTGCCGCACTGTCGGAGGGGCAGTACTGAGGGAGCGCCGCACTGTCGGAGGGGCAGTACTGAGGGAGTGCCGCACTGTCGGAGAGGCAGCACTGAGAGAGTGCCGCACTGTCGGAGGGGCAGTACTGAGGGAGCGCCGCGCTGTGGGAGGGTCGGTACTGAGGGAGCGCTGCACTGTCGGAGGGGCGGTACTGAGGGAGCGCTGCACTGTCGGAGGGCCTGTACTGAGGGAGCGCTGCACTGTCGGAGGGCCTGTACTGAGGGAGCGCCGCATTGTCGGAGGGTTGGTACTGAGGAAGCGCCACACTGTCGGAGGCGCAGTACTGAGGGAGAGCCGCACTGTCGGAGGGACAGTCCTGAGGGAGCGCCGCACTGTCGGAGGGGCAGTCCTGAGGGAGCGCCGCACTGTCGGAGGGGCAGTCCTGAGGGAGCGCCGCACTGTCGGAGGGGCAATACTGAGGGAGCACCGCACTGTCGGAGGGCAGTACTGAGGGAGCGCCATACTGTCGGAGGTGCGGTACTGAGGAAGCGCCGCACTGTCGGAGGGGCAGTACTGAGGGAGCGCCACACTGTCGGAGGGGCAGTACTGAGGGAGCGCCGCACTGTCGGAGGGGCAGTACTGAGGGAGCCCCGCACTGTCGGAGGGGCAGTACTGAGGGAGCGCCGCACTGTCGGAGGGGCGATACTGAGGGAGCGCCGCACTGTCAGAGGGGCAGTACTGAGGGAGCGCCGCACTGTCGGAGGGGCGGTACTGAGGGAGTGCCGCACTGTCGGAGGGGCAGTACTGAGGGAGCCCCGCACTGTCGGAGGGGCAGTACTGAGGGAGCGCCGCACTGTCGGAGGGGCGATACTGAGAGAGCGCCGCACTGTCAGAGGGGCAGTACTGAGGGAGCGCCGCACTGTCGGAGGGGCGGTACTGAGGGAGTGCCGCACTGTCGGAGGGTCGGTACTGAGGGAGCGCCGCACTGTCGGAGGGGCAGTACTGAGGGAGCGCTGCACTGTCGGAGGGGCAGTACTGCGGGAACGCCGCACTGTCGGAGGGTTGGTACTGAGGAAGTGCTGCACTGTCGGGGGGCCTGTACTGAGGGAGCGCCGCACTGTCGGAGGGTCGGTACTGAGGGAGCGCCGCACTGTCGGAGGGGCAGTACTGAGGGAGCGCCGCACTGTCGGAGGGGCGGTACTGAGGGAGCGCTGCACTGTCGGAGGGGCGGTACTGAGGGAGCGCTGCACTGTCGGAGGGCCTGTACTGAGGGAGCGCCGCACTGTCGGAGGGGCGGTACTGAGGGAGCGCTGCACTGTCGGAGGGCCTGTACTGAGGGAGCGCCGCATTGTCGGAGGGTTGGTACTGAGGAAGCGCCACACTGTCGGAGGGGCAGTACTGAGGGAGCGCCGCACTGTCGGAGGGGCAGTACTGAGGGATCCCCGCACTGTCGGAGGGGCAGTACTGAGGGAGCGCCGCACTGTCGGAGGGGCGGTACTGAGGGAGCGCCGCACTGTCGGAGGGGCAGTACTGAGGGAGCGCTGCACTTTCGGAGGGGCAGTACTGAGGGAGCCCCGCACTGTCGGAGGGGCAGTACTGAGGGAGCGCCGCACTTTCGGAGGGGCAGTACTGAGGGAGCCCCGCACTGTCGGAGGGGCAGTACTGAGGGAGCGCCGCACTGTCGGTGGGGCAGTACTGAGAGAGTGCCGCACTGTCGGAGGGGCAGTACTGAGGGAGCGCCGCGCTGTGGGAGGGTCGGTACTGAGGGAGCGCTGCACTGTCGGAGGGGCGGTACTGAGGGAGCGCTGCACTGTCGGAGGGCCTGTACTGAGGGAGCGCCGCACTGTCGGAGGGGCGGTACTGAGGGAGCGCTGCACTGTCGGAGGGCCTGTACTGAGGGAGCGCCGCATTGTCGGAGGGTTGGTACTGAGGAAGCGCCACACTGTCGGAGGCGCAGTACTGAGGGAGAGCCGCACTGTCGGAGGGGCAGTCCTGAGGGAGCGCCGCACTGTCGGAGGGGCAGTCCTGAGGGAGCGCCGCACTGTCGGAGGGGCAGTCCTGAGGGAGCGCCGCACTGTCGGAGGGGCAATACTGAGGGAGCACCGCACTGTCGGAGGGCAGTACTGAGGGAGCGCCATACTGTCGGAGGTGCGGTACTGAGGAAGCGCCGCACTGTCGGAGTGGCAGTACTGAGGGAGCGCCACACTGTCGGAGGGGCAGTACTGAGGGAGCGCCGCACTGTCGGAGGGGCAGTCCTGAGGGAGCCCCGCACTGTCGGAGGGGCAGTACTGAGGGAGCGCCGCACTGTCGGAGGGGCGATACTGAGGGAGCGCCGCACTGTCAGAGGGGCAGTACTGAGGGAGCGCCGCACTGTCGGAGGGGCGGTACTGAGGGAGTGCCGCACTGTCGGAGGGGCGGTACTGAGGGAGCCCCGCACTGTCGGAGGGGCAGTACTGAGGGAGCGCCGCACTGTCGGAGGGGCGATACTGAGAGAGCGCCGCACTGTCAGAGGGGCAGTACTGAGGGAGCGCCGCACTGTCGGAGGGGCGGTACTGAGGGAGTGCCGCACTGTCGGAGGGGCAGTACTGAGGGAGCGCCGCACTGTCGGAGGGGCAGTACTGAGGGAGTGCCGCACTGTCGGAGAGGCAGTACTGAGAGAGTGCCGCACTGTCGGAGGGGCAGTACTGAGGGAGCGCCGCGCTGTGGGAGGGTCGGTACTGAGGGAGCGCTGCACTGTCGGAGGGGCGGTACTGAGGGAGCGCTGCACTGTCGGAGGGCCTGTACTGAGGGAGCGCTGCACTGTCGGAGGGCCTGTACTGAGGGAGCGCCGCATTGTCGGAGGGTAGGTACTGAGGAAGCGCCACACTGTCGGAGGCGCAGTACTGAGGGAGAGCCGCACTGTCGGAGGGACAGTCCTGAGGGAGCGCCGCACTGTCGGAGGGGCAGTCCTGAGGGAGCGCCGCACTGTCGGAGGGGCAGTCCTGAGGGAGCGCCGCACTGTCGGAGGGGCAATACTGAGGGAGCACCGCACTGTCGGAGGGCAGTACTGAGGGAGCGCCATACTGTCGGAGGTGCGGTACTGAGGAAGCGCCGCACTGTCGGAGGGGCAGTACTGAGGGAGCGCCACACTGTCGGAGGGGCAGTACTGAGGGAGCGCCGCACTGTCGGAGGGGCAGTACTGAGGGAGCCCCGCACTGTCGGAGGGGCAGTACTGAGGGAGCGCCGCACTGTCGGAGGGGCGATACTGAGGGAGCGCCGCACTGTCAGAGGGGCAGTACTGAGGGAGCGCCGCACTGTCGGAGGGGCGGTACTGAGGGAGTGCCGCACTGTCGGAGGGGCAGTACTGAGGGAGCCCCGCACTGTCGGAGGGGCAGTACTGAGGGAGCGCCGCACTGTCGGAGGGGCGATACTGAGAGAGCGCCGCACTGTCAGAGGGGCAGTACTGAGGGAGCGCCGCACTGTCGGAGGGGCGGTACTGAGGGAGTGCCGCACTGTCGGAGGGTCGGTACTGAGGGAGCGCCGCACTGTCGGAGGGGCAGTACTGAGGGAGCGCTGCACTGTCGGAGGGCCTGTACTGAGGGAGCGCCGCACTGTCGGAGGGGCAGTACTGCGGGAACGCCGCACTGTCGGAGGGTTGGTACTGAGGAAGTGCTGCACTGTCGGGGGGCCTGTACTGAGGGAGCGCCGCACTGTCGGAGGGTCGGTACTGAGGGAGCGCCGCACTGTCGGAGGGGCAGTACTGAGGGAGCGCCGCACTGTCGGAGGGGCGGTACTGAGGGAGCGCCGCACTGTCGGAGGGGCGGTACTGAGGGAGCGCTGCACTGTCGGAGGGCCTGTACTGAGGGAGCGCCGCACTGTCGGAGGGGCGGTACTGAGGGAGCGCTGCACTGTCGGAGGGCCTGTACTGAGGGAGCACCGCATTGTCGGAGGGTTGGTACTGAGGAAGCGCCACACTGTCGGAGGGGCAGTACTGAGGGAGCGCCGCACTGTCGGAGGGGCAGTACTGAGGGATCCCCGCACTGTCGGAGGGGCAGTACTGAGGGAGCGCCGCACTGTCGGAGGGGCGGTACTGAGGGAGCGCCGCACTGTCGGAGGGGCAGTACTGAGGGAGCGCTGCACTTTCGGAGGGGCAGTACTGAGGGAGCCCCGCACTGTCGGAGGGGCAGTACTGAGGGAGCGCCGCACTTTCGGAGGGGCAGTACTGAGGGAGCCCCGCACTGTCGGAGGGGCAGTACTGAGGGAGCGCCGCACTGTCGGAGGGGCAGTACTGAGGGAGTGCCGCACTGTCGGAGAGGCAGTACTGAGAGAGTGCCGCACTGTCGGAGGGGCAGTACTGAGGGAGCGCCGCGCTGTGGGAGGGTCGGTACTGAGGGAGCGCTGCACTGTCGGAGGGGCGGTACTGAGGGAGCGCTGCACTGTCGGAGGGCCTGTACTGAGGGAGCGCCGCACTGTCGGAGGGGCGGTACTGAGGGAGCGCTGCACTGTCGGAGGGCCTGTACTGAGGGAGCGCCGCATTGTCGGAGGGTTGGTACTGAGGAAGCGCCACACTGTCGGAGGCGCAGTACTGAGGGAGAGCCGCACTGTCGGAGGGGCAGTCCTGAGGGAGCGCCGCACTGTCGGAGGGGCAGTCCTGAGGGAGCGCCGCACTGTCGGAGGGGCAGTCCTGAGGGAGCGCCGCACTGTCGGAGGGGCAATACTGAGGGAGCACCGCACTGTCGGAGGGCAGTACTGAGGGAGCGCCATACTGTCGGAGGTGCGGTACTGAGGAAGCGCCGCACTGTCGGAGGGGCAGTACTGAGGGAGCGCCACACTGTCGGAGGGGCAGTACTGAGGGAGCGCCGCACTGTCGGAGGGGCAGTACTGAGGGAGCCCCGCACTGTCGGAGGGGCAGTACTGAGGGAGCGCCGCACTGTCGGAGGGGCGATACTGAGGGAGCGCCGCACTGTCAGAGGGGCAGTACTGAGGGAGCGCCGCACTGTCGGAGGGGCGGTACTGAGGGAGTGCCGCACTGTCGGAGGGGCAGTACTGAGGGAGCCCCGCACTGTCGGAGGGGCAGTACTGAGGGAGCGCCGCACTGTCGGAGGGGCGATACTGAGAGAGCGCCGCACTGTCAGAGGGGCAGTACTGAGGGAGCGCCGCACTGTCGGAGGGGCGGTACTGAGGGAGTGCCGCACTGTCGGAGGGGCAGTACTGAGGGAGCGCCGCACTGTCGGAGGGGCAGTACTGAGGGAGTGCCGCACTGTCGGAGAGGCAGTACTGAGAGAGTGCCGCACTGTCGGAGGGGCAGTACTGAGGGAGCGCCGCGCTGTGGGAGGGTCGGTACTGAGGGAGCGCTGCACTGTCGGAGGGGCGGTACTGAGGGAGCGCTGCACTGTCGGAGGGCCTGTACTGAGGGAGCGCCGCACTGTCGGAGGGGCGGTACTGAGGGAGCGCTGCACTGTCGGAGGGCCTGTACTGAGGGAGCGCCGCATTGTCGGAGGGTTGGTACTGAGGAAGCGCCACACTGTCGGAGGCGCAGTACTGAGGGAGAGCCGCACTGTCGGAGGGGCAGTCCTGAGGGAGCGCCGCACTGTCGGAGGGGCAGTCCTGAGGGAGCGCCGCACTGTCGGAGGGGCAGTCCTGAGGGAGCGCCGCACTGTCGGAGGGGCAATACTGAGGGAGCACCGCACTGTCGGAGGGCAGTACTGAGGGAGCGCCATACTGTCGGAGGTGCGGTACTGAGGAAGCGCCGCACTGTCGGAGGGGCAGTACTGAGGGAGCGCCACACTGTCGGAGGGGCAGTACTGAGGGAGCGCCGCACTGTCGGAGGGGCAGTACTGAGGGAGCCCCGCACTGTCGGAGGGGCAGTACTGAGGGAGCGCCGCACTGTCGGAGGGGCGATACTGAGGGAGCGCCGCACTGTCAGAGGGGCAGTACTGAGGGAGCGCCGCACTGTCGGAGGGGCGGTACTGAGGGAGTGCCGCACTGTCGGAGGGGCAGTACTGAGGGAGCCCCGCACTGTCGGAGGGGCAGTACTGAGGGAGCGCCGCACTGTCGGAGGGGCGATACTGAGAGAGCGCCGCACTGTCAGAGGGGCAGTACTGAGGGAGCGCCGCACTGTCGGAGGGGCGGTACTGAGGGAGTGCCGCACTGTCGGAGGGGCAGTACTGAGGGAGCGCCGCACTGTCGGAGGGGCAGTACTGAGGGAGCGCCGCACTGTCGGAGGGGCGGTACTGAGGGAGTGCCGCACTGTCGGAGGGGCAGTACTGAGGGAGCGCCGCACTGTCAGAGGAGCCGTCTTTCAGATGAGACGTTAAACCGAGGACCCATCTGCCCTCTCAGGTGGACGTAAAAGATCCCACGGTCACTATTTCGAAGAAGAGCAGTGGGAGTTCTCCCCGGTGTCTTGGGGCCAATATTTATCCCTCAACCAACATCACTAAAAACAGATGATCTGATCATTATCACGTTGCTGTTTGTGGGAGCTTGCTGTGCGCAAATTGGCTGCCGCGTTTCCGACATTACAACAGTGACTACACTTCAAAAAGTACTTCATTGGCTGTAAAGCGCTTTGAGACGTCCGGTGGACGCGAGAGGCGCTGGAGAAATGCAAGTCTTTCTCTGTTTTCAGGGCCACATATCGAGGCAGGCAAAGATCACGTGAGAGGCCTTGACGGAGAGGAGCCGGGGAAACGCAGGCAAACGGTGAGAGACACATCGAGAACGGCACGGACACAGCTGCTGGGTGGACTGAAGGAGCCGAGTCACTCTGCACATTATCCCCTGCTACGCCTCGTGCTGGCTCTCTGACCAATCGCTCTGCTGCCTTACCAACCAGTCGGTCGTGGGTTCAAGGCCCACTGCAGACACAGAAGGAGGCCATTCGGCCCATCGAGTCGGTGCCGGCTCTTTCGAAGAGCGATCCCGTTAGTCCCACTCCCCCCGCTCTTTCCCCATATCCCTGCAATTTTTTCTCCTTCCGGTATTTATCCAATTCCCTTACTATTGAATCTGTGAGAAGTCGCACAACACCAGGTTATAGTCCAACAGTTTTATTTGAAATCACAAGCTTTCGGAGCTGCTGCTCCTTCGTCAGGTGAAGTGACTGATCTGATTGTCTCTCTGCCGAGGTGTGATGAAAGGCAGTCAGGAGGATTAACTGTAGTCGTCTGACATTGTACGCTACACAGGCATTGTTCTCTGTCTATATATGCTTTGCCGATTCGTATTCCTTCACTTCACCTGACGAAGGAGCAGCGCTCCGAAAGCTTGTGATTTCAAATAAAGCTGTTGGACTATAACCTGGTGTTGTGCGACTTCTCACTTTTGTCCACCGCAGTCCAACACCGGCATCTCCGCATCATGTTGAATCTGTGTCCACCAGCCCTATCAGGCAGCGCGTTACAAATCCTGGCCACTCGCTGCGTAAAACGTTCCACCATAATCTCGGCTGCCGCTCCGTGACGCGCCGAGGAGGTGCTGCATTGTCAGAGGTGCCCACTCTTCATGCTCCGCAGCGAGCTCAACTGGTTGGCCCCTCTGGTGGGTAACATGGTGGAGCAGACAATGATTGTGGAGGCTCTCTCGGGGGGCGCTACAGTGCAGGACACCTCCCCCACCTCTCTCAGCAGCGGAAGAACTGCTTCAGGGAGGCCTCGCGCCGGTTTTGTCAGGGACGGAGGATCTGGCGGTGGACGAAGGCATCATCGCGGCAGCCGCCGGGAAACCAGGAACAGACCCGCATGTTGTCGCAGTCGGTGAAATCCATTCCTATTCCAGGCTCCTCTACTGGATGTTCGCTGATGATTGCACAGTGTTCAGCGCCATTCACAACTCCTCAGATAATGAAGCAGTCCATGCCCGCATGCAACAAGACCTGGACGACATTCAGGCTCAGGCTGATAAGTGGCAGGAAACGTTCGCGCCACACAAGTGCCAGGCAATGACTATCTCCAACAAGCGAGAGTCTAACCACCGCCCCTTGACATTCAATGGCATTACCATCGGCGAATCCCCCACCATCAACATCCTGGGGGTCACCATTGACCAGAAACGTAACTGGACCAGCCACATAAATACTGTGGCAACAAGAGCAGGTCAGAGGCTGGGTATTCTGCGGCCAGTGTCTCGCCTCCTGACTCCCCAAAGCCTTTCCACCATCTACAAGGCACAAGTCAGGAGTGAGATGGAATACTCTCCACTTGCCTGGATGAGTGCAGCTCCAACAACAGTCAAGAAGCTCGACACCATCCAGGACAAAGCAGCCCGCTTAATGGGCACCCCATCCCCCACCTTAAACATTCACTCCCTCCACCACCGGCGCACCGTGGCTGCAGTGTGCACCATCTACAAGATGCACTGCAGCAACTCGCCAAGGCTCCTTCGGCAGCACCTCCCGAACCCGCGACCTCGTCCACCTAGGACAAGGGCAGCAGGCGCATGGGAACACCACCACCTCCAAGTTCCCCTCCAAGTCACACACACCATCCTGACTTGGAAATATATCGGCCGTTCCTTCATCGTCACTGGGTCAAAATCTTGGAACTCCCTCCCAAACAGCACTGTGGGAGCACCTTCACCACACGGACTGCAGCGGTTCAAAAGGCAGCTCACCACCACCTTCTCAAGGGCAACTAGGGATGGGCAATAAATGCTGGGCCTTGCCAACGACGCCCACATCCCATAAAACAAATTTAAAAAAAAGAACACCAGGCCAAGTGTCGGCATTTGATGATGCCTTGCATCTGGGAGAAGCCGGTAATTCTGGCACGGTATGTTAGTGTAGTGGTTATGTTACTGGTCTAGTAATCTCATGGCCCTTGACTAATGATCATAATAGATGTGAGTTCAAATCCCACCAAGGCGGATTAAAATTCCGTTTTTTAAAATAAATAATGATATTTTTCCGGAATGGTGTTCCAACATTTGATAAAGTGCCACATAATAGGTTTGCCAGCAAAGTTGAAGCCCGAGGAATAAGAGGGACAATGGTAGCATGGATAAGGAATTGGCTAAGTGATAGGAAACAGAGAGTAGTGGTGAACAGTTGTTTTTCGGATTGGGGGAATGTTTACAGTGGTGTTCCCCAGGGGTCGGTTCTAGGGCCACTGCTTTTCTTGATGTATATTAATGACTTGGACTTGGGTGTACAGGGCGCAATTTCAAAATTGGCAGATGACACAAAACTTGGAAGTATAGTGAACAGTGAGGAGGAGAGTGATAGACTTCAGGAGGACATAGACAGGCTGGTGGAATGGGCGGACATGTGGCAGATGAAATTTAACGCAGAAAAGTGCAAAGTGATACATTTTCGGAGGAAGAACGAGGAGAGGCAATATAAACTAAATGGTACAATCCTAAAAGGGGTGCATGAACAGAGAGACCTGGGGGGATATGTGCACCAATCATTGAAGGTGGCAGGGCAGGTTGAGATAGCGGTTAAAAAAGCATACGGGACACTGGGCTTCAGAAATAGAGGCATAGAGTACAAAAGCAAGGAAGTTATGATGAACCTTTATAAAACACTGGTCTGACCTCAACTGGAGTGTTGTGTCCAATTCTGGGCACCGTACTTTAGGAAGGATGTGAAGGCCTTAGAGAGGGTGCAGAGGTGATTTACTAGAATGGCTCCAGGGATGAGGGACTTCAGTTACGTGGATAGACTGGAGGAGCTGGGGTTGTTCTCCTTGGAGCAGAGAAGGTTGAGAGGAGATTTGATAGAGGTGTTCAAAATCATGAGGGGTCTGGACAGAGTAGATAGAGAGAAACTGTTCCCATTGGCGGAAGGGTTCGGAACCAGAGGACACAGATTTAAGGTGATTGGCAGAAGAACCAAAGGCGACATGAGGAAAAACTTTTTATGCAGCGAGTGGTTAGGATCTGGAATGCACTGCCTGAAAGGGCGGTGGAGGAAGACTCAATCGTGGCTTCCAAAAGGGAATTGGATAAGTACCTGAAGGAAAAAAATTTACAGGGCTACAGGGAAAGGGCGGGGGAGTGGGACTGGCTGAAGTGCTCTTGCAGAGAGCTGGCACGGGCTCGACGGGCCGAATGGCCTCCTTCTGTGATTCTAGTGCCACTCCAGGGACTTGAGCACATAAATCTAGGCTGATACTCCCAGTGCAGTACTGAGGGAGTGCTGCATTGTCGGAGGTGCCGTCTTTCAGATGAGACATTAAACCGAGGCCCTGTCTGCTCTCTCAGGTGGACGTGAAACAACCCACAGCCACTATTTCGAAGAAGAGCAGGGGGAGTTCTCCCCGGTGTCCCGGGGCCAATATTTATCCCTCAACCAACATCACTAAAAACAGATGATCTGGTCATTATCACATTGTCGTTTGTGGGAGCTTGCTGTGCGCAAATTGGCTGCTGCGTTTCCCACATTACAACAGTGACCACACTTCAAAAAAAGTACTTCATTGGCTGTAAAGCGCTTTGAGACGTCCGGTGGTCGTGAAAGGCGCGGGAGAAATGCAGTCTTTCTTTCTTTCTACGATCACCCTGAAGCTATCGGAATGTCGTAAAAACCCAACTGTTCTTCAACCTATTGTGGTAGGACACCGAGATAGTCCTCGGGGAAGAGCAGCACAGCCCATTATCCAGGTTTGATATTCTGGACATGAAGTAGTGACAATAAAGGCAAACATTTCAGGAGATTCATGGAATGTCCTGATGGTGATCTCTACAAAAATAAGGCGGTAATCTTTGAGAACTAATGACCCTTTAGGGATGGGAACCTGTCGTCCTGACGCGGTCTGGGTCCATATGTGACTCCAGACACACGCCAATGTCTTCTTCTTAGGCAGTCCCTCGGAACCGAGGATGACTTGCTTCCACACTAAAAATGAGTTCTCAGGTGACTGATGAGTCCAATGCGGGACCTACAGTCTCTGTCACAGGTGGGGCAGACGGTGGTTGAAGGGGCAGGTGGGTGGGGTGCTTGGGTTGACGTGCGCTCCTTCCGCTGTTTGCGCTTGGCTTCCGCTTGCTCCTGGCGAAGAGACTCGAGGTGTTCGGCGCCTTCCCGGATGCTTCTCCTCCACTTTGTGCGGTCTTGGGCCAGGGATTCCCAGGTGTCGGTGGGGATGTTGCACTTTTTCAAGGAGGCTTTGAGGGTGTCCTTGAAGCGTTTCCTCTGCCCACCTTGTGCTCTCTTGCCGTGTCGGAGCTCCGAGTAGAGCGCTTGTTTTGGGAGTCTCGTATCGGGCATGCGGACAATGTGGCCCGCCGATCGGAGCTGATCGAGCGTGGTCAAAGCTTGGATGCTGGGGATGTTGGCCTGAGCGAGAACACTGACGTTGGTGCGCCTATCCTGCCAGTGGATTTGCAGGATCTTGCGGAGGCAGCGTTGGCGGTACCTCTCCAGTGCTTTGAGGTGCCTGCTGTACATGGTCCATGTCTCTGAGGCATACAGGAGGGCAGGAATCACTACTGCTCTGTAGACCATGAGCTTGGTGCTGGGTTTGAGGTCCTGGTCTTCAAACACGGCAATGTGGTTGACCCCTCTGAAGAGACATAGCAAGCCACTCAGTTGTATCAACAAAAAAGGTGTATAATAAGAATAAAACTGCCTAGCTAACAGCGCTGTGGGAGAACCTTCACCACACAGACAAGAAGGCAGCTCACCACCACCTTCTCAAGGGCAACCAGGAATGGGCAATAAATGCTGGGCCTTGCCAGCGACGCCCACATCCCATGAATGAATTAATAATAAAGCCCAGAGACCTGTTTAATTTTTGTTTCGATGGGGAATGAATATGAAATCGGTGGCTTTGGCAAGTGCAGAGCTGGTGTTGCAGCTGTCACCTGCTACAGCCTGGAAGGGCCACCATGAGGCGTAACACTGAGTGCTCTCCATCGCCCTCGATACGGGCAGGGTTAACAGGATCCTGAGTGCTCTCCATCGCCTGTGATACGGGCAGGGTTAACAGGATCCTGAGTGCTCTCCATCGCCTGTGATACGGGCAGGGTTAACAGGATCCTGAGTGCTCTCCATCGCCACCGATACGGGCAGGGTTAACAGGATCCTGAGTGCTGTCCATCGCCCTCGATACGGGCAGGGTTAACAGGATCCTGAGTGCTTTCCATCGCCACCGATACGGGCAGGGTTAACAGGATCCTGAGTGATCTCCATCGCCCTCGATACGGGCAGGGTTAACAGGATCCTGAGTGCTCTCCATCGCCCTCGATACGGGCAGGGTTAACAGGATCCTGAGTGCTCTTCATCGCCTGTGATACGGGCAGGGTTAACAGGATCCTGAGTGCTCTCCATCGCCACCGATACGGGCAGGGTTAACAGGACCCTGAGTGCTCTCCATCGCCACCGATACGGGCAGGGTTAACAGGATCCTGAGTGATCTCCATCGCCTGTGATACAGGCAGGGTTAACAGGATCCTGAGTGCTCTCCATCGCCCTCGATACGGGCAGGGTTAACAGGATCCTGAGTGCTCTTCATCGCCTGTGATACGGGCAGGGTTAACAGGATCCTGAGTGCTGTCCATCGCCAGTGATACGGGCAGGGTTAACAGGATCCTGAGTGCTGTCCATCGCCCTCGATACGGGCAGGGTTAACAGGATCCTGAGTGCTCTCCATCGCCCCCGATACGGGCAGGGTTAACAGGATACTGAGTGCTGTCCATCGCCCTCGATACGGGCAGGGTTAACAGGATCCTGAGTGCTGTCCATCGCCAGTGATACGGGCAGGGTTAACAGGATCCTGAGTGCTGTCCATCGCCTGTGATACGGGCAGGGTTAACAGGATCCTGAGTGCTCTCCATCGCCTGTGATACGGGCAGGGTTAACAGGATCCTGAGTGCTCTCCATCGCCTGTGATACGGGCAGGGTTAACAGGATCCTGAGTGCTCTCCATCGCCCTCGATACGGGCAGGGTTAACAGGATCCTGAGTGCTCTCCATCGCCACCGATACGGGCAGGGTTAACAGGATCCTGAGTGCCCTCCATCGCCAGTGATACGGGCAGGGTTAACAGGATCCTGAGTGCTCTCCATCGCCAGTGATACGGGCAGGGTTAACAGGATCCTGAGTGCTGTCCATCGCCTGTGATACGGGCAGGGTTAACAGGATCCTGAGTGCTCTCCATCGCCAGTGATACGGGCAGGGTTAACAGGATCCTGAGTGCTCTCCATCGCCTGTGATACGGGCAGGGTTAACAGGATCCTGAGTGCTCTCCATCGCCAGTGATACGGGCAGGGTTAACAGGATCCTGAGTGCTCTCCATCGCCAGTGATACGGGCAGGGTTAACAGGATCCTGAGTGCTGTCCATGTGTTTGGGAGCTTGCTCTTTGTGTTTGAGCTTCTCGAGGAGCGCTACAGTCTGTTTGACTTTGGAGATGGCTAAGTTCTTCGCAGAGCTCAATGCCGTTAACGTCAGACCCGCTTCACCACGGCGCCCTGGGCGGTTGCGCATGGTGCCCACCCGTAAGGCCGGCCCTGGTAAAACGGGTGTTGGAAAGTCGCCACCCGCGCCGCCCCCCCCGCCAAAGCAAAACACAAAGAGACAGAGCAAAAGAGATACAGAGAGGTAAAGAGAGAGAAAGATAACACGGAGAGACAGTAGGAAGATAGAGGGAGCACTGCGGAGAAAGAGAATACACATGGAGACAAAACAGAGAGATAGGCAGGCAGACAAAAACAGCTGGGGGAGAACAAATGTCGAAGCACAGTCGGCTTAAAGCAGTGATGTGTAATATAACACTGCAGAACAGAGTGTTCCTGGCACCAGTCATGAGGACTCGGGCCTCACAAGTAATGAACTCTCCACAACAGATGAGGGTTTCCTAATGAATAGGATTTACAACATTTCCTACATTACCACAGTGACTACACTTCAAAAAGTACTTCATTGGCTGTAAAGCGCTTTGGGACATCCAGTGGTCGTGAAAGGCGCTATAGAAATGCAAGTCTTTCTTTTTTTTATGCCCAATCTCCAATGTATATCCTCTGCATGTTCCATTGTTTGTCCTACTATCTCACCTCTAGACTTAAATATATCGAGTTACACTGGTTCTACAGCACAGGAACAGGCCGAATCCCCCACCATCAACATCCTGCGGGGCCACCATTGACCAGAAACTTAACTGGACCAGCCACATAAATACTGTGGCAACAAGAGCAGGTCAGAGGCTGGGTATTCTGCGGCGAGTGTCTCACCTCCTGACTCCCCAAAGCCTTTCCACCATCTACAAGGCACAAGTCAGGAGTGTGATGGAATACTCTCCACTTGCCTGGGTGAGTGCAGCTCCAACTACACTCAAGAAGCTCGACACCATCCAGGACAAAGCAGCCCGCTTGATTGGCACCCCATCCACCACCTTAAACATTCACTCCCTCCACCACCGGCGCACCGTGGCTGCAGTGTGTACCATCTACAAGATGCACTGCAGCAACTCGCCAAGGCTTCTTCAGCAGCACCTCCCAAACCCGTGACCTCTTCCACCTAGAAGGACAAGGGCAGGCAGGCGCCTGGGAACACCACCACCTTCAAGTTCCCCTCCAAGTCACGCACCATCCTGACTTAGAATTATATCGGGCCGTTCCTTCATCGTCGCTGGGTCAAAATCCTGGAACTCCCTCCCTAACAGCGTTGTGGGAGTACCTGCACCACACGGACTGCAGCGGTTCAAGAAGGCGGCTCACCACCACCTTCTCAAGGGCAACTAGGGATGGGCAATAAACGCTGAGCCTCGTCAGCGACGCCCACATCCCATAAACGAATAAAAAAAACTATCCCCATATCCCTTGATTCCCTTAATATCCAAAAATCTATCGATCTCTGGCTGAAGGGTCGATAACCAGAGGACACAGATTTAAGGTGATTGGCAAAAGAACCAGAGGCGACACGAAGAGAAACTTATTTACGCAGCGAGTGGTGAGGATTTGGAATGCGCTGCCTGATAGGGCGGTGGATACAGATTCAATAGTAGCCTTCAAAAGGGAATTGGAATGGAATCATTGAATGGTTACAGCACAGAAGAAGGCCATTCGGCCCGTCGAGCCCGTGCCGGCTCTCTGCAAGAGCACTTCAGCTAGTCCCAATCCCCTGCCCTTTCCCCGTAGCCCTGCAAATTTTTTTCCTTCAGGTATTTATCCAACTCCCTTTTGAAAGCCGTGATTGAATCTGCCTCCACCACCCTCTCAGGCAGCGCATTCCAGATCCTAACCACTCGCTGCGTAAAAAGTTTTCCTCATGTCGCCTTTGGTTCTTTTGCCAATCACCTTAAATCTGTGTCCTCTGGTTCTCAACCCTTCCGCCAATGGGAACAGTTTATCTCTATCTGCTCTGTCCAGACCCCTCATGATTTGTAACACCTCTATCAAATCTGCTCTCAACCTTCTCTGCTCCAAGAAGAACAATCCCAGCTTCTCCAGTCCATCCACGTAACTGAAGTCCCTCATCCCTGGATCCATTCTTGTTAATCTCTTCTGCACCCTCTCCAAGGCCTTCACATCCTTCCTAAAGTGCGGCACCCAGAATTGGACACAATACTCCAGTTTAGGCCGAACCAGTCTTTTATACAGGTTCATCATAACTTCCTTGTTTTTGTCCCTCTCTATTCATGAAGCCCAGGAGCCCGTGAGCTCTTTTAACCGCTTTCTCAACCTGCCCTGCCAACCTTCAACGATTTGTGCACACATACCCCCAGTTGGATAAATACTGGAAGGAGAAACAATGGCAGGGATATGGGGAAAGAGCGGGGGGAGTGGGACTAACTGGATGGCTCTTCGAAAGAGCCGGAGCAGACTTGATGGGCCAAATGGCCTCCTGCTGTGCTGTGCGAGTCTATCATTCTATGATTAGCACTGTGCACCCATTTAGCACCTGTTTTCGCCCTTTGGGCAAAATAGCCCATCCTCGTCTACAGATAAGGAACAATCATCATTCTATCAGACGGCAATTTCCGTCTATAATCTACAAATCAGGTTTAATAAAAGTAAAAATGGGAGAGCAGTGAAAGCCCAACACAATTTCAGTAGATTACAGCAGGTAATTTAACTCACTGAATCGGTTACAAAAACCAATAAGCCCTTCTAAGTCCCAACAGACTCCAGAAGTAATATGGTTATGTTCGTTCCGATGTCTGTAATGCAAATTATTTTCTTAAGATTGCCTGGTCAAGGTACGATTCATGGAATCATAGACTAGCACAGCAGAAGGAGGCCATTCGGCCCATCGAGTCTGCGCCGGCTCTTTCAAGGAGCGATCCCGTTAGTTCCACTCCCCCCGCTCTCTACCCACATCCCTACAATTTTTTCTCCTTCCACTATTTGTCTAATTCCCTTTTGAAGGCTCCTATTGAATCTGTGTCCACTGCCCTATCAGGCAGCGCATTCCAAATCCTAACCACTCGCTGCGTACAAAAGATTTTCCTCGTGTCGCCTCTGGTTCTTTTGCCAATCACCTTAAATCTGGGCCCTCTGGTTATCAGCCATTGGAAACAGTTTCTCCTTATTTATTCTGTCTAGATCCTTCATGATTTTAAACACCTCTTTCAAATCTCCTCTTAGCCTTCTCTGCTCCAAGGAGAATAACCCCAACTTCTCCAGTCTCTCCACGTCACTGAAGTCCCTCATCCCTGGAACCATTCTGGTCAATCTCCCCTGAACCTTCTCTGCTCTGAGGAGAACAACCCCAGCTTCTCCAGTCTCTCCACGTAACTGAAGTCCCTCATCCCTGGTACCATTCTGGTCAATCTCCCCTTAACCTTCTCTGCACTGAGGAGAACAGCCCCAGCTTCTCCAGTCTCTCCTCATCCACGCAGCCCCATTCAATCAAGTACCTGGCGAGCAGAGGATCACCAAAGAATCGCTGCAGAGTGCAGGCAGATATATCGCACATCCCCTTTCATGTTCAAACTGGGGCAAAGGAGATAGAAAAGAAAGACAGACTCGCATTTCTCCAGCGCCTTTCACAACCACTGGACATCTCAAAGCGCTTTACAGCCAATGAAGTACTTTTTGAAATGTAGTCACTGTTGTAATGTAGGAAACGCGGCAGCCAATTTGCGCACAGCAAGCTCCCACAAACAGCAATGTGATAATGACCAGATCATCTGTGTTAGTGATGTTGGTGGAGGGATAAATACTGGCCCCAGGACACCGGGGAGAACTCCCCCTGCTCTTCTTCAAAATAGTCCCTGGGGATCTTTTTAACTCTACCGGAAAGAGCTTCCATTCCTGATCGCTATACAGCAAACCCCCCGACCTTCCCACTTTCTGTAAATCAAGATGAGATTCGTTTGAGGTTCGCCTAGTGATACGTCCCATTCCCCCCGCACCATGAGGCAAGGTATCATGCCAACACTCAGCATTTATGCTACTGTGCTTGGTCAAGATAATGAAGCAGTCCATGCCCGCATGCAGCAAGACCTGGACGACGTTCAGGCTTGGGCTGATAAGTGGCAGGTAACATTCGCGCCACACAAGTGCCAGGCAATGACTATCTCCAACAAGGGAGAGTCTAACCACTGCCCCTTCACATTCAACGGCATTACCATCGCTGAATCCCCCACCATCAACATCCTGGGGGTCACCATTGACCAGAAACCTAACTGGACCAGCCACATAAATACTGTGGCTACAAGAGCAGGTCAGAGGCTGGGTATTCTGCGGCAAGTGTCTCACCTCCCGACTCCCCAAAGCCTTTCTACCATCTACAAGGCACAAGTCAGGAGTGTGATGGAATACTCTCCACTTGCCTGGGTGAGTGCAGCTCCAACAACACTCAAGAAGCTTGACACCATCCAGGACAAAGCAGCCCGCTTGATTGGCACTCCATCCACCACCTTAAACATTCACTCCCTCCACCACCGGCGCACCGTGGCTGCAGTGTGTACCATCTACAAGATGCACTGCAGCAACTCGCCATGGCTTCTTCGGCCACCTCTTCCACCTAGAAGGACAAGGGCAGCCGGCGCATGGGAACACCACCAGCTCCAAGTTCCCCTCCACTGTCGGAGGGGCAGTACTGAGGGAGCGCCACACTGTCGGAGGGGCAGTACTGAGGGAGTGCCGCACTGTCGGAGGGGCAGTACTGAGGGAGTGCCGCACTGTCGGAGGGGCAGTACTGAGGGAGCGCCGCACTGTCGGAGGGGCAGTACTGAGGGAGTGCCGCACTGTCGGAGGGGCAGTACTGAGGGAGAGCCGCACTGTCGGAGGGGCAGTATTGAGGGAGCGCCGCACTGTCGGAGGGGCGGTACTGAGGGAGCGCCGCACTGTCGGAGGGGCGGTACTGAGGGAGCGCCGCACTGTCGGAGGGGCAGTATTGAGGGAGCATCGCACTGTCGGAGGTGCCGTCTTTCGGATGAGACGTTAAACTGAGGCCCCGTCTGCCCTCTCAGTGGACTGTAAAAGATCCCACGGCCACTATTGGCAGAAGAGCAGGGGGGAGTTCTCCCCGGTGTCCTGGGGCCAATATTTATCCCTCAACCAACATCACTAAAGCAGATGATCTGGTCATTATCACATTGCTGTTTGTGGGAGCTGTGCGTAAATTAGCTGCTGCGTTTCCTACATTACAACAGTGACCACACTTCAAAAAGGACTTAATTGTCTGTAAAGCGCTTTGGGACATCCTGAGGTGGTGAAAGGCGCTATAGAAATGCAAGTCTTTCTTTTTCGACTCGTTGTAAAGTAGACACGATCGGGTAGAATGCAAGATGGGAATCAGTGACTTCAGAGCATCTTTTGACTGTTAATAGGCTTGAACCATGCTCCATGATTCATCGCCAAGGCTCCCTGATAGAAAGCTGGCTTGTCTTCCAAAAGCCAGTGTGACCAGATGAGACTCCAGCAGGCTTGCAACAGCGTTACAAATTTCCCTTGACCATAACAGCTTTGAAACTATTCACTACAGCAACAGTCCAGATCTTAAATATGTGTTTGAACCAACCCTACTTATTGCCCAGGCTGGAACTAATCTCATTGAGTCAGGCTTCAATTTTCCTTCTTCCTGTACTGAAATCTTTGGCCAAGAGATGATTCCAGGGACACTGGCAACCGTCTGATGCCTTTTTTTGATATTTGTTCATGGGATGTGGGCGTCGCTGGCCAGGCCCAGCATTTATTGCCCAAACCTAATTGCCCCTCGAGAAGGTGGTGGTGAGCCGCCTTCTTGAACCGCTGCAGTCCGTGTGGTGAAGGTGCTCCCACAGCGCTGTTCGGGAGGGAGTTCCAGGATTTTGACCCAGCGACGATGAAGGAACGGCCAATATATTTCCAAGTCAGGATGGTGTGTGACTTGGAGGGGAACTTGGAGGTGGTGGTGTTCCTGTGCACCTGCTGCCCTTGTCCTTCTAGGTGGAAGAGGTCACGGGTTTGGGAGCTGCTGCCGAAGGAGCCTTGGCGAGTTGCTGCAGTGCATCTTGTAGAAACCAAATTCAGTATAAAGGGGGAGGGGGGGGGGCAGCAAATCATTGGGGTGTACCTTAAGCGTAACGGCCCGTGAATGCAGCCAAATTCATTCACACGCGGCACTGAAGCGCATTTAGCGTTATGCAGCCTTCAGATCAACAGATGCCACTAACTATCGCAATTATAGAGAGGAACACAGTTGAACACACACTGCATTATCCTGTTATTCTATTAACAGGGAAGGCCGTTTGTCTCTTTGACTCATAAACTAGGTGCCATTCTCATCTGCAGAAATCTGTCCATGACAAATGTAGTTCAATTAGTGAGTAACCACGGTAATTTAATACCAAGAATGTGTTTGCATGAATTAATTTACCCTAACAAAACAATCCAAATTAGAATATTAAAGTAGATACAATCACATTTTCAATCACTTAAGAACACAAGAATGAGGAGCAGGAGTCGGCCACACAGCCCCTCGAGCCTGCTCCGCCATTCAATGAGATCATGGCTGATCATCGACCTCAACTCCACCTTCCCGCCCCATCCCTTGATTCCCCTAGAGTTCAAAAATCTATCGATCGCACTCCTGAATATACTCAACGACTGAGCCTCCACAGCCCTCTGGGGTAGAGAATTCCAAAGATTCACCACCCTCTGAGTGAAGAAATTCCTCCTCATCTCAGTCCCAAATGGCCGACCCTTTATCCTGAGACTGTGACCCCTGGTTCTAGACTCTCCAGCCAGGGGAAACATCCTCCCTGCATCTACCCGGTCAATCCCCCCTCAGAATCTTATATGTTTCAATGAGATCACCTCTCATTCTTCTAAACTCTAGAGAATATAGGCCTAGTGACGTAAGAACACTACTAGGCACTTGGTCTAAGCGTTAAACAAAGCTTTAATCAACTGTTTTACAACATGGAGATCTAGTTACGTCCTTCAGTAGTTCCTGTTAAGAATGTCCTGCGCAAGCTGGGCCCGTGCCCGAGTATTTATACTCTCCCTGGACAGCGCCACCAGCAGGCCACTCAGTATTATTTTATAAGTCTTTCTTTCATGAATGACAGATTCATGTCACCTAGTCTCCTCTATCTCTCTCTTAACTGAAACAGGGTGATCTCACTTCAAACAGGGAACCTGTGAAAGTCTTGCAAATTATTGTTCCCTTAAAAAAAGTTTAAACCAGCGAAGCATTAACATTTAGCTTCATTCTAAGAAGTTGGCAAAAATATACTGGCACTGCCGACTTAGCTCAGTTGGTCAATTCACTGCCTCGTTTCAAACTGAGCTTCACAAACAAGCAAAGATCCAGAATCCTTCTGTGTTTGATTAACCTCGACGTGCCCTTCAGAAGTGTCCAAACGCACTGGACACAGCAAAGGCTGTGGGCCCTGACAACATCCCAGCTGTCGTTCTGAAGCCCTCAGTACCAGATCAGGACAGATGTGATTGCACTAGAGAGGGTGCAGAGGAGATTTACGAGGATGTTGCCAGGAATGGGGAATTTTAGCTGCGAGGAAAGATTGGAAAGACTGGGGTTGTTTTCTTTGGAACAGAGGAGGCCGAGGGGAGATTTAATTGAGCTGTATAAAATTATGAGGGTCCTAGATAGAGTGGATAGGAAGGACCTATTTCCCTGAGCAGAGAGGTCAATAACCAGGGGGCATAGATTTAAAGTAATTGGTAGAAGGATTAGAGGGGAGTTGAGGAGAACTTTTTCACCCAGAGGGTGGTGGGGGTCTGGAACTCACTGCCTGAAAGGGTGGGAGAGGCAGAGACCCTCATCACATTTAAAAAGTACTTGGATGTGCACTTGTAACCTACAGGGCTACGGACCAAGAGCTGGAAGTGGGATTAGGCCGGATGGCTCTTTGTCGGCCGGTGCGGACACGATGGGCCGAATGGCCTCCTTCGGTGCTGTAAATTTCTCTCATTCTCTGTTTCTGTCTCGCTGCTTCCCGAGCCAAGCTGTTCCAGTACAGCTCTGAGGCTGGCATCGACCTTGGAAGGTTGCCCTGGTATGGCCATACCACGATAAACAGGATCAATCTAACCCAGCCAATGACCACCCTATCAGTCTCCTCCCAGCCATCGGTGAATGAGGGAGGGAGTCGTCAGTGACCTCAAGCGATGCCTACTGACCAATGAGCTGCTCAATAATCGAGCGCGGGTTCCACCTGAACCGCTCGGCTCCAGATCTCACAACAGGCTAGACGCAGATAAGGGCGCAAGAGCTGACTGCCCGAGTAGAGACGAGAGCAGGTGCCCCCGACAGCAAGGCAGCATGTTAAACCCAGGCCCCGTCTGTCCTCTCAGGTGGACATTCAAGCGAGTCTGAGCTATGGAGCCCTAGCAACAACAACTTGCATTCTGTTCCAATAAAAGAGGTTTCAGGCCATTCATATTGTCGTCACCACCTTGCTTCCAAACCAGTGGGCCTTCCTGTTTAAGTGTACAGGTGTAGATATCAGATGAGGACAGAATCAGACTTGATCGCCCCGCCGCCTGCCCCGCCTCTCGCCATGGTTCAATATCTTACTGACACTCACCCTCCAGCCCGTTACAGGAACTGGAGTGTCAGCCGTGGCTCAGTGGGCAGCACGCTCCCCTTTGAGCCAGAAGGTCGTTGCTTCGAGTCCCACTCCTGAGACTTGAGCATAAACATCTAGGTTGACACTCCCAGTGCCAATACCGAGGGAGCGCCGCACTGTCGAGAGGGGCAGTACTGAGGGAGCGCCGCACTGTCGGAGGGGCAGCACTGAGGGAGCGCCGCACTGTCGGAGGGGCAGTACTGAGGGAGCGCCGCACTGTCGGAGGGGCAGTACTGAGGGAGCGTCGCACTATCGGAGGGGCGGTACTGAGGGAGCGTCGCACTGTCGGAGGGGCGGTACTGAGGGAGAGGCGCACTGTCGGAGGGGCAGTACTGAGGGACCGCCGCACTGTCGGAGGGGCGGTACTGAGGGAGCGCCGCACTGTGGGAGGGGCGGTACTGAGGGAGCGCCACACTGTGAGAGGGGCAGTACTGAGGGAGCGCCGCACTGTCGGAGGGGCAGTACCGAGGGAGCGCTGCACTGTCGGAGGGGCAGTACTGAGGGAGCGCCGCACTGTCGGAGGGGCAGTACTGAGGGAGCGTCGCACTATCGGAGGGGCGGTACTGAGGGAGCGTCGCACTGTCGGAGGGGCGGTACTGAGGGAGAGGCGCACTGTCGGAGGGGCAGTACTGAGGGACCGCCGCACTGTCGGAGGGGCGGTACTGAGGGAGCGCCGCACTGTGGGAGGGGCGGTACTGAGGGAGCGCCACACTGTGAGAGGGGCAGTACTGAGGGAGCGCCGCACTGTCGGAGGGGCAGTACCGAGGGAGCGCCGCACTGTCGGAGGGGCAGTACCGAGGGAGCCCCGCACTGTCGGAGGGGCAGTACCGAGGGAGCGCCGCACTGTCGCAGGGGCAGTACTGATGGAGCGCCGCACTGTCGGAGGGGCAGTACTGAGGGAGCGCCGCACTGTCGGAGGTGCCGTCTTTCGGATGAGATGTTAAACCGAGGCCCCGTCTGCTCTCTCGGGCGGATGTTAAAGATCCCACGGCCACTATTGGAAGAAGAGCAGGGGAGTTCTCCCCGGTGTCCTGGGGTCAATATTTATCACTCAACCAACATCACTTAAAACAGATGATCTGGTTATTATCATATTGCTGTTTGTGGGATCTTGCTGTGCACAAATTGGCTGCCGCGTTTCCCACATTACAACAGTGACCACACTTCAAAAAGTACTTCATTGGCTGCAAAGCGCTTTGGGACGTCCGGTGGTCGTGAAAGGTGCTGGACAAATGGGAGTCTTTCTGGGTTTTTCTTAGAGCGCCCCGGACAAGAAAGCGGAGAGGCCACGGGCTGGAAATTTCACGCAGGAGCAGGATTTCCGCCGCGCCTCGACTGAATTTACAGGTGGCGGAGCGGGAACGATTCCGAGGAAATTCCCGGACAAGGGGCCTGTGATACTGCAGCCCCAGTGTGAGGCGCTGCCTTCGGGAGAGGGGTGGGGGAAATTGGCCGGGTGGGAGAGGAGACAGTGGAGAACAATCGGGGACAAAGCAATGTGGAGCTGCAGAATGTTTTAGGGAAGGGCAATAAACTCGCTGGCTTGACATGACAAACACGCAGTAAACCTACAGGCACTGTTGAAACAAACTGCAACACAACATTAACAACGCAACGAGCCAAGGTATCGCAGTGCCACACACATATTGCAATATAAAATGGCACAAGTTGGATTACAGAGCATTCACAGCACAGAAACAGGCCATTCGGCCCAACTGGTCCGTGCCGGTGTTTCTGCTCCACACCAGCCTCCTCCCACCCCTCTTCATCTCACCCCATCACCGTATCCTTCGATTCCTTTCTCCCTCATGTGTTTATCCAGCTTCCCCTTAAATGCATCTGTGCTCTTCGCCTCAACCACTCCCTGTGGTAGCGAGTTCCACATTCTCGCCACTCTCTGGAGTACTGCGCACAGTTCTGGTCTCCTTATCTAAGGAAGGATATACTTGCCTTGGAGGCGGTGCAACGAAGGTTCACTCGATTGATCCCTGGGATGAGAGGATTGTCCTATGAGGAGAGATTGAGTAGAATGGGCCGATACTGTCTGGAGTTTAGAAGAATGAGAGGTGATCTCATTGAAACATACAAGATTCTGAAGGGGATTGACAGGCTAGAGTGTCGAGAACCAGGGGGCACAGTCTCAGGATAAGGGGTCGGCCATTTAGGACTGAGATGAGGAGGAATTTCTTCACTCAGAGGGTGGTGAATCTTTGGAATTCTCTACCCCAGAGGGCTGTGGAGGCTCAGTCGTTGAGTATATTCAGGGCTGAGATCGATGGATTTTTGGACTCTAAGGGAATCAAGGGATATGGGGATCGGGCGGGGTAAGTGGAGATGAGGTCGAAGATCAGCCATGATCTTATTGAATGGCGGAGCAGGCTCGAGGGGCCGAATGGCTGACTCCTGCTCCTATTTCTTATGTTCTTAAGTTCTGGGTGAGGAAGTTTCTCCTGAATTCCCCATTGGATTTATTAGTGACTATCTTATATTGATGGCCCCTAGTTTTGGTCTCCCCCACAAGTGGAAACCTCTTCTCTACGTCTACCCTATCGAACCCTTTCATAATCCTAAAGACCTCGATCAGGTCACCCCTCAGTCTTCTCTTTTCTAGAGAAAAGAGCCCCAGCCTGTTCACTCTTTCATGATGGGTAGAACCTCTCAGTTCTGGTATCATTCTCGTAAATCTTTTTTGCACTTTCTCCAGTGCCTCTATAATCCTTTTTATAATATGGCGACCAGAACTGTGCACAGTGCTCCAAGTGTGGTCTAACCGAGGTATATGGAGACCAGGACTGTGCACAGTGCTCCAAGTGTGGTCTAACCGAGGTATATGGAGACCAGGACTGTGCACAGTGCTCCAAGTGTGGTCTAACCTAGGTATATGGAGACCAGGACTGTGCACAGTGCTCCAAGTGTGGTCTAACCGAGGTATATGGAGACCAGGACTGTGCACAGTGCTCCAAGTGTGGTCTAACCGAGGTTCAATA
The DNA here is from genome assembly GCA_030390025.1 of Squalus acanthias. Classification (NCBI taxonomy): domain Eukaryota; kingdom Metazoa; phylum Chordata; class Chondrichthyes; order Squaliformes; family Squalidae; genus Squalus; species Squalus acanthias. Next base: position 1,309,553 of record JASTWF010000072.1, read on the forward strand.
CAAGTTTAACATAACTTCTCTGCTTTTCAATTCTATCCCTCTAGAAATAAACCCCAGTGTATTATGATTAAAGGTTTTAGGAACAGGAAAATGGTATGGCTCACATAGAGCCAATCCCTGTTTGACAGATATCAACCATGCACCACTTTCTCAGCATATCACTCAATCCTTCTCTCCCCAAAAGCACAGTTAAATGCTTCTTGAACCTCTTAAAATGATCGATTTTATAATTTCATGCTCTCCACCCAAATTGCCAATGTAATACGTATTAATGGTTCGATATAAGGAGCATGAATGTGTAAAATCACTCGATATTGTCTCCAAGTCAGCGGTGGCTCAGTGGGCAGCACTCTCGCCTCAGAGTCAGAAGGTTGTGGGTTCGAGTCCCACTCCAGAGACTAAAGCACAAAAATCTAGGCTGACACTCCCAGTGCAGTACTGAGGGAGCGCCGCACTGTCGGAGGGGCAGTACTGAGGGAGCGCCGCACTGTCGGAGGGGCGGTACTGAAGGAGCGCCGCACTGTCGGAGGGGCAGTACTGAGGGAGCGCCGCACTGTCGGAGGGGCAGTACTGAGGGAGCGCCGCACTGTCGGAGGGGCAGTGCTGAGGGAGCGTCTCACTGTCGGAGGGGCAGTACTGAGGGAGCGCCGCACTGTCGGAGGGGCAGTGCTGAGGGGGCGCCTCACTGTCAGAGGGGCAGTGCTGAGGGAGCGCTGCACTGTCTGAGGGGCAGTGCTGAGGGAGCGCCGCACTGTCGGAGGGGCAGTACTGAGGGAGCGCCGCACTGTCGGAGGGGCGGTACTGAGGGAGTGTCGGAGGGGCGGTACTGAGGGAGTGCCGCAGTGTCGGAGGGGCAGTACTGGGGGAGCGCCGCACTGTCGGAGGGGCAGTACTTGAGGGAGTGCCGCACTGTCGGAGGGGCGGTACTGAGGGAGCGCCGCACTCTCGGAGGGCAGTACTGAGGGAGCGCCGCCCTGTCGGAGGGGCAGTACTGAGGGAGCGCTGCACTGTCGGAGGGGCAGTACTGAGGGAGCGCCGCACTGTCAGAGGTGCCGTCTTTCGGATGAGACATTAAACCGAGGTCCCATCTGCTCTCTCAGGTGGACGTAAAAGATCCCACGGCCACTATTGGAAGAAGAGCAGGGGGAGTTCTCCCCGGTGTCCTGGGGCCAATATTTATCCCTCAACCAACATCACTAAAACAGATGATCTGGTCATTATCACATTGCTGTTTGTGGGAGCTTGCTGTGCGCAAATTGGCTGCTGCGTTTCCTACATTACAACAGTGACCACACTTCAAAAAGTACTTCATTGGCTGTAAAGCGCGTTGGGACGTCCTGAGGTGGTGAAAGGCGCTGGAGAAACGCAAGATCTTCATTCTTCAACAACCTTCGGTGGTAATCTAATCTACAATTCCATTACCTTTTGGGTGGCAAAGATCTGTCTTTCTTTCCTTCTTGCTGCCTGATTTTTAACTTATTAACTGCTGTGTGAGCCCTTTACCACCGTGAACAACCTGCCTGAACACAGGCGGCCTGTTCTCTTTAGTAATGCAATACACCGTCGCACAACGGATTGCAATGTAACAAAATCCCATTAACTGCAAAGCAACAGATGATAAGAAACAGACAGCAACTCCACATCGTATCAACGACAACACCCTGCATTTATATAGCACCTTTAACGTAGTAAAACCTCCCAAGGTGCTTCACAGGAGTGATTATCAAACATAAGAACAGAAGAATTAGGAGCAGGAGTCGGCCATTCGGCCCCTCGAGCCTGCTCCGCCATTCAATGAGATCGTGGCTGATCTTCTACCTCATCTCCACTTTCCCGCCCGATCCCCATATCCCTTGATTCCCTTAATATCCAAAAATCCATCGATCTCTGTCTTGAATATACTCAACGACTGAGCATCCACAGCCCTCTGGGGTAGAGAATTCCAAAGATTCACCACCCTCTGAGTGAAGAAATTCCTCCTCATCTCAGTCCTAAATGGCCGACCCCTTATCCTGAGACTGTGACCCCTTGTTCTAGACTCTCCAGCCAGGGGAAACATCCTCCCTGCATCTACCCTGTCAATCCCTGTAAGAATTTTGTATGTTTCAATGAGATCACCTCTCATTCTTCTAAACTCTAGGGAATATAGGCCTAGTCTACTCAATCTCTCCTCATAGGACAATCCCCCCAAACCAGGAACCAGTCTGGTGAACCTTCGTTGCACTCCCTCCATGGCAAGTATATCCTTCCTTAGGTAAGGAGACCAAAACTGTACACAATATCCCAGGTGCGGTCTCACCAGTGCCCGATATAATTGCAGTAAGACATCTTTACTCTTATACTCAAATCCTCTTGTAATAAAGGCCAACATACCATTTGCTTTCCTAATTGCTTGCTGTACCTGCATGTTAACTCTCAGTGATTTGTGTACAAGGACACCCAGGTCCCTCTGAACACCAACATTTCCCAATCTCTCACCATCTAAAAAATACTCTGCTTTTCTATTTTTCCGACCAAAATGGATAACTTCACATTTCTCCACATTATATTCCATTTGCCATGTTCTTGCCCACTCACTTAGCCTGTCTATATCCCCTTGAAGCCTCTTTGCATCCTCCTCACAACTTACATTCCCACCCAGCTATGTAAACAAAATTTGACACCGAGCCACATCAGGAGATATTAGGGACAGGTGACCAAAGAGGGAGGTTTTAAGGAGCGTCTTAAAGGAGGAGAGAGAGGCGGAGAGGTTTAGGGAGGGAATTTCAGAGCTCAGGGCCCCAGGCAGCTGAAGGCACGGCCGCCAATGGTGCAGCGATTGAAATCGGGGGATGCTCAAGAGGGCAGAATAGGAGGAGCGCAGAGATCTCGGAGGGTTGTAGGGCTGGAGGAGGTTACAGAGATAGGGGGGCGGCGAGGAGGGCGTGGAGGGATTTGGAAACAAGTTTGAGAATTTTGAAATTGAGGCGTTGCCGGACCGGGAGCCAATGTAGGTCAGCGCGCACAGGGGGCGATGGGTGAACGGGACTTGGTGCGAGTTAGGACACGGGGCAGCAGAGTTTTGGATGAGCTCAAGTTTACGTAGGGTGGAATGTGGGAGGCCGGCCAGGAGTGCGTTGGAATAGTCAAGTCTAGAGGTAATATAATGCAGTGCATTTTAAGGCAAGGTGGCATGATTTAACACAGAGTAAGGCAAAGCATTACAGTGCAACACTGCAAAACACCCTGAAATACAACTCCAGGTGCCTAATATGACATGCCCCTCTCTTCTGATCTGGAGCCAAGGATTGACAAGCATCTACCAATCTGCAGACTTCCCTCACCAACAGCAATTAACTTCCAATTGACCTTAAGATTTCTATTTACAGCAGCTAGACTTTGTGGCTTTCAAGGGAACAAGCCAGTTAATCACTGCTGCGCCTTAGCGGCAGAATAATACTTTCGATGCTGCACTGTCAGCCGTGGCTCAGTGGGCAGCACTCTCTCTCTCTCTCGCCTCTGAGTCAGAAGGTTGTGGGTTCAAGCCCCACTCCAGAGACTTGAGCACGAAAATCTAGGCTGCCACTCCCAGTGCAGCACTGAGGGAGCGCCGCACTGTCGGAGGGGCGGTACTGAGGGAGCACCGCACTGTCGGAGGGGCGGTACTGAGGGAGCGCCGCACTGTCGGAGTGGCAGTACTGAGGGAGCGCCGCACTGTCGGAGGGGCAGTACTGAGGGAGCGCTGCACTGTCGGAGGGGCAGTACTGAGGGAGCGCCGCACTGTCGGAGGTGCCGTCTTTCGGATGAGACGTTAAACCGAGCCCCCGTCTGCTCTCGCAGGTGGACGTAAAAGATCCCACTATTTTGAAGAAGAGCGGGGGTGTCCTGGGGCCAATATTTATCCCTCACTCGATATTCACTAAAACAGATGATCTGGTCATTATCACATTGCTGTTTGTGGGAGCTTGCTGTGCGCAAATTGGCTGCCGCGTTTCCTACATGACAACAGTGACCACACTTCAAAAAGTACTTCATTGGCTGTAAAGCGCTTTGGGACGTCCGGTGGTCGTGAAAGGCGCTGGAGAAATGCGAGTCTTTCTTTTATGCTCGAATGGTCCTCTGCTCAGGAAACAGGACATCTTTGGACTGCGAAATCAGTGACTATGGTTAAGAAGCAAGCTGAGCTGGAATGGGTAGATGTGAAGTACATAACGTTGCTGTATAAAGTGTCACAATGAGACATCGTGGAATACAGACGTCGCACTGCAACACACCGCAGCACAATGTTGAATAATGAAACTATGATAGGATGCACAGTGCTGTGCTGCAACTGATCACAATATCATGTGCAACGCCTGCTGATCGGTGTCAGGCCTTTCTTGTCTTTGACTTTAATGTGAAAGCCTGTAATACAGCACACTGTAACACACCAGATCACAGCACATCACACAGGTAGTGCAACATGCAGTTATACAACACACCGATCCAACTTAAGAAATAGGAGCAAGAGCGAGAGATAGAGAGAGAGAGATAGAGAGTCAGATAGAGAGAGAGAGAGATAGAGAGTCAGATAGAGAGAGAGAGAGAGAGAGAGAGAGAGAGATAGAGAGACAGATAGAGAGACAGATAGAGAGAGCGGTAGAGAGTCAGATAGAGATAGAGAGACAGATAGAGAAAGAGACAGATAGAGAGAGAGACAGAGAGAGAGAGAGACAGAGAGAGATAGAGAGGGAGCGAGAGATAGAGAGAAAAAGATAGAGAGAGAGAGATAGAGAGTCAGATCGAGATAGAGAGACAGATAGAGAGACAGCGAGAGATAGAGAGGGAGAGAGATATAGAGAGAGAGAGAGAGAGAGACAAATAGATAAAGAGGGAGAGAGAGATAGAAAGAGCTAGGGAGAGAGACAGAGAGAGAGAGACAGATAGAGACAGAGAGAGAGAGATAGATAGAGAGACAGCAAGAGATAGAGAGGGAGAGAGATATAGAGAGAGACAGAGATAAAGAGGGAGACAGACAGATAGATAAAGAGGGAGAGACAGATAGAGAGAGAGAGAGAGAGAGAGAGAGATAGATAGATAAAGAGGGAGAGAGAGAGAGAGATAGATAGAGAGGGAGAAAGAGATAGAGAGGGAGAGAGAGATAGATAGAGAGGGAGAGAGAGAGAGAGAGAGAGAGACAGAGAGAGAGAGAGAGATAGATAGAGAGAGACAGATAGATAGAGAGGGAGAGAGAGAGAGAGAGACAGAGAGAGAGAGATAGATAGATAGAGAGAGAGAGAGATAAAGAGGGAGGGAGAGAGAGAGAGAGACAGATAGATAAAGAGGGAGAGAGAGACAGAGAGAGAGACAGAGAGAGAGAGAGAGATAGAGAGAGACAGAGAGAGAGCGAGAGAGATAGATAGACAGATAAATAAATACATATAGTCTTTCCAGCAGTACAGATTCACAAATCACTAAAAGTAGCAACGCAGGTTAATAAGGCCATAAAAAAGGCAAACCAAGCACTAGGGTTTATTTCTAGAGGGATAGAATTGAAAAGCAGAGAAGTTATGTTAAACTTGTATCGAACCTTGGTTGGACCACACTTGGAGCACTGTGAACAGTTCTGGTCTCCATATCATAAAATGGATATAGAGGCATTGGTGAAGGTGCAAAAAAGATTTACAAGGATGATACCAGAACTGAGAGGTTATAACTATCATGAAAGGCTGAACAGGCTGGGGCTCTTTTCTCTAAAAAAGAGAAGGCTGAGGGGTGACCTGATCGAGGTCTTTAAGATTATGAAAGGGGTTCGACAGGGTAGACGTAGAGAAGATGTTTCCACTTGTGGGGGAGACCAGAACTAGGGGCCATCAATATAAGACAGTCACTAATAAATCCAATCGGGAATTCAGGAGAAACTTCTTTACCCAGAGAGTGGTGAGAATGTGGAACTCGCTACCACAGGGAGTGGTTGAGGCGAATAGCACAGATGCATTTAAGGGGAAGCTGGATAAACACATGAGGGAGAAAGGAATCGAAGGATACGGTGATGGGACGAGATGAAGAGGGGTGGGAGGAGGCTGGTGTGGAGCAGAAACACCGGCACGGACCAGTTGGGCCGAATGGCCTGTTTCTGTGCTGTAATTACTGGGTAATTCTGTGTAACATTCTTTGCCTATGCTGGCAAACACGCCTTCCTTAGCTATAGCCCCATCCCAGTCAAATCCCCAGCACCTTCAAGAAACCTCTGACTTGACAGAGACCCCTGCACCAACAAAAGCTTCAGGACAAACAAGTAGGAGCCCAATTGTGTGCACATATGCGCAAAGGATTGTTTAACAACAACACTGTTTCGATTACACAGAAACTGCACTTGGATAGACCTTTTCCGATGGAGGAATAGGAACACAGAGGAACTTCATCCATCTGACAACGGGGAGGTCTCACAAGACGCAGCAGATAGGAGAGACATCTACGCGAGGGGTTGAGGTATCTTCAGCCCCTGCAGCAGTCGCAGTTATGCAGCTTCATGTCCAGGACCCACAGCGAATGTACTCATCTCCGCCCTTCTATCCTACCAAGCATTCATCTTTCCAGCACTACAACCCCACCTCCCAGATCTCTGCGCTCCTCCACTTCTGGCCTCTTGAGCATCCCCCGATTTCCATCGCTCCACCATTGGCGGCCGTGCCTTCAGCTGCCTGAGGCCCTAAGCTCTGGAATTCCCTCCCTAAACCTCTCCGCCTCTCTCTCCTCCTTTAAGACGCTCCTTAAAACCTCCCTCTTTGACCAAGCTTTTGGTCACCTGTCCTAATATCTCCTTATGTGGCCCAGTGTCAAATTTTTCTGATAATCGCTCCTGTGAACGTTTTACTACATTAAAGGCGCTATATAAATGCAAGTTTTTTTTTTATTCGTTCCTGGGATGTGGGCATCGCTGGCAAGGCCCAGCATTTATTGCCCATCCCTAATTGCCCTCGAGAAGATGGTGGTGAGCCCGCAGGGGGCAGGCAAGAGTCAATCACATTGCGGTGGGTCTGGAGTCACACAGAGGCCAGACCGGGTAAGGACTGTAGATTTCCTTCCCTAAAGGGCATTAGTTGGGTTTTTTACGACAATCCGGTAGCTTATTGGTCACCATCACTGATACCAGCTTTGCAGTTCCAGATTTATTTAATTGACTGAATTTAAATTCCCCGTCTGCCATGGTGGGATTTGACACCAGAACCTTCTGACTCAGAGGTGAGGTGTGTTATCAATTGAGTCACGACAGAGACAGAGGCAAGCGAGATAACTAGATCAATTAGTCTCACATCAGAAGTAAGCAAACGACTCAGGAATAGAAGTAAGTCATAACATTAGCAAACACTTAGAAAGCTAGGAGCTAATGAAGGAAGAGTCAACACAGAGTTGCAAAGAGACAAGTTGTGCTTCAATAATTTAGCTGATTTCTCTTCTGACAAACGGATTTGGCGGATGTGCTATATTTAAACCGTCAGACAGCATCTCACACGACGTTAAATAAGAGGCTTGTTGACAAGATGGGATTCAGGGGAAAGTGGGAGCACGGATGGAGGGATGGTGGAAGGATAAAGAGGAAGGCCTGGATTTTCATTGACCCGTGGAGGCGGGTTTGGAGGCGTGTGGGGGGTTAAAATTGCGAAAACTGGCGGGCGGGCACAAGTCCGCCTCCATCCTGCCTCCATGCAATTTTGATGAAATCGTGTCTGCTGGTCCCGACTCCGTCCCGCCTTTAAGAGGCGGGATAGGCTGTTAAGGCCCTGAACAAGCACTAAATTGCCTCTATAATGTCATTTTGAAAGGCCTTTGTGATTTTAACCCTTGATCTACGTGAAGCACGCCTGTTGTGAAACACGATTGTGAAACCTGGCGGGAGCACATTTCGAAAGCTGACTATCAGCTGCAGGTCCACTATTACAACGGAGATGTAGTAGTAGGAAAAATATCTGGGAGCAGACCTAGGGCTCCCTTCAGGTCCTCTCACAGCAAAGGCCAGTCTCTCTCTCTCTCTCTGAGGGCTGCTGCTCATTTTGCATCCAAGTCCTCTCACAGCAAAGGCCAGGCAGTCTCTGACCTTCAATGCAGCAGCAATGATGACATCATCAGAGGCGACTTTCAGACTGAAAACACTAATTGGGTCTTGGGTTCCCACATGCTGGAACTCAATTGCCCAATCAGGTGAAAATTGCATCAATTTCCCACATCCAATTGCAGGCGGGTGGATAACACGACCCCAGCCCGCCCCAGTATCAAAGTCCAGCCCGAAGAATCCGGTGTAAATGAAAAGAAAGAAAGACTTGCATTTCTACAGCGCCTTTCACCACAGTGGGACTAACTGGATCGCTCTTCGAAAGAGCCGGCGCAGATTCGATGGGCCGAATGGCCTCCTTCTGTGCTGTACTATGCTATGATATGCCCCAGGAAGCTGTGGAAGCTACATCATTAAATAAATTTAAAACAGAAATAGATAGTTTCCTAGAAGTAAAGGGAATTAGGGGTTACGGGGAGCGGGCAGGAAACTGAGGCTGAGTTCGGATCGGTCAAGGCCCTGTGGGTGGCGGAGCGGGCCCAGGGGCTGAGTGGCCGGGTCCTGCTCCTACTTATTGTGTTCTTTAGATTTGAGGTTAGGATCAGATCAGCCATGATCTTATTGAATGGCGGAGCAGGCTCGAGGGGCCGATTGGCCTACTCCTGCTCCTATTTCTTATGTTCTTATGTTCTTATGATTCTATGAATCAAGGCTAAAGTGAAAACCTGTGAAATCCTCTCTGAAGCTGTACATACGAATTAGGAGCAGGAGTCGGCCATTTGGCCCCTTAAGCCTGCTCCGCCATTCAATAAGATCGTGGCTGATCTTCTACCTCAACTCCACTTTCCCGCCCGATTCCCAAATCCCTCGATTCCCTTAATATCCAAAAATCTATCGATCTCAGCCTTGAATATACTCAACGACTGAGCCTCCGCAGCCCTCTGGGGTAGAGAATTCCAAAGATTCACCACCCTCTGAGTGAAGAAATTCCTCCTCATCTCAGTCCTAAATGGTCGACCCCTTATTCTGAGACTGTGACCACTGGTTCTAGACTCCCCAGCCAGGGGAAACATCCTCCCTACATCTACCCTGTCAAGCCCTGTAAGAATTTTGTATGTTTCAATGCAATCACCTCTCATTCTTCCAAACTCTAGAGAATATAGGGCTAGTCTACTCAATCTCTCCTCATAGGACAATCCCCCCATCCCAGGAATCCGGGAATTGCTGCAGTTGTACAGGGCCTTGGTGAGACCACATCTTGAGTATTGTGTGCAGTTTTGGTCGCCTTATCTGAGGAAGGAGGTTCTTGCCATGGAAGGAGTTCAGCGAAGATTCACCAGGCTGATACCTGGGATGGCAGGAATGACGTATGAGGAGAGATTGGGTCGATTGGGCTTATACTCACTGGAGTTTCGAAGAATAAGAGGGGATCTCATTGAAACTTATAAAATTCTGACAGGGCTGGACAGACTAGATGCAGGAAGGATGTTCCCGATGGCCGGGGAGTCCAGAACCAGGGGTCACAGTCTAAGGATAAGGGGTAAGCCATTTAGGACAGAAATGAGAAGGAATTTCTTCACCCAGACAGTGGTGAACCTGTGGAATTCTCTACCACAGAAGGCAGTAGAGGCCAATTCATTAAATTAATTCAAGAAGGAGTTGGATATATTTCTTAAGGCTAAAGGGATCAAGGGATATGGGGAGAAAGCAGGGACAGGGTTCTGAATTTGGATGATCAGCCATGATCGCATTGAATGGCGGAGCAGGCTAGAGGGGCCGAATGGCCTACTCCTGCTCCTATCTTCTATGTTTCTATGTTTCTATGAATCAGTCTGGTGAACCTTCGTTGCACTCCCTCTATGGCAAGTATATCCATCCTTAGGTAAGGAGACCAAAACTGTACCCAATACTCCAGGTGTGGTCTCACCAGGGCCCGATATAATTGCAGTAAGACGTCTTTACTCTTATACTCAAATCCTCTTGTAATAAAAGGCAACAGACCATTTGATTTCCTAATTGCTTGCTGTACCAGCATGTTAACTTTCAGTGATTCGTGTGCAAGGACACCCAGGTCCCTCTGAACACCAACATTTCCCAATCATCTCACCATTTAAAAGAATACTCTGCTTTTCTATTTTTCCGACCAAAGTGGACAACTTCACATTTCTCCACATTATATTCCATTTGCCATGTTCTTGCCCACTCGCTTAACCTGTCGATATCCCCTTGAAGCCTCCTTGCATCCTCCTCACAACTTACATTGTGGCTGATACTTGGGCTACGAATTTGTTAAGACAGAAGTAACACAAACTGGTTCCTGGGGAGCTATCGGAGGAATGGGGGAGGTGGAAACAGCCTGTCAGTTGAATTAAAAATTGAAAAACTCACTGACATGAAAACTTTATCAATATGAACAGTGCCCAGCATCAGCGTAATACTGTTAGGGACCGTCCGTTAATTAATTATGATAATTAGACTCAATTTAGACACTCGAAGAAAATTTCTCAGGGGATTGGACGCGAGCTGCAGTTCATTGATTGGCTCCCTGCTGATTCTGTTGATAAAGGCGCTGGACCATCCCAAACATGAAGGTCCCAGGATCAATCCCCGATCCATGTACTGAACTGGAGTGTCAGCCGTGGCTCAGTGGGTAGCACACTCGCCTCTGAGTCACGAGGTTGTGGGTTCAAGTCCCACTCCAGGGACTTGAGCACAAAAAGCTAGGCTATCACTCCCAGTGCAGTACTGAGGGAGCGCCGCACTGTCGGAGGGCAGTACTGAGGGAGCGCCGCACTGTCGGAGGGGCAGTACTGAGGGAGCGTCACACTGTCGGAGGGGCAGTACTGAGGGAGCGCCGCACTGTTGGAGGGGCAGTACTGAGGGAGCGCCGCACTGTCGGAGGGGCAGTACTGAGGGAGCGCCGCACTGTCGGAGGGCAGTACTGAGGGAGCGCCGCACTGTCGGAGGGGCAGTACTGAGGGAGCGCCGCACTTTCGAGGGGCAGTGCTGAGGGAGCGCCGCACTGTCGGAGGGCAGTACTGAGGGAGCGCCGCACTGTCGGAGGGGCAGTACTGAGGGAGCGCCGCACTGTCGGAGGGGCAGTACTGAGGGAGCGCCGCACTGTCGGAGGGGCAGTACTGAGGGAGCGCCGCACTGTCGGAGGGGCAGTACTGAGGGAGCGCCGCACTGTCGGAGGGGACAGTACTGAGGGAGCGCCGCACTGTCGGAGGGGCAGTACTGAGGGAGCGCCGCACTGTCGGAGGGGCAGTACTGAGGGAGCGCCGCACTGTCGGAGGGGCAGTACTGAGGGAGCGCCGCACTGTCGGAGGGGCAGTACTGAGGGAGCGCCGCACTGTCGGAGGGGCAGTACTGAGGGAGCGCCGCACTGTCGGAGGGGCAGTACTGAGGGAGCGCCGCACTGTCGGAGGGGCGGTATTGAGGGAGTGCTGCACTGTCAGAGGGGCGGTACTGAGGGAGCGCCGCACTGTCGGAGGGGCGGTACTGAGGGAGTGCTGCACTGTCGGAGGGGCGGTACTGAGGGAGCGCTGCACTGTCGGAGGGGCAGTACTGAGGGAGCACCGCACTATCGGAGGTGCCGTCTTTCAGATGAGACGTTAAACCGAGGCCCCGTCTGCTCTCTCAGGTGGATGTAAAAGATCCCACGGCCACTATTTCGAAGAGGAGCAGGGGAGTTCTCGCCGGTGTCCTGGGGCCAATATTTATCCCTCAACCAACATCACAAAAACAGATGATCTGATCATTATCACCTTGCTGTTTATGGGAGCTTGCTGTGCGCAAATTGGCTGCCACATTACAACAGTGACTACACTTCAAAAGTACTTCATTGGCTGTAAAGCGTTTTGGGACGTCCTAAGGTGGCGAAAGGCGCTGGAGAAATGCAAGTCTTTCTTTCAAATCTACTCTTAAGTACCTCTGTTCTGGTGAACAGGGCTCTAGTCTCTACTCATAACTAAAGCTTCCATCCTTTGCTATCATTTTAGCTGTACTCTCCCCAAGGCCTTTCTGAAGTAAGGCGCACAAAACTGGACACCACATTCTATTCAGGGCCTAATCAATAATCTGTATAGGTTTAGCATTGTAGGTCTCTATTCATAAAAAAAACTAGGATCCCATCAAAATTACCATCCCACTTTTTAAAGATTAGTCTATCTGAATATCCCTATCCTCTGTAACCTCCTCCAACCCTCCCAGATCTCTGCGCTCCTCCAATTCTGGCCTCTTGTGCATCTCCCGATTTTAATCGCTCCACCATTGGCGGCCGTGCCTTCAGCTGCCCAGGCCCTAAGCTCTGGAATTCCCCCCTAAACCTCTCCGCCTCTCTCTCCTCCTTTAATTCGCTCCCTAAAACCGACCTCTTTGACCAAGCTTTTGGTCACCTGTCCCTAATATCTCCTTATGTGGCTCGGGGTCAAATTTCTGTTCGATAACGTTCCTGTGAAGTGCCCTGGGAGGTTTTACTATGTTAAAGGCGCTATATAAATACAAGTTGTCATTTTACTAACCAGCCTCCTATGCACAGCTTATCAAATACCCTTTAAAAATCTACATACACAACACGCACTGAATTTCATTGATCAATGCAGTCGGTTACTTTCTTAAAGCTTGTCAGACATGACCTGCCCTCTACAAATCCACGACTTTCCAAGCGGACATTAATTGGATCCCCTATTCAGTCCTCTGGAAGGTTGTCCACTGCCAACATTCGGCCGGCGGGTCTATAGTGACACGGGTTAAACGAAGATCTTACATTGGAAGTTCTCCAGACCTCTGGCTCCACCTCCCTATCCAAGGATGTTTGAAAGGTTGTGGTCAGAGCACCTCCTATTCCTTCCCTGGCTTTCCTTCACATTCGAGGGTGCAGTCCATCAGGCCCAGGTGCCTATTCCAATTTGAGTTCTGCCACTTTTATCAGTACTATTCACAGAATCACAGAATCCCCACAGTGCAGATAGAGGCCATTTCGGCCCATCGAGCCTGCACCGACACATATCCCACCCTATCCCCGTAACCCCACGTATTTAATCCCCCTAACACTAAGGGTCAATTTATCATAGCCAAATCAACCTAACCCGCACATCTTTGGACTGTGGGAGGAAACCGGAGCACCCGGAGGAAACCCACGCAGACACGGGGAGAATGTGCAAACTCCACACAGACAGTCACCCGAGGCCGGATTCGAACCCGGGTCCCTGGCGCTGTGAGGCAACAGTGCTAACCACTATGCCACCTTTGGTTTGAACCAACACTCAACACAAGGTTTTCAGATCAATAGTCAAGATGTCTTTATTACCCCGGTGGGGGAGACAGTCTGCTCTGTCTTTAGACAGACTTCTCCAAATTGTTACAGCAAACACTACATTCTTATACATTAAAATAAGCATGGCCGGCTCATGCACAATTCATTCCTGCAACCTGATTGGATCTTGGCCCGCATGCACCTTCACGGATTGGGTTACATGTCCTGAGGTAAACAGGTGTAAGCTGCATCCTCAATTATTAGCCCAAACTGCTGAACGCTGATTAAAAGATTGTGAGCCAGATAATAAAACCCTCGGGGCAGCTGAAGTGCTGGACATATTGGCCCAGATATTCCGATCGCAGGCCTCCCGCGGGTGGAGGGCCGCGATCTGGAAAAATCTGCGCCAAGACCGGAGGGCTCCCGGGAGGCGCAGAGTTCCGCTGCTGGGCCTCTCCAAACTGCCGGTGCGCAGGGCCCACGTATCCCAGAGGCACCGGCGGTTCGCCGCGTCCCAGGGATCACGTGGGCCATGGGGAGCCAATCAGAGAAGGGAATCTCCCTTCATACATTTGACAGGAAGACCTGCCAAATATACGAATGGAGATCACCCCAAAAACATAAGTAAAACTTTAAATAATTTTTTTTTAAAAAACACATTTTTTAAATGACTTTAAATTACAATAAATTAAGTATTTTAAACAAAAATTTTATTTTTTGAAACAAATAATTAACGTTTTTAACGGGGCTAAAAATAAACTTACCTTTCTTTAAAGTATTTTTAAATGATAAATCAGTGGGAAATTTTTTTTTAACTTTTTTTCAACTCTTATCCTGGTAAAAGCAGGCCTTACACCTGCTTTTACCAGGCACAAGAATTGTAAGGGTTTTCTGCGGGTGGAGGGTCTCCAAAAAGCGGAACTCTCCCCCCGCAGAGGCCCTTCTCCAGGGCAGACGGAGGATCTGTCAAGAGCTTTCTTGTTTTAGTCTCAAAGGTCAGTTATCTTGACCACACCTTAGGGATGTGGTCCTTCATGTTAGCAACTGTCTCTCTTACACCATTCTGTGAGCTGCCAGCGATGTTATTATACTCTTTCCCCACTTCAGGCTCTACTTATCCTATCTAGGTTTTCCACCATTCCATTCCAACTCTCACAAAAAATTGCATCGGATATACGGCACAGAAAGAGGCCATTCGGCCCAACCAGTCCATGCCGGCGTTTATGCTCCACTCGAGCCTCCTCCCGTCTTTCCTCATCTAAATCTATCAGCATAACCCTCTATTCCCTTCTCCCTCATGTGTTTATCCAGCCTCCCCTTAAATGCATCGATACTATTCACCTCAACCACTCCCTGTGGTAGCGAGTTCCACATTCTCACCACTCTCTGGGTAAAGAAGTTTCTTCTGAATTCCCGATTGGATTTCTTGCTGACTATCTTGTATTGATGGCCTCTAGTTAAGCTCTTCCCCACAAGTGGAAACATTCTCTCTGTATCCACTCTATCAAAACCTTTCATACTCTTGAAGACCTCTATTAGGTCACCCCTCAGCCTTCTCTTTTCAAGAGAAAAGAGACCCAGCCTGTTCATCCTTTCCTGATATGTATACCCTCTCAGTTCTGGTATCATCCTTGTAAATCCTCTCTGCACCCTCTCCAGTGCCTCTATATCCTTTTTATAATATGGAGACCAAAACTGTTCACAGTGCTCCAAGTGTCGGTCTAACCAGGTTCGAGACAGGTTTAGCATAAAGTTAAATTGAGGCAAATTATTCATTTACCACCTCTGCCGTGGCTTCAGCCCCATGAGAAGACTGTCATATTTGTCTCTAATCAGTCCTACCCTTTCTTAAATTATTCTTTTACTTATTATGTGTCTGTTAAATCCCTTACGATTTCCCTTTTGTGTTTCCTGATGGCCTTTCTCTCTCCCTCCTCTTAGCCCAACATTTTTTTTTTAAAACAGTCATCTGAATTTCTCGACTAATCCAAAGAACTCCAGTTTTTTGTGATACTCCCCATTGACCTTCTTCCGGGAATATATCTTCTACTGAGGACCAGAAGCGACATGAGGGAAAATGAGGGATTACAGTACCGTGGAGAGACTGGAGAAGCTGGGGTTGTTCTCCTTGGAGCAGAGAAGGCTAAGAGGAGATTTGATAGAGGCGTTCAAAATCATGAGGGGTTTAGACAGAGTAAATAAGGAGAAACTGTTTCCAACGGCTGAAGGGTCGATAACCAGAGGACACAGATTGAAGGTGATTGGCAAAAGAACCAGAGGCGACACGAGGAAAAACTGTTTTACGCAGCGAGTGGTTAGGATTTGGAATGCGCTGCCTGATAGGGTGGTGGACACAGATTCAATAGGAGCCTTCAAAAGGGAATCGGATAAATACTGGAAGGAGAAAAAATTGCAGGGATATGGGGAAAGAACGGGGGGAGTGGGACTAACTGGATCGCTCTTCGAAAGAGCCGGAGCCCACTCGATGGGCCGAATGGCCTCCTCCTGTGCTGTACCATTCTACGATTCTCTATCTCAACCATCTCCTCTTTGAAAGTTTTCTACTGTTTGTTTACTATCTTACCTAGCAATTTTTCTTTCCCATTTATCTTGGCCAGTTCGCTCGAGGATCTTTGACTGTTACCTCTTTTCAGTTTTTAGACTGAACCTAATCATGTTATAGATGCTGTTTCCTCGACATGCCCACCCCCTACCTTTACCTTACCTATTTTTTGTGGATAGGGTAGGGACAGAGAAACTATTTCCACTGGTTGGGGAGTCTAGGACTAGGGGACATAGTCTAAAAATTAGAGCCAGACCTTTCAGGAGTGAAATTAGGAAACACTTCTACACACAAAGGGTGGTAGAAGTTTGGACCTCTCTTCCACAAACGGCAATTGATCGATAGATTTCTTAATATTAAGGGAATCAAGGGATATGGGGATCGGGCGGTAAAGTGGAGATGAGGTGGAAGATCAGCTCTTATTGAATGGCGGAGCAGGCTCGAGGGGCCGAATGGCCGACTCCTGCTCCTAATTCTTATGTTCTTATTTTAATTTTAAATCTGAGATTGATAGATTTTTGTTAACCAAAGGTATTTAGGGATATGGGCCAAAGGCGGGTGGATGGAGTTAGGTGGCAGATCAGCCTTGATCTCATTGAATGGGGGAACAGGCTCGAGGGGCTGAGTGGCCTCCTCCTGTTCCTGTGTTTAAACTTTTAAAACTAGATCCAACACTCAATGATTTCTGATGTAAGAAAACTACTAGGCACTTGGTCTCAGCGTTAAACAAAGCTTTAATCAACTGTTTTACAACATGGAGATCTAGTTCTGTCCTTTACTAGTTCCTGTTAAGAATGTCCCACGCAAGCTGGGCCCATGCCCGAGTATTTATACTCTCCCTGGACAGCACCACCAGCAGGCCGCCCAGTATTATTTCATCAGTCAATTCCACATGAATGACAAGATTCACGTCAATTTCCTATTAAGAAAGGAAATGAATGGCTATTAATTCTACAGTCCTATCAAGGGGAGGTTTGGCAGGGTGGGCGAACTGGGTCAATGATGATCTCCTGTCCAATGCATTACTAGGTCAGGATAATTTATGAAAATGTTATGCTGATTTGATCTGAGGTCCTTATGGTGAAAACAAGGAACATCTCTTCTGGCTCTCCTCCCACTTCCAGTCAAAAGAAAGTGTCCATCAAAAAAGTACCGCATGGCGAGAGAGCCACTGTAAGATGAATGGTGCGGTCGTAATTTATTTGCTTGAGCAAGAATAAGATCGAGTAGATTGGGCTTCTACTCGCTGGAGTTTAGAAGAATGAGAGGTGAGCACAACCATTGAAAGATTCTGAGGGGGCTTGACAGGGTAGATGCTGAGAGGCTGTTTCCCCTGGCTGGAGAGTCCTAGAGTTATACAGCACAGAGAGAGGCCCTTCGGCCCATCGTGTCCGCACCAGCCATCAAGCCCTGTCGATTCTAATCCCATTTTCCAGCACTTGGTCCGTAGCCTTGTATGCTATGGCGTTTCAAGTGTTCATCTAAATGCTTCTTGAATGTTGTGAGGGTTTCTGCCTCTACCACCCTTTCAGGCAGTGAGTTCCAGATTCCAACCACCCTCTGGGTGAAAAAGTTTTTCCTCAAATCCCCTCTAAACCTCCTGCCCCTTACCTTGAAACTATGCCCCCTGGTTATTGACCCCTCTACTAAGGGGAAAAGTTCCTTTCTATCTACCCTATCTATGCCCCTCATAATTTTGCACACCTCAATCAGGTTCCCCCCTCAGCCTTCTCTGCTCTAAGGAAAACAACCCCAGCCTGTCCAGTCTCTCTTCATAGCTAAAGCGCTCCAGCCCAGGTAACATCCTGGTGAATCTCCTCTGCACCCTCTCTAATGCAGAGTCTAGAACTAGGGGTCATAGTCTCAGGATAAGGGGTTGACCATTTAGGACTGAGATGAGCAGGAATCTCTTCACTCAGAGGGTGGTGAATCATTGGAATTCTCTACCCCAGAGGGCTGTGGAGGCTCAGTCGTTGAGTATATTCAAGACAGAGATCGATAGATTTTTGGACTCTAGGGGAATCAAGGGATATGGGGATCGGGCGGGAAAGTGGAGTTGAGGTGGAAGATCAGCCATGATCTTATTGAATGGCGGAGCAGGCTCGAGGGGCCATATGGCCGACTCCTGCTCCTATTTCTCATGTTGCTAACAGGACTGTCGGAGAAGGAAAATTAAGTCAGTGTTTCTGGCACCGAAGTTACTTCTGAGAACATTGCGGAATCTTTTTGCTCATTCTTGGAGCGTTCTCGAAGTCGTGAGTTTTTTGTTTGGCAGTTTCGGGGATATATATTCATGAGCTACGCTCATCAGACTTAATTTAGGTATGTAGATCACAGCCCTTTAGAAAACAAAGACTACCTCAGCCAAAAACCAGAATACGTAATCACAGTAAAACCCACAGGACATAGTTACAGACACCTTCATTCAGGGAATAGTCTGCGCATTAAAACCTTGAGCAACCATGCACAATCCTTATCTCGTTCCAATGAACGCCTTTCACACAACCCACAGTGAGCGTAAGAAGATAAGAATGTTTACGCGACGGCAAAGATAATGGCATAAAAATTCGGTTGATTTGCGCCTCCCGTTAGCGTCCCGCGGCGCTGCGCCGCCGGTGATGACGTCATCGCCGTGCACAGCGCCCTGCACGCGCCCCGGCCGCGATCTTCGGTAGCGCCCCCTGACTTACCGGCAGACGCTATGTCCGACGGGGTCAGGGGGGGGGGCCTACCTGCGACCGGGGCGGCGCTAATTAAAGGGGGGGGCTGCCGGGCGGCCATTTTTGTTGCTGGCCGCCTGCCTGCGCTCCCCCCCGCGGAGTGCCGGCTGCGCTCCGTGAGCCCGGCACTTCTCTTGAGTACCGGGCTCTTTTGCCGGCACTCCCGATCCCCGGTGGCACAGCTGGGCCCCACGGGGGTCGCGCTGCGCTAGGCCCCAAAGGGGGCGCAACCCCAATTTTTCCCCCAATAATACGAGAGGCAAAATACCGCGGATGCCGGCCGATCTGATAATATAAACAGGAAGTGCAGGAAACACTCAGCCGGTAGGGCAGCATCCGCGGAGAGAGAAACAGAGTTAACGTTTCTGACGTAAGGTCATCGACCTGAAACGTTAACTCTGTTTCTCGCTCCACCGATGCTGCCTGGCCTGCTGACTGTTTCCGGCATTTTCAGCTTATGTTATATTAAAGCCATCAAGCCCGTTAATATTCAAAGATTAGCCCACTGACCTGCCTTTCCATCACTTCCTTATGCAGAAATCATAGATACTGCGATAGAGAAAAGGCCGTTCAGCCCATCCCAATTCTAGTGCTAGCCCTTGCCCAGGAGCATTCCATTTTAATCCTGTTCCCCCTGTGCTCGCTGACCTACATTGGCTCCCAGTTAAGCAACGCCTCGATTTTAAAATTCTCATCCTTGTTTTCAAATCCCCCCATGGTCCTCGCCCCCCTCCCTATCTCTGTCTATCCCTATCTCCTCCAGCCCCACAACCCTCCGAGATCTCTGCGCTCCTCCAATTCTGGCCTCTTGCGCATCCCCCGATTTTAATCGCTCCACCATTGGCGGCCGTGCCTTCAGCTGCCTGGGGCCCTAAGCTCTGAATTCCCTCCCTAAACCTCTCCGCCTCTCTCTCCTCCTTTAAGACGCCCCTTAAAACCGACCTCTTTGACCAAGCTTTTGGTCACCTGCCCTAATATCTCCTTATGTGGCTCGGGTCAAATTTTGTTTGATAATCGCTCCTGTGAAGCGCTCTGGGACGTTTTACTACGTTAAAGGCGCTATATAAATGCAAATTATTGTTCCACATCAATGGAAGATCCTCATAACTTATTCCACCACTCTATTAGTCTTTGGGTGAACATGTTCAATCTGTATTTCCTTCTTAGTTGGAGCTTCCTCAATTTTACTTTGTGTCCGGTGATGTTAGATCCCATCACCTTTGGGAATGGTTTGCCAGGATCAATTTTCCCTTCACCATTCAGAGGCAACTACCAGAGAAATTCTTTTAAAAATACCATTTACACAAGGTAATCGTGTATTACTCCGGGTTCAGTATTAGAGTAACTGTGTGTGTTACTCCAGGTTCAGTATCAGAGTAACTGTGTGTGTTACTCCAGGTTCAGTATCAGAGTAACTGTGTGTGTTACTCCGGGTTCAGTATCAGAGTAACTGTGTCTGTTACTCTGGGTTCAGTATCAGAGTAACTGTGTCTGTTACTCCGGGTTCAGTATCAGAGTAACTGTGTCTGTTACTCCAGGTTCTGTATCAGAGTAACTGTGTGTGTTACTCCAGGTTCAGTATCAGAGTAACTCTGTGTGTTAAACCGGGTTCAGTATCAGAGTAACTGTGTGTGTTACTCCAGGTTCAGTATCAGAGTAACTGTGTGTGTTACTCCAGGTTCAGTAGAGTAACTGTGTGTGTTACTCCAGGTTCAGTATCAGAGTAACTGTGTCTGTTACTCCGGGTTCAGTATCAGAGTAACTGTGTGTATTACTCTGGGTTCAGTATCAGAGTAACTGAGTCTGTTACTCCAGGTTCAGTATCAGAGTAACTGTGACTGTTACTCCAGGTTCAGTATCAGAGTAACTGTGTGTGTTACTCCAGGTTCAGTATCAGAGTAACTGTGTCTGTTACTCCGGGTTCAGTATCAGAGTAACTGTGTGTATTACTCTGGGTTCAGTATCAGAGTAACTGAGTCTGTTACTCCAGGTTCAGTATCAGAGTAACTGTGACTGTTACTCCAGGTTCAGTATCAGAGTAACTGTGTGTGTTACTCCGGGTTCAGTATCAGAGTAACTGTGTCTGTTACTCCGGGTTCAGTATCAGAGTAACTGTGTCTGTTACTCCAGGTTCAGTATCAGAGTAACTGTGTCTGTTACTCCGGGTTCAGTATCAGAGTAACTGTGAGTGTTACTCCAGGTTCAGTATCAGAGTAACTGTGTGTATTATTCTGGGTTCAGTATCAGAGTAACTGTGTGTGTTACTCCGGGTTCAGTATCAGAGTAACTGTGTCTGTTACTCCAGGTTCAGTATCAGAGTAACTGTGTCTGTTACTCCAGGTTCAGTGTCACAGAATCACTACAGTGCAGATAGAGGCCATTTCGGCCCATCGAGCCTGCACTGACACATATCCCACCCTATCTCCGTAACCCCACGTATTGAATCCCCCTAACACTAAGGGTCAATTTATCATAGCCAAATCAACCTAACCCGCACATCTTTGGACTGTGGGAGGAAACCGGAGCACCCGGAGGAAACCCACGCAGACATGGGGAGAATGTGCAAACTCCACACAGACAGTCACCCGAGGCCAGATTCGAACCCGGGTCCCTGGCGCTGTGAGGCAACAGTGCTAACCACTATGCCACCGTGTTGTCAGAGTAACTGTGCGTGTTACTCCGCGTACAGTACTGTATGACACAGGACGCGGTACGTTAAACAGCGCGCAGAGTATCGTGACGTTGAAATATCTCCTACCTTCACTGCAAACCTTCCCTTGGAATCCAGTCTCGGCGCAGTCGCACACCACCTTGTTGTTAAGCACAGAGCACACGCCTCCGTTCAGACAGGGGTTCTGCTTGGTGCAAAGATATTCCATATCGTTTTGGATTCCCTGGCTGCCGAGGAGCACTGGGGGAGTGTCTCCCACCTTGAGGTTGGCGATCAACCCTTTGAAGGGCAGCTCGTACTTGACCGTGCTCGACGTCAGCGTCGACAGCCGCACATCAGGCGGGATTCCGCCCACAAAAAGATCGCTGGCCACCGTCATGTCCCTCCTCTTGGACTTGACCTCCGCGGTCTTGGCCTCAGTGTCCACCACCAGCATGGTTTCGCGGTAATTGCGGGTCAGGAGGACCATGTGCCACCGGTCGTCGTCCACCTTGGTGTCCATCTGCAGGGTGGCGGGCTCGACGCAGAAGATGGTGAAGCGCAGCCGCAGGCGGCTGTCGATGATCATCAGCTCCAGGAAGTCGCAGTAGCCGCCGTCGTCCACGTACAGCAGCAGGGACTTGGAGACGTTGGTCTTGAGGCTGAAGCTCAGCTCGCCCTGAGAGCCGGCGTCCCAGCGAGCGTACCTGGCCCACTGGCCCGCCGTCCCGCCAAACTCCAGGGCGCCGTTGAGGCCGACGGTGCACACCAGGAGGACAGCCAGCCCCAGAAGCTTCGCCTCGGCCGTGTTGTCAACCACCATCTTCACCGAAGACGTCAAGTCTCAAATCCCGACGGGGTAGAATTTCAGACAGTGCGGAAGGACCATCCACTTCTCTGCATCCAGAAACCTGCTCGCCACCCACCAAGACAAAGCACCAGCAAGTGGCCACAGTATCAGAGATAGTTCCTTGCGCACATGTGTTGGCACAGTGGAGATTGGCGCTGATGCCCAGAATAGCTCCTGGCACAACCACCGGCCTGAAATATCCTTCACGACGCACTTCACTAATTCCACAGCGCCGCGAGAGGCTGAAAACCTTTCTTGGGGGCATTCAAAACTAGCTTCACATATATCCCTCCATCTTCACACGAGATCCTTTTAGCTTTCTCCATTAAAAATGCCAGCAGAGAATTCATAGACAAGGTCCTGCCCCTCCTTGTTCCTATTCCTCTCTGGGTTGTTTTCCCTCTTCGCCCGGCTTCTTGTTCAAGAGATGAGGGCCGCAACCTTATGCTGCCTCACCGCTGAAGACAGCATGACGCATTGGTTCCGACTCCTGAACTGTCAGAGGGTGTCAACGGCCCTCCACAGCGAGACAGAGCCGCCAGAGCGCAGAGAGCAAGAAAGACCGGGAGGAGAAAGAGCGAGAGGGCAGGGGGGGGAGGTCACGGCAGCATGCTCCGTCCTTTCAAATCCATCACGTGCGCCGTCCCATCTCGCCGCCTGTCTGTGGTCACTGTCCCCCCCTCCAAGCGGCGTTACGAGATGTCAATCTGCGAGAGAGAGAGAAAAATAGAAGAATGAATAGAATATAAAAACAGGGAGGTATTGCTGCAGTTGTATAGGGTATTGGTGAGACCGCACCTGGAGTACTGCATACAGTTTTGGTGTCCATACTTAAGAAAAGACATACTTTCTCTCGAGGCAGTACAAAGAAGGTTCACTCGGTTAATCCCGGGGATGAGGGGGTGGACTTACGAGGAGAGGTTGAGTAGATTGGGACTCTACTCATTGGAGTTCAGAAGAATGAAAGGCGATCTTATTGAAACATATAAGATTGTGAAGGGGCTTGATCGGGTGGACGCGGTGAGGATGTTCCCAATGATGGGTGAAACTAGAACTAGGGGACATAATCTTAGAATAAGGGGCTGCTCTTTCAAAACTGAGATGAGGAGAAACTTTTTCACTCAGAGGGTAGTGGGTCTGTGGAATTTGCTACCCCAGGAAGCTGTGGAAGCTACTTCATTAAATAAATTTAAAACAGAAATAGACAGTTTCCTAGAAGTAAAGGGAATCAGGGGTTACGGGGAGCGGGCTGGAAATTGGACATGAGGCTGAGTTCGGATCGGTCAAGGCCCTGTGGGTGGCGGAGCGGGCCCAGGGGCCGAGTGGCCGGGTCCTGCTCCTACTTCTTGTGTTCTTTAGAGTTGAGGTTGGATCAGATCAGCCATGATCTCATTGAATGGCGGAGCAGGCTCGAGGGGCCGATTGGTCTACTCCTGCTCCTATTTCTTATGTTTCTTATGTTTCTTATATTCCCACCTCGCGGGGACCGCCGTCAGAATCGCAGCTGCTTAACAAACCTGCCAGTAATCGCGCAATTAACTTTGCGTGCACTGGGCCTTTTAACCGCACAACGGAAAATGTTCAACAGCTGGACACCCCTATCCTTTCACCCACAGCCCGCGTCAAATCCACTCGTGTCCGCTGATTTTACGATAATTCTTGCTTGGCTCACAGCGTAATCTGGCTCCGCAAACCCCCAACCCCCCCCGCAAAGCTTCTGGATATTGTCGTGCGCTCATCAAGATCCGAGCTGTCAGTGCCGTGGCCGAGAACTGTCTTCTGTTACTGCACCCAGTCACGACATCATAGAATCGCAGCGGTTTACGGCACAGAAGGAGGCCATTCGGCCCATCGTGTCTGCGCCGGCCGACAAAGAGCCATCCGGCCTAATCCCACTTTCCAGCTCTTGGTCCGTAGCCCTGTAGGTTACAAGTGCACATCCAAGTACTTCTTAAACGTGATGAGGGTTTCCTGCCTCTACCACCCTTTCAGGCAGTGAGTTCCAGACCCCCAACACCCTCTGGGTGAAGAAAGTTCTCCTCAACTCCCCTCTAATCCTTCCACCAATTACTTTAAATCTCTGCCCCTGGTTATTGACCTCTCTGCTCAGGGAAATAGGTCCTTCCTATCCACTCTGTCTCGGCCCCTCATAATTTTATACACCTCAATTAAATCTCCTCTCAGCCTCCTCTGTTCCAAAGAAAACAACCCCAGTCTTTCCAATCTTTCCTCATAGCTAAAATTCTCCAGTCCTGGCAACATCCTCGTAAATCTCCTCTGAACCCTCTCTAGTGCGATCACAGTTTCAGCATCAAACACTCCCCAACTCAGGTATTGCGCAGGTTCGATGTAGCGTAGAGTTCATCTCAACACCGTCCAGCCAAGCGCCCGTTACAGCACTTCAAAAAACACTCCAGGTTGATGGCGAGTATACATGTATCGTATGAACTTGCATCGAACCTTGGTCGGACCACACTTGGGAGCACTGCGTGCAGTTCCGGTCGCGGAAAGTCTGTGGGCCTCTGTAAGAGTAACGAACGGCGAGCGCGCTGGGACACGGCGGACCGCAGCATCCGGGCCGATGATTGGCTGATCCACTAACCATGCGAATAAAGATGATTGGCTGGTGTGAGTTAACAGGCAGTGATCACACTCCGCCAGGCAGTGCCTCTGTGAGCTGTGCTCTTGGGTTTCGAAGCAAAACAAACGCCTAATTTTAGGTTTGAGCAGCGGCCCTCTGGGAGCGTACCAATATCTGCAGGCGATGCGTCAGTATTTACAAGGGCGCGCTGGGAGGGTGGCAGATTGGCAGAGGGTCCCTGTGGAGCGTGTCAGTATTTGCAGGAGGTCCCCGTGATAATTGCCACACTCCCAGGAAACAGTCACCCCAAGTTTCACGAGCACTTGGCCACACCTCAATCGAGAGGGCTGACACACTCCCCGGGGACCCCCTGTAAATACTGACACACTCCCCTTGGCACCCCCTGTAAATACTGACACACTCCCCGGGGACCCCCTGTAAATACTGACACACTCCCCGGGGACCCCCTGTAAATACTGACACACTCCCCGGGGACATCCTGTAAATACTGACACACTCCCCAGGGACCCCCTGTAAATACTGACACACTCCCCGGGGATCCCCCTGTAAATACTGACACACTCCCCGTGGACCCCCTGTAAATACTGACACACTCCCCGGGACCCCCCTGTAAATACTGACACACTCCCCGGGGACCTCCTGTAAATACTGACACACTCCCCGGGACCCCCCTGTAAATACTGACACACTCCCCGAGACCCCCCCTGTAAATACTGACACACTCCCGGGGACGCCCTGTAAATACTGACACACTCCCCGGGTACCCCCTGTAAATACTGACACACTCCCCGGGACCCCCTGTAAATACTGACACACTCCCCGGGACCCCCCTGTAAATACTGACACACTCCCCGGGGACCCCCTGTAAATACTGACACACTCCCCGGGACCCCCTGTAAATACAGACACACTCCTGGGGACTCCCTGTAAATACTGACACACTCCCGGGACCCCCTGTAAATACTGACACACTCCCCGGGACTCCCTGTAAATACTGACACACTCCCGGGGACCCCCTGTAAATACTGACACACTCCTGGGGACTCCCTGTAAATACAGACACACTCCCCGGGACCCCCTGTAAATACAGACACACTCCTGGGGACTCCCTGTAAATACTGACACACTCCTGGGGACTCCCTGTAAATACAGACACACTCCCCGGGACCCCCTGTAAATACAGACACACTCCTGGGGACTCCCTGTAAATACTGACACACTCCCGGGACCCCCTGTAAATACTGACACACTCCCGGGACTCCCTGTAAATACTGACACACTCCCGGGGACCCCCTGTAAATACTGACACACTCCCCGGGACCCCCTGTAAATACTGACACACTCCCCGGGACCCCCTATAAATACTGACATACTCCCCGGGACCCCCTATAAATACTGACACACTCCCCGGGACCCCCTGTAAATACTGATACACTCCCCGGGACCCCCCCCTGTAAATACTGACACACTCCCGGGGACCCCCTGTAAATACTGACACACTCCCCGGGCCCCCCCCTGTAAATACTGACACACTCCCCGGGACTCCCTGTAAATACTGACACACTCCCGGGGACCCCCTGTAAAAACTGACACACTCCCCGGGACCCCCCCTGTAAATACTGACACACTCCCGGGGACCCCCCTGTAAATACTGACACACTCCCGGGACACCCCTGTAAATACTGACACACTCCCGGGACCCCCCTGTAAATACTGACACACTCCCGGGGACCCCCCTGTAAATACTGACACACTCCCGGGCACCCCCTGTAAATACTGACACACTCCCCGGGACTCCCTGTAAATACTGACACACTCCCGGGGACCCCCCTGTAAATACTGACACACTCCCCGGGGACTCCCTGTAAATACTGACACACTCCCCGGGACTCCCTGTAAATACTGACACACGCCCGGGGACCCCCCCTGTAAATACTGACACACTCCCTGGGACCCCCCCTGTAAACACTGACACACTCCCCGGGACCCCCCTGTAAATACTGACACACTCCCGGGACTCCCTGTAAATACTGACACACTCCCCGGGACCCCCCTGTAAATACTGACACACTCCCGGGCACCCCCTGTAAATACTGACACACTCCCAGGGACCCCCCCCTGTAAATACTGACACACTCCCCGGGACCCCCCTGTAAATACTGACACACTCCCTGGTACCCCCTGTAAATACTGACACACTCCCCGGGACCCCCCTGTAAATACTGACACACTCCCCGGGATCCCCCTGTAAATACTGACACACTCCCCGGGACCCCCCTGTAAATACTGACACACTCCCCGGGACCCCCCTGTAAATACTGACACACTCCCCGGGGACCCCCTGTAAATACTGACACACTCCCCGGGGACCCCCCTGTAAATATTGACACACTCCCGGGGACCCCCTGTAAATACTGACACACTCCCTGGTACCCCCTGTAAATACTGACACACTCCCCGGGGACCCCCCTGTAAATACTAACACACTCCCCGGGACCCCCTGTAAATACTGACACACTCCCCGGGACCCCCTGTAAATACTGACACACTCCCGGGGACCCCCTGTAAATACTGACACACTCCCGGGGACACCCCTGTAAATACTGACACACTCCCGGGACCCCCTGTAAATACTGACACACTCCCCGGGACCCCCTGTAAATACTGACACACTCCCGGGGACCCCCTGTAAATACTGACACACTCCCCGGGGACCCCCCTGTAAATACTGACACACTCCCGGGGAACCCCTGTAAATACTGACACACTCCCCGGGACCCCCTGTAAATACTGACACACTCCCCGGGGCCCCCTGTAAATACTGACACACTCCCCGGGACCCCCTGTAAATACTGACACACTCCCGGGGACATCCTGTAAATACTGACACACTCCCGAGGACCCCCTGTAAATACTGACACACTCCCGGGGACCCCCTGTAAATACAGACACACTCCCGGGACCCCCTGTAAATACTGACACACTCCCCGGGACCCCCTGTAAATACAGACACACTCCCGGAGACCCCCTGTAAATACTGACACACTCCCCGGGACCCCCTGTAAATACTGACACACCATCCCCGGGACTCCCTGTAAATACTGACACACTCCCGGAGACCCCCTGTAAATACTGACACACTCCCCGGGACCCCCTGTAAATACTGACACACTCCCCGGGGACCCCCTGTAAATACTGACACACTCCCCGGGACACCCCCTGTAAATACTGACACACTCCCCGGGACCCCCTGTAAATACTGACACACTCCCGGGGACCCCCTGTAAATACTGACACACTCCCGGAGACTCCCTGTAAATACTGACACACTCCCGGGGACCCCCTGTAAATACTGACACACTCCCGGGGACCCCTGTAAATACTGACACACTCCCGGGGACCCATGTAAATACTGACACACTCCCGGGGACCCCTGTAAATACTGACACACTCCCGGGGACCCCTGTAAATACTGACACACTCCCCGGGACCACCTGTAAATACTGACACACTCCCGGGGACCCCCTGTAAATACTGAAGAACTGGGAGCAGGAATCGGCCATACAGCCCCTCGAGCCTGCTCTGCCATGCAGTGTCATCATGGATGCCAGGGGTTAAGTTAGGAGGAGAGATTACACAAACTAAGCTTGTACTCCCTGGAATTTAAGGAGTGATCTGATCAAAGTTTTCAAGATATCAAGGGGAACAGATTGGACCTAAAAAGGATAGAACAGGGGACTTTCTAAATGGTGAAAAGCTAGAAACAGTGGAGGTCCAAAGAGACTTGGTGGGTCCAGGTTCATCGATCATTAAAATGTCATGAACAGGTACAGAAAATAATCAAAAGGGCTAATGGAATGCTGGTCTTTATATCGAGAGGACTGGAATACAAGGGGGTAGAAGTTATGCTGCAGCTGCACAAAGCCCTGGCTAGACCACACCTGGAGCACTGTGAGCAGTTCTGGGCACCACACCTTAGGAAGGATATATTGGCCTTGGAGGGAGTGCAGCGTAGGTTTACCAGAATGATACCCGGACTCCAGGGGTTAAATTACAAGGAGAGATTACACAAACTAGGGATGTATTCCCCAGAATTTAGACGGTTAAGGGCTGATCTGATCGACGCTTTCAAGATATTAAGGGGAACTGATAGGGTAGAGAGAGAGAAACTATTTCCGCTGGTTGGGGATTCTAGGACTAGGGGACATCGTCTAAAAATTAGAGCCAGACCTTTCAGGAGTGAAGTTAGGAAACACTTCTACACACAAAGGGTGGGAGAAGTTTGGAACTCTCTTCCGCAAACGGCAATCGATGCTCGATCAATTGTTAATGTTAAATCTGAGATTGATAGATTTCTGTTAACCGAAGGTATGAAGGGATGTGGGGCAAAGGCGGGTGGCCCCGATATTCCGATCGCAGGCCTCCCGCGGGCGGAGGGCCGCGATCTGGAAAAATCTGCGCCTAGACCGGAGGGCTCCCGGGAGGCGCAGAGTTCCGATGCTGGGCCTCTCCAAACTCCAAGTGCGCAGGGCCCACGTATCCCAGAGGCGCGGGCGGTTCGCAGCGTCCCTGGGATCACGTGGGCCATGGGGAGCCAATCAGAGAAGGGAATCTCCCTTCATACATTTGACAGGAAGACCTGTCAAATATACGAATGGAGATCACCCCCAAAACACAGTAAAACTTCAAATACATTTTTTTAAAAATCACATTTTTAAAATGACTTTAAATTACAATAAATTTAGTATTTTAAACAAAAATTTTATTTTTTGAAAAAAATAATTAAAGTTTTTAACGGGGCTAAAAATAAACTTACCTTTCTTTAAAGTATTTTTAAATGATAAATCAGTGGAATTTTTAAAAACTTTTTTCAACTCTTATCCTGGTAAAAGCAGGCCTTACACCTGCTTTTACCAGGCGTAAGAATTGTAAGGGTTTTCTGCGGGCAGAGGGTCTCCAGAAAACGGAACTCTCCCCCCACAGAGACCCTTCTCCAGGGCAGGCGGAGGATCTGACAAGAGCTTTCTTGACAGATCGGAAATGCTGGTTTCCAGCGCATGCGCAGCGCATGCCAAAAACAGGGCATTCCCGATGTGCCTAAGGGTGGGTGCACAGCGTGTACACACCCGTAGCGATCGGAATATCTACACCATGAGTTAGGTCACAGATCAGCCATGATCTCATTGAATGGCGGAACAGGTTCGAGGGGCTGAATGGCCTCCTCCTGTTCCGAGTGCTGATCTGGCACTGTGTGATATGGAATACATTTTGGGTTTTTAACACAATGTGATAGCTTCATAATCACCATTACTGATAATAGCTTTTATAATTCCATATTTATTTAATTAACAGCATTCAAATTTACAAACTACCATGATGGGATTTGAACGAACATCTCACAGCTTACAAGTCCGGGCCGCTGGATTACTAGTCCAGTAGCATAAACCACTATGCTACCACATTCCCTGCGATGCGCTGACTGAAATTCTGGCCGATGGCTCTCCTTCCTATTTCTCCCTTCTTGGTCGGAAAATGGCAACAGGGGACACCCGAGGAGCCAAGACAGGAGGACAGTACCACACCGCACCCCCGTCAATGGGTCAGCGACCCCTCCCAGATCTCTGCACTCCTCCAATTCCGGCCACTTGCCCATCCCTGATTTTAATCGCTCCACCATTGGCGGCCGTGCCTTCAGCTGCCTGGGCCCTAAGCTCTGGAATTCCCTCCCTAAACCTCTCCGCCTCTCTCTCCTCCTTTAAGACGCTCCTTAAAACCGACCTCTTTGACCAAGCTTTTGGTCACCTGTCCCTAATATCTCCTTATGTGGCTCGGGGTCAATTTTGTTTGATAATCGCTCCTGTGAAGCGCCTTGGGACGTTTTACTACGTTAAAGGCGCTATATAAATGCAAGTTGTTGTTCCAGCAATCCGAAACGATTCCCATTGCCCTGCTATATCCCTCGTGCCCTATACTCTTCGTTGATTCACATTTTCATTCGGTGTAAAGGTGATGCTCATCCTAGTATTCAGCTGTACAGGCTCGAATGCCATGCCGTACCTGCAGTGAAGCAACTGGCCTCAGCATTCCCAGAGATAGAGAGGGAATAAAATCAGGAACGGCTGGGGGGGAGGTGGGGGGGAGGGGTCGCTCTCCTGATTCTAGCGACACCTACTGGCCTGTGCGTGCAGACGTCGCCTGAAGGCAGGATCAGACTTGGCTGTGACGCCTCTGCAGTGGGATAGCCCATGGATACCCACTCTCCCAGCCCACACACGACGAATGACCACTTAGGAGAGCCGCGAGAGGTCTGTCAGAGGGACCCCCGCAAATCTATATCACGGAGAAATATTGGAAAAGAAACAGTACATAAATACAAGCGAGATACCTTTCCACTTTGCCTCAAGCCCCGCTATTGTCGTTCTGCTTTATGCTTTAGAGCTGCTGGCGCGGCCGACTCTGGGGCGGCCATTTTGTGCAGGGGAAGCGCGTCACGATGCGGCAGCCATTTTGTGCGTGGCGCCTCTCGTCCAGTGAACCCCCGCTGGATTGACAAGCGCCGAAATCCACCCACGATCCTCCGCCACGCTGTTGGTGAAGATCGGCGGAGCGAACTTCACGGCGCCACGGGAGCAGCGCGCGGTTTCCTCGACGCGATTCGGCCGAACCGACGCCAAAGATGGCGGGATTTCCGCCGCCAATTCCGCCCGGCGCCAATCGAGTATCCGCCATCTTTCGCGCCGGTTGAATAAAAAATCCCGCTAGCAGCAAACCGCTCAGATCGAACGAGTCGCCGCGGCGCGTTCCCGCTAATTGAGCCCGTTTGCGGGGCTAGAGGAGGCTCTTAAAATTAAGCCGGTTCTTTTGGGCGCAAGGACACGAATCGACACCTTTTAAAACCCTTTTGAAATATTAACTTATTTTAATTGACTAAGAAACTGAGTGCTGTGCCCCAGTATAACTAACAAATGGGTCTGTGTCATTTATTAAAGTCATCTTCAGTGATTTAAAATCGGGTTACTCGCAGGAGGTGAACGAGACACTCTGATTAAAAAATGCTTATTTTTTTGTGATAAACCCATTTTTAGCTGCTTGAATCAAAATGCACCCAGCTCTTAACTCTATCAAGGAATGTTCTTTAAAAGCAAGACGTTCTTTTTAAAACAAAGTTGCATTCTGTACCGCTGCCCGATCGCGCCGGTTCCAGGGCAGGTTTTGCGATCGCCGATACGCAAATGAGTTTGAGCGGAAACCGGAGAGAGAGAGAGGAAAAAAACACTTCTTAAAACGGGACTAACTTCGGTCGCAGATCGAGGCCAGCGTGCCGAGCAACCACGAGCGACACAGCGACAATCGTATCGCTGTCTCCCAATCTGTCAGACTTCCGATTGCAAAGTGCAATCTGCGTGCTCTTGAAGATGTGAGTGTGTGTGACATTACCGAGGCCAACTGGTTTAGCTCTAAGCCCAGGAATACGGAGAATCGAAGAGACCTTCAGAGGTACGAGCTCAGCAATTGTTCTCGGCAGCGATCGCAGATGAACACTTGATGCGCTCGTACAACACACGCCTTAGAAAGTGGACAGAGGAGGTCGACCAGGACGGGACCAGGGAGGGGGGGGGGGACTTCAGCTATGAGGAGAGGTTGGAAAATTTAGGACTGTTCTCCTTGGAACAGAGAAGGGGAAGAGGTGACCCGAGAGAGGTTTTCAAGATGATGAAAGAAAGATTTGCATTTATATAGCACCTTTCACAACCACCGGACGTCCCAAAGCACTTTACAGCCAATGAAGTACTTTTTGAAGTGTAGTCACTGTTGTACTGTGGGAAACGCAGCAGCCAATTTGCACACAGCAAGCTCCCACAAACAGCAATGTGATAATGACCAGAGCATCTGTTTTTTTTGTTATGTTGGTTGAGGGATAAATATTGGCCCCAGGACACCGGGGAGAACTCCCCCTGCTCTTCTTCCAATAGTGGCCGTGGGATCTTTTACGTCCACCTGAGAGGGCAGACGGGGGTTCGGTTTAACGTCTCATCCGAAAGACGGCACCTCCGACAGTGCGGCGCTCCCTCAGTACTGCCCTTCCGACAGTGCTGCACTCCCTCAGTACTGCCCCTCCGACAGTGCGGCGCTCCCTCAGTACTGCCCCTCCGACAGTGCGGTGCTCCCTCAGTACCGCCCCTCCGACAGTGCAGCGGTCCCTCAGTACTGCCCTTCCGACAGTGCGGCGCTCCCTCAGGACTGCCCCTCCGACAGTGCAGCGCTCCCTCAGTACTGCCCCTCCGACAGTGCGGCGCTGCCCTCAGTGCGGCTCTCCCTCAGTACTGCCCCTCCGACAGTGCAGCGCTCCCTCAGTACTGCCCCTCCGACAGTGCGGCGCTCCCTCAGTACTGCCCCTCCGACAGTGCGGCGCTCCCTCAGTACAACCACTCCGACAGTGCGGCGCTCCCTCAGTACTGCCCCTCCGACAGTGCGACGCTCCCTCAGTACTGCCCCTCCGACAGTGCGGCACTCCCTCAGTACCGCCCCTCCGACAGTGCAGCGCTCCCTCAGTACCGCCCCTCCGACAGTGCGGCGCTCCCTCAGTACTGCCCCTCCGACAGTGCGGCACTCCCTCAGTACCGCCCCTCCGACAGTGCGGCGCTCCCTCAGTACCGCCCCTCCGACAGTGCGGCGCTCCCTCAGTACTGCCCCTCCGACAGTGCGGCGCTCCCTCAGTACTGCCCCTCCGACAGTGCGGCGCTCCCTCAGTACTGCCCCTCCACCCTCCGACAGTGCAGCGCTCCCTCAGTACTGCCCCTCCGACAGTGCGGCGCTCCCTCAGTACTGCCCCTCCGACAGTGCGGCGCTCTCTCAGTACTGCCCCTCCGACAGTGCGGCGCTCCCTCAGTACTGCCCCTCCGCCCTCCGACAGTGCAGCGCTCCCTCAGTACTGCCCCTCCGACAGTGCAGCGCTCCCTCAGTACTGACCCTCCGACAGTGCAGCGCTCCCTCAGTACCGCCCCTCCGACAGTGCAGCGCTCCCTCAGTACTGCCCCTCTAACAGTGCGGTGCTCCCTCAGTACCGCCCCTCCGACAGTGCGGCGCTCCCTCAGTACTGCCCCTCCCACAGTGCGGCGCTCCCTCAGTACCGCCCCTCCGACAGTGCGGCGCTCCCTCAGTACTGCCCCTCCGACAGTGCGGCGCTCCCTCAGTACTGCCCCTCCCACAGTGCGGCGCTCCCTCAGTACCGCCCCTCCCTCAGTACTGCCCCTCCGACAGTGCGGCGCTCCCTCAGTACTGCCCCTCCCACAGTGCGGCGCTCCCTCAGTACCGCCCCTCCCTCAGTACTGCCCCTCCGACAGTGCGGCTCTCCCTCAGTACTGCCCCTCCGACAGTGCGGCTCTCCCTCAGTACTGCCCCTCCGACAGTGCGGCGCTCCCTCAGTACTGCCCCTCCGACAGTGCGGCGCTCCCTCAGTACTGCCCCTCCGACAGTGCGGCGCTCCCTCAGTACTGCCCCTCCGACAGTGCGGCGCTCCCTCAGTACCGCCCCTCCGACAGTGCGGCGCTCCCTCAGTACTGCCCCTCCGCCCTCCGACAGTGCAGCGCTCCCTCAGTACTGCCCCTCCGACAATGCGGCGCTCCCTCAGTACTGCCCCTCCGACAGTGCGGCACTCCCTCAGTACTGCCCCTCCGCCCTCCGACAGTGCAGCGCTCCCTCAGTACTGCCCCTCCGACAGTGCAGCGCTCCCTCAGTACTGCCCCTCCGACAGTGCAGCGCTCCCTCAGTACCGCCCCTCCGACAGTGCGGCGCTCCCTCAGTACTGCCCCTCCGACAGTGCGGCGCTCCCTCAGTACCGCCCCTCCGACAGTGCGGCGCTCCCTCAGTACTGCCCCTCCGACAGTGCGGCGCTCCCTCAGTACTGCCCCTCCGACAGTGCAGCGCTCCCTCAGTACCGCCCCTCCGACAGTGCGGCGCTCCCTCAGTACTGCCCCTCCGACAGTGCAGCGCTCCCTCAGTACCGCCCCTCCGACAGTGCGGCGCTCCCTCAGTACTGCCCCTCCGACAGTGCGGCGCTCCCTCAGTACCGCCCCTCCGACAGTGCGGCGCTCCCTCAGTACTGCCCCTCCGACAGTGCGGCGCTCCCTCAGTACTGCCCCTCCGACAGTGCAGCGCTCCCTCAGTACCGCCCCTCCGACAGTGCGGCGCTCCCTCAGTACTGCCCCTCCGACAGTGCGGCGCTCCCTCAGTACTGCAGTGGGAGTGTCAGCCTAGCTTTATGTGCTCAAGTCCCTGGAGTGGGGCTCGAACCTACAACCTTCTGACTCAGAGGAGAGTGTGGCTACCCACTGAGCCACAGCTGACACGGTTTTGTGAGTAGATAAGAGAAAACCCATTCCCAATTCTCTCCTCCTCTTCCTGCCCTCACACCTCCCGACTCCACGGAATACGCTGACTCTTGCAGGGTCACAGCTTCAGGAGCTGTGCTCAGTTGGCCTTTTTCCACGTGAGTTTTGACAGGGAATGTTGCCAGGGTATTCGACAGCTCGGGATATCATAACCGCGGCCAACCTTCTCCTCGCCTGACGTCTGCACGTGTGCGTTCCAGCAACAGTCGCTGATAGCGATTCAGAGTGGAAAAGCCCAGGAGCATTGAAACAACTTCTGGGACTCCATATGCTACCCTGGCGATGATCAGGAAATCACCAGAGACCGGAGATTGAACCTGGGACCTACGTGTCTTTTTAAAAATTATTTATTCATTCCCGGGATGTGGGCCTCGCTGGCACGACCCAGCGTTTATTGCCCATCCCTAGTTGCCCCTTGAGAAGGTGGTGGTGAGCCACCTTCTTGAACCGCTGCAGTCCGTGCGGTGAAGGTGCTCCCACAGTGCTGTTAGGGAGGGAGTTCCAGGATTTTGACCCAGCGACGATGAAGGAACGGCCGATATATTTCCAAGTCAGGATGGTGTGTGACTGGGAGGGGAACTTGGAGGTGGTGGTGTTCCCATGCGCCTGCTGCCCTTGTCCTTCTAGGTGGAAGAGGTCGCGGGTTTGGGAGGTGCTGCCGAAGAAGCCTTGGCGAGTTGCTGTCGTGCATCTTGTAGATGGTACACACTGCAGCCACGGTACGCCGGTGGTGGAGGGAGTGAATGTTGAAGGTGATGGATGGGGTGCCAATCAAGTGGGCTGCTTTGTCCTGGATGGTGTCGAGCTTCTTGAGTGTTGTTGGAGCTGCACTCACCCAGGCAAGTGGAGAGTATTCCATCACACTCCTGACTTGTGCCTTGTAGACGGTGGAGAGGCTTTGGGGAGCAGTGGATGGCTCAGTAAGAAAGCGGACGATGCATTAACTCACTAAGCCATTGGAGTGGGCCAGTTTGAGCTCCTTAAGTACTGGTGGCTTTGCATTCCCTTGCATTCGAGGCTTGCATTGCCTAATATGGGTGGATACCACCAACTGCCGCATGCTGCATGCGGGATGTTAATATATCTGTCCTTAATGCCATTGATTGGATGAGTCCTTTGATTCCTGGAAGGCCCATAGATGCTGCTCCTCGCTTTGATTCACTCCAATCGCATAATCCATTTGGAAACTCTGGTCCCACAGAAAGCATTGCTGTTGTCTTGTTTTCTCACATCAGACGAGTATTTACAAGTAAGACATTTTATTTAAGCTTTGAGTTCGGGGGGGAGGGGGGGGGAACTGTCTTCACAGATTCCACTCCATAAATAAATTAATTGTGTAGAAAAACATTTTTTACGTTAATTAAGCGTGGAGCCAAGTCCCCAGTGGTGACGTCATTTAGCTCTTTGCCTTACCCGGAAGGCTTGTTGTTTCTCTTATTTAGTGCTGACAGATTTCTTGGAGGTCTCTGCTCTCATCCTTGTTTTCAAATCCCTCCCTCGCCCCCTCTCTATCTCTGTAACCTCCTCCAGCCCCACAACCCCTCCCAGATCTCTGCGCTCCTCCAATTCTGGCCTCTTGAGCATCCCCTGATTATAATCGCTCCACCATTGGTGGCCGTGCCTTCAGCCGCCTGGGGCCCTGAGCTCTGGAATTCCCTCCCTGAACCTCTCCGCCTCTCTCTCCTCCTTTAAGACGCTCCTTAAAACCGACCTCTTTGACCAAGCTTTTGGTCACCTGTCCCACTCTGACCTCTCGGCCTCTTACACTGTTCCAATGAAGCTCAACGTAAGCTCGAGGAACAGCACCTCATCTTTCCATTGGGCACTTTACAGCCTTCTGGACTCAACATCGAGTTCAACAATTTCAGACCATAACCTCTGACCCTGTCTTCTTTTTTTTTACATTTTTTTCTCTCTCCCACATGGCAGCTGTCGATCATCCTGCCATCGCCATTTACACTTCATCTAGAGCCATCTTTTGTTTCTTAACTTGTCCCATTACCATCTCCTTTTGCCTCGCACCATCATCCCTTTTGTCTTTTAATCTCTCCGGCCTCCCATCCCATCACAGACCTTCTCTTTTGATCTTTCCTCCCCTCCCCCCTTTCCCTGCCCCCTACACTTGCTTAAAAACCTGTTCCATCTCCAACTTTTTCCAGTTCTGACGAAAGGGTCACCGACCTGAAACATTAACTCTGTTTCTCTCTCCGCAGATGCTACCTGACCTTCTGAGTGTTTCCGGCATTCTCTGTTTTTATTTCAGATTTCCAGCATCCGCAGTATTTTGCTTTTTGCCCTAATATCTCCTTGTGGGGCTCAGTGTCAAATCTGGTTTGGTAATCGCTCCTGGGGACGCTTAACTACGTTAAAGACGCCATATAAACGCAAGGTGTTGTTGGGCTTGTCGGGCCTGTGCCGGCCCTTTGATGAAGCAGTCCTGCTCAGTCCCACGTCCCCTCCCCCCCGCCCCCGCTGTTTGTCCGTCACCCTGTGAGCTCATCATCATCCATCACCCGCCCAACTCCCTCTGAAAAATCTTGGCGCAACCGGCTTCCGCCATCTTTTTTCAGGTGGAGCGTTCCAGACCAACGTTCTCCGTCAGCCGCGCAAGCTCTCTGCCGGTCCCGCGCATCCCGGGGCCCGTTTCCGCTGTGTTAAAGTTCACGCGCGCGCTCCAATCTCTGAATGGGCCGCCCGGGCCCGAAAAACAAAATGACGGGGAAACATTGTCGCAGATCCCCGACAGCTCTGCGAGTGAAAACGTTTCCCCTCATCTACCCCTCGAGATCTTTTCCCAATGATTTGGAATCTGAGACCCCTGGTTATTGACCGAGGGAATCGTTTTTCTCCATCTACTCTATCAAAACCTCTCATCTTGAAAACCTCTATTAGGTCACCGCTTCACCTTCTCTGCTCCAAGGAAAACAGTCCGAACTTGTCCAACCTCGTCTCAGCACTGAAGTTCCCCATCCCTGGTAAACCTCCTCTGTACTCTTTCTGAGGCCTTTGTTCAGCAGGATTCCATGGGATTTACAGCACAGAAACAGGCCATTCGGCCCAACCAGTCCGTGCCGGCGTTTATGCTCCACTCGAGCCTCCTCCTGTCTTTCCTCATCTAAATCTATCAGCATAACCCTCTATTCCATTCTCCCTCATATGCTTGTCTAGCCTCCCCTTGAATGCATCTAAACTATTCGCCTCAACCACTCCCTGTGGTAGCGAGTTCCACGTTCTCACCACTCTCTGGGTGAAGAAGTTCCTTCTGAATTCCCTGCAAAGACATCAAGTGTTCATCTGCGAACGCTGCCGAGAACAATTGCCGAGCTCGTACCTCTGAAGGTCTCTTCGATTCTTCATATTCCTGGGCTTAGAGCTGAAAAGTGTAAGCCTTTCTCTTTCTACTATTCGGACCTTGAGAATTAGGAATTAGCTTAACAATGACAGGCAAGGATGTGATCAATAAAATTGGTCTTTAATCACAGTATAGTTCAAAATTCGAGTGTGCATAGAAGCACCTTCGGCAATAAATTCAAAGAACTCTCAGCAATAAATATGCCTGCAACTTATGAACTCAAACGTACATAAAAGTACCCCCTTTAACAACATCTAAGCTTATGTCCGACTTTCATACATACTCCTTTATCTCTGGGCGATCGGTCCAGGGAAATTGTAAGTCGAAACACAGACTGGCCAGCTTTCTCAGCTCATTCTTCCTCCTGCTCTGTCTTCTGGGCTTCTTCTGAATCCCTCCTGGTTCCTTCGGTGTTCCTTCTGAATCTTGAATCTCCCGCCCCCCTGGGTTACTTCTGCGATCTTACTCTCTGCCTGCCTCTGATAGGTCAGTTTCACTCCAAACCTTCCCTGATTGCAGTTCCTTCCGCATGACACCTTCCTGTTCCTGTGAGATGTGTGGGGGAGGGGGGGCGGGACTTCCTTGTCAATCACGTTCTTCCTTCCTGTCCATGTGACCTCTCAAACAAAGGACCCCCTGCTGACTTCCGCCATTTTGTGTCTGATTTCCTACATTTGGAATCCGCCTGTTATCAACTCACAATTCGTTCGCAATTTCGATCTCCTCACGGTAGCAGCAGTTTTATTACAATTTTTAGAATCTTACAACGGCGCTATATAAATGCAAGTCTTTCTTTCATCATCCTGTAAACCTCTCTCAGGTCACCTCTTCACCTTCTCTGTTCCAAAGAGAACAGTCCTAACTTTTCCAACCTCTCCTCATAGCTGAAGTCCCCCCATCCCTGGTCACGCCCTGGTCGACCTCCTCTGTCCCCTTTCTAAGGCGTGTGTTGTACGAGCGCATCAAGTGTTCATCTGCGATCGCTGCCGAGAACAATTGCTGAGCTCGTACCTCTGAAGGTCTCTTCGATTCTCCGTATTCCTGGGCTTAGAGCTAAACCAGTTGGCCTCGGTAATGTCACACACACTCACAGCTTCAAGAGCACGCAGATTCCACTTTGCAATCCGAAGTCTGACAGATTGGGAGACAGCGATACGATTGTCGGTGTGTCGCTCGTGGTTGCTCTGCGCGATGCTGTAGAAATACCGGATGAAGACAGGCGAGGAGCAGACACTGGGGGCGAGTTTCTGCTTTGGGCATGCTCAGCGCGCCGGCCGCGATCTGCGACCGAAGTTAGTCCCGTTTTAAGAAGTGTTTTTTTCCCTCTCTCTCTCTCTCCGGTTTCCGCTCAAACTCATTTGCGTATCGGTGATCGCAAAACCTGCCCCGGAACCAGGCGCGATCGGGCCGCGTTACAGAACGCAACTTTGTTTTAAAAAACATTTTGCTTTTAAAGAATATTTCTTGAGTTAAGAGCGGTGACAGGGTGCATTTTGATTCAAGCAGCTAAAAATGGGTTTAATCACAAAAAAATAAGCGTTTTTAATCAGTGTCTCTCGTTCACCTCCTGCGAGTGACCCGATTTTAAATCACTGAAAATGACTTTAATAAACGACACAGACCCATTTGTTACTTATACTGGGGCACAGTACTCAGTTTCTTAGTAAATTAAAAAGGAAAGTTAATATTTAAAAGCGATTAGTGTCCTTGCGCCCAAAAGAACCGGCTTAATTTTAAGAGAATCCTCGAAGGCTCGTAAACGGGCACAATTAGCGGGAACGCGCCGCGGCAACTCATTCGATCTGGGGGGCGCGCGGCCGCTTTTTGTGGGCGGGGCCGGCCTCCAGCGCGATTTTTTTAAGCCGGCGCTAAAGACGGTGGCAGCTCGAATGGCGCCGGGCGTGACTTGCGCTTGAAATTCCGCCATCTTTCGCGCAGGTTTGGCTGAATCGCCGGCCAATGGCGCTGAACGAAAACACGGCCACCCAGTAGAAACTCCAGGCCAGGGAGTCGCAATCCCCCACCATCAACATCCTGGGGGTCACCATTGACCAGAATCTTAACTGGACCAGCCACATCAATACTGTGGCAACAAGAGCAGGTCAGAGGCTGGGTATTCTGCGGCGAGTGTCTCACCTCCTGACTCCCCAAAGCCTCTCCACCATCTACAAGGCACAAGTCAGGAGTGTGATGGAATACTCTCCACTTGCCTGGATGAGTGCAGCTCCAACAACACTCAAGAAGCTCGACACCATCCAGGACAAAGCAGCCCGCTTGATTGGCCCCCCATCCACCACCTTAAACATTCACTCCCTCCACCACCGGCGCACCGTGGCTGCAGTGTGTACCATCTACAAGATGCACTGCAGCAACTCGCCAAGGCTTCTTCGGCAGCACCTCCCAAACCCGCGACTTCTTCCACCTAGAAGGACAAGGGCAGCAGGCGCATGGGAACACCACCACCTCCAAGTTCCCCTCCAAGTCACACACACCATCCTGACTTGGAAATATATCGGCCGTTCCTTCATCGTCGCTGGGTCAGAATCCTGGAACTCCCTCCCTAGCAGCACCTTCACCACACGGACTGCAGCGGTTCAAGAAGGCGACTCACCGCCACCTTCTCAAGGGGCAACTAGGGATGGGCAATAAATGCTGGGCCTGGCCAGCGACGGCCACACATCGCAGAAACGAAGTAAAAAAAAAATGCAGACTTTTCATCGCTTTTCTCAGAGTCTCAGGGAACAGAAGCTGAGGCCATTCAGGTTCCCAAAGATTCTCCCCGTTCCAGCTCTGCGGGGATGGTACCAGCGGCAGCTTAATGCATAGCCCTGGGACAAGAGCAAAGAAGCGACTTGTACAAGATGGTTGGACCATCACTCCTCCTGTGCTGGGGAGTTTTGCGCGGGTAACATAGCTCTTCCTCACCAGTTCACTTCTCCCTTCCAGAGCCACAGATTGGCAGCAAGATTTGGTTCCCATGGTGCCAGGCACGCTTATGCAACCTTGGTCAAGCGGCCAATCTGAATGTTATCAGGCTAGGTAAGAACATAAGAAATAGGAGGAGGCCCCTTGAGCCTGCTCCGTCATTCAATCAGATCATTACAGAAGAATGAGAGGCGATCTTATCCCTTGATTCCCCATGTCCCTTGATTCCCCTGGAGTCTTACTAGTCCAGTTAGGGAATGGTAGCATAATGGTTATGTTACTGGACTTAGTAATCCGGAGACTTGAGTTCAAATCTCCACCACGGCAGCTGGGGAATTTAAATTCAGTTCATGAAATAAATCTGTAATAAAAAAGCTCGTCTCAGTAATGGTGGCCATGAAACTGATTGTCGTAAAAACCCATCTGGTTCATTAATGCCCTTTAGGGAAGGAAATCTGCCGTCCTTACCCGGTCTGGTCAATATGTGACTCCAGACCCACAGGAATGTGGTTGATTCTGAACTGCCCTCTGCAGTTCAAGAAGGTGGCTCACCACCACCTTCTCAAGGGCAATTAGGGATGGGCAATAAATGCTGGACTTGCCAGCGACGCCCTGATCCCATGAACGAATAACAAAAAAGTCCAAGTTCTATTGATGTCAGCCTTGAAAATACACAATGTAATTATTTATTCATTTGCGGGATGTGGCCATAGCTGGCAAGGCCCAGCATTTATCGGCCATCCCTAATTGCTCCTTGAGCAGGTGGTGGTGAGCTGCCTTCTTGAACTGCTGCAGTCCGTGTGGTGAAGGTGCTCCCACAGTGCTGTTAGGGAGGGAGTTCCAGGATTTTGACCCAGCGACGATGAAGGAACGGCCGATATATTTCCAAGTCAGGATGGTGTGTGACTTGGAGGGGAACTTGGAGATGGTGGTGTTCCCGTGCTTCACAGGAGAGATTATCAAACAAAAGTTGACATCGAGCCACATCAGGAGATATTAGGGACAGGCGACCAAAAGCTTGGTCAAAGAGGTCGGTTGTAAGGAACGTCTTAAAGGAGGAGAGAGAGAGGCGGAGAGGTTCAGGCAGGGAATTCCAGAGCTTAGGGTCCCAGGCAGCTGAAGGCACGGCCGCCAATGGTGGAGCGATGGAAATTGGGGGATGGACAGGAGGCCAGAATTGGAGGAGCGCAGAGATCTCGGAGGGTTGTAGGGGCTGGAGGAGGTTACAGAGAGAGGGAGGGGGGCGAGGGCCATGGAGGGATTTGGAAACAAGGATGAGAGTTTGAGAATTTCAAAACACAGGAATACATGCAGAGTAACGCTCCCATCAAACGCTCCCAGGTCGGGCATGAACATGGGTCAAATGCAGATTGAAGCTCCCTTCGGACCTCTGCATAAAGCTACTCCCAGTTCAAGTACGGCACGGATAAGAAACTGGGTGACTCGCCCAATAAACCTCCCCCTTAATGAACTCCAAGGTGAGTTACAGCATAAATTACTCCCTCCTTCGTTGTATTTAATACATGGACATTCCTGCGATATTCAGTCACTGGCAATAATTCAGTCTGATTATTTAATCTACACAGAACAGGCAAGTTTCAGGCTGACTGATTTTATTCCTGCCAGGAGCAGCCATCGATTGTTGCGGAAAGATTGTCCATCTGTCACCAGATAATGCCACACTGTTTCCTGTCCTACTCCAGCTTCACACCTGTCCTCATCAACCTCAACTTTAAAATCTTCACCCTCATTTCTCAATTCC
Organism: Squalus acanthias; assembly: GCA_030390025.1. NCBI lineage: Eukaryota > Metazoa > Chordata > Chondrichthyes > Squaliformes > Squalidae > Squalus > Squalus acanthias. Next base: position 1,352,636 of record JASTWF010000072.1, read on the forward strand.
TCCAAGCCCTCGTCCCGCATTAGTTTGCAACCTTCTCCAGCCCTACGTGCTAGCATGGACCGACCCCCCCCCCCACTCTCCCGACAGTGTACTCCTTCTCCCATCGCTCCACCTTTGCTGGCAAAGAATTCAACCTTCTTGAGCACAGAAAGCTAGGCTGACACTCCCAGTGCCAGTGCTGAGGGAGCGCCGCACTGTCGGAGGGCCAGTGCTGAGGGAGCGCCGCACTGTCGGAGGGGCAGTACTGAGGGAGCGCCGCACTGTCGGAGGGGCAGTACTGAGGGAGCGCCGCACTGTCGGAGGGGCAGTACTGAGAGAGCGCCGCACTGTCGGAGGGGCAGTACTGAGGGAGCGCCGCACTGTCGGAGGGGCAGTACTGAGGGAGCGGCGCACTGTCGGAGGGGCGGTACTGAGGGAGCGCCGCACTGTCGGAGGGGCAGTACTGAGGGAGCGCCGCACTGTCGGAGAGGCAGTACTGAGGGAGCGCCGCACTGTCGGAGGGGCAGTACTGAGGGAGAGCCGCACTGTCGGAGGGGCGGTACTGAGGGAGCGCCGCACTGTCAGAGGGGCGGTACTGAGGGAGCGCCGCACTGTCGGAGGGGCAGTACTGAGGGAGCGCCGCACTGTCGGAGGGGCAGTACTGAGGGAGCGCCGCACTGTCGAAGGGGCAGTACTGAGGGAGCGCCGCACTGTCGGAGGGGCGGTACTGAGGGAGCGCCGCACTGTCGGAGGGGCAGTACTGAGGGAGCGCCGCACTGTCGGAGGGGCAGTACTGAGGGAGCGCCGCACTGTCGGAGGGGCAGTACTGAGGGAGCGCCGCACTGTCGGAGGGGCAGTACTGAGGGAGCGCTGCACTGTCACAGGGGCCGTCTTTCGGATGAGACGTTAAACCGAGGCCCCGTCTGTTCTCTCAGGTGGATGTAAAAGATCCCACGGCCACTATTTCGAAGAAGAACAGGGGGAGTTCTCCCCAGTGTCCTGGGGCCAATATTTATCCCTCAACCAACATCACTAAGACAGATGATCTGGTCATTATCACATTGGTGTTTGTGGGAGCTTGCTGTGCACAAATTGGCTGCCGCGTTTCCTGCATTACAACAGCGACCGCACTTCAAAAAGTACTTCATTGGCTGTAAAGCACATTAAGACATCTGGTGGTCGTGAAAGGCGCGGGAGAAATCCAAGACTTTCTTATTTTTTTCTTCTTCACCCCCATGCCTTGCTCCCTTTGTCTCCTTCAAAAGCCACCACTTAACTACCTCTTCAACCATGCTGAGATTTGATCGAGGTGTTCAAAATCATGAAGGGTTTAGACAGAGTAAATAAAGAGAAACTGTTTCCAATGGCTGAAGGGTTGATAACCAGAGGACACAGATTAAAGGCGATCGGTAAAAGAACCAGAGGCGACACGAGGAGAAACCGTTTTACGCAGCGAGTGGTGAGGATTTGGAATGCGCTGCCTGATAGGGCGGTGGACACAGATTCAATAGGAGCCTTCAAAAGGGAAGTAGATAAATACTGGAAGGAGAATAAATTGCAGGGATATGGGGAAAGAGCGGGGGAGTGGGACTAACTGGATCGCTCTTCGAAAGAGCCAGCACAGTCTCGATGGGCCGAATGGCCTCTTTCTGTGCTGTACTGTTCTGCGATTCTATGCCAGAGTCACGTCCTGTAAATTTGTCTCACTGCTATGCCGCGTCTGTTTTCAGCTTGGCGGGACCTCGCGAGGAGATTGCGTCAATGAGGGCGTCGGTCAGTGATGTGCATGGCTTAGAATATAAGAGCAGGGATGTTATGATGGAGCTGTACAAAACGCTAGTTAGGCCACAGCTGGAATACTGTGTGCAGTTCTGGTCGCCACACTATAGGAGGGATGTGATTGCATTGGAGAGGGTGCAGAGGAGATTCACCAGGATGTTACCTGGGCTGGAGCGCTTCAGCTATGAGGAGAGACTGGACAGGCTGGGGTTGTTTTCCTTAGAGCAGAGAAGGCTGAGGGGGGAACCTGATTGAGGTGTACAAAATTATGAGGGGCATAGATAGGATAGATAGAAAGGAACTTTACCCCTTTAGTAGAGGGGTCAATAACCAGGGGGCATAGTTTCAAGGTAAGGGGCAGGAGGTTTAGAGGGGATTTGAGGAAAAACTTTTTCACCCAGAGGGTGGTTGGAATCTGGAACTCACTGCCTGAAAGGGTGGTCGAGGCAGGAACCCTCACAACATTCAAGAAGCATTTAGATGAGCACTTGAAACGCCATAGCATACAAGGCTACGGACCAAGTGCTGGAAAATGGGATTAGAATAGACAGGGCTTGATGGCCGGCGCAGACACGATGGGCTGAAGGGCCTCTTTCTGTGCTGTGTGACTCTATGACTGCACAATGTCTGGATGGCGAGCACTTTGAAGATCTCTTCCTCCTCTCGCTTTTCACATATTCGTAAATGCTTGCGGCATTTCATTACATTGAAGGAGCTAGATAATGGTTAGCTAAATGCAAATTATCGTTGAAATCTCGGGCTTTTTTTAAAAAAAAGATGATGGACATCAAGAGACAGAAAATTGCTTTTTTTATCCTCTGCAGTAAGACATCTTCGGAAATGCAATTCCAAAATGGGTGGGCTGATGCAGAAGGTTGTACCGTCTCCTATCCCGCTCCATGTCCGACTCACCTATCACCCTGTCCTTACTGACCTACACAAAAAGTTAGCATGCAGGTAGAGCAAGTAATCAAAAAGGCAAATGGAATGTTGGCCTTTATTGCAAGGGGGTTGGAGTATAAAAGCAGGGAAGTCCTGCTACAACTGTACAAGGTGTGGTATTGGTGAGACCACACCTGGAGTACTGCGTACAGTTTTGGTCTCCTTATTTAAGGAAGGATATAATTGCATTGGAGGCAGTTCAGAGACGATTCACTAGGTTGATTCCAGAGATGAAGGGGTTGACTTATGAGGAAAGGTTGAGCAGGTTGGGCCTCTACTCATTGGAATTTAGAAGAATGGGAGGTGATCTTATTGAAACATATAAGATACTGAGGGGGCTCGACAAGGTAGATGCAGAGAGGATGTTTCCCCTCGTGGGGGAATCTAGAACTCGGGGGCATAGTCTCAGGATAAGGGGTCGCCCTTTTAGAACTGAGATGAGGAGGAATTTCTTCTCTCAGAGGGTCGTAAATCTGTGGAATTCTCTGCCCCAGAGAGCCGTGGAGGCTGGGTCATTAAATACATTTAAGGTGGAGATAGACAGATTTTTGCAAGATAAGGGAGTGGAGGGTTATGGGGAGCGGGCAGGGAAGTGGCTTTGAGCCCAAGATCAGCCATGATCTTATTGAATGGCGGAGCAGGCTCGAGGGGCCAAGTGGCCTATTCCTGCTCCTATTTCTTATGTTTTTATGTTTACATTAGCTCCCAGTCTCCCAATGCCTCCAATTTAAAATGTTCCTGCTCATGTTTAACTCCCTCCATGGCCTTGCCCCTCCCTCTCTCTGTAACCTCTACCTGCCCTACAACCGCCCAAACTCTCCATTCCTCAGACCCCAACCTTTTTGTGCATGTCCCTCCCTTCGCCCCACCATGAGGCCAATTCGCCCCTCGAGCCCGTTCCGCAATGGCCATGCCTTCAGCCGTCTGGGGCGGACGCTCGAGAACCCCTCCCATAAACCCCGACGCCTCTCACTCTTTTACGACCCTTCGGAAAATTCGCCTCTTTGACCAAGCTTTTGGTCACCTTCTCCTAGTACCTCAGTCATCAGCTGTGTGTCAGCCGTGGCTCAGTGGGTAGCAACCTCGCCTCTGAGTCAGAAGGTTGTGGGTTCAAGTCCCACTCCAGGAACCTGAAGCTCCAAATTGCTCTTCCAATTCTCCCCTTCAATATACAAATAGTACATTTTTTAACCATAACATAACACCTCACGTTTACTGACAATTAAATTCCATCTGTCACTTTTTTGCCCTTCCCATCATCATATCAATAACTGTTGGACCGTAGAATTATTTATTATGCCGCCTGTTTTGGTATCGTCTGTGAATCTGGACACCACTCCCTCTCATCTTACATCGAAACCATTGATATACACCTCCCAAGCCCGCGACCGCTATCACCTAGAAGGACAAGGGCAGCAGGCGCATGGGGAACACCACCACCTCCAAGTTCCCCTCCCAGTCACACACACCATCCTGACTTGGAAATATATCGGCCGTTCCTTCATCGTCGCTGGGTCAAAATCCTGGAACTCCCTCCCCAACAGCGCTGTGGGAGCACCTTCACCACACGGACTGCAGCGGTTCAACACCACCTTCTCAAGGGCAATAAACGCTGGGCCTTGCCAGCGACGCCCACATCCCATAAACGAATTTTAAAAAGTGAGCAGAAGTGGTCTCAGAAAAGAACCCTGTGGGACACCAATACCCACTTCCAAGCACTCTGTGAAACCACTCCTAACTCCTACACTCTGTTTCCTCCTTTCTAACCAGTTCTTAAATCTAATCGGCGACCCCGCTTGTCAAATGGAAGTCCATGTACACCACATCCACCGCATTTCTCCCGTCCACCATATCTGCCTTCTCCTCAAAGAACGCGATCAGGATTTCTTTCAAGCCTGGCTTTCCTTTCTGAAATGGCTGTTGGCGGCTGCTAATTATTATCTCCTCGTGAGTTTGAGGCACGATCATCCCAGTTCCCCATCTGTGCGGCTCCGGAGCACAAACCTTACCCTGACGGAGCAATAACAGGGGCTAAAACTGGCAGCCTCGCTTCCGGAGACCGCAAAAAGCGGAAATTCCGCACAAGCGCGGAGAACGGGTTCTTCGCTCATTGTGCAGAAAGGCAACACTGTCGGGGTGTCATCGGGGGAGTTTTACCCTGCACCTAACCGTGCTATACCTCACCAGAGAGTCCTTGATGCGGACACTGCATGCCTGCAATGGGAAAAGATGAAAAAGAGCCTGCATTTAATCCAGATCCCAGGATCTCCCAAAGCGTTTCACAGCCAATTAATTACTTGCGAACTTTAATCACTGTTACGGTGTGAGCAAACACGACAGGCAATTTGCACACAGCAAGATCCCAATGGGATAAATCACCAGTTAATCTATTTCGGTGGCGTCAGTCGAGATCTAAAACGTTGGCTCGGACACTGTCCCTAAGTACTGCTCGGGGACCTTTTATTCCACTTGAACAGGCAGCTTGCATCTCACCCAAACGGCAACCCCCTTCCAAATCCACGACCTTCTGTTGCAAGTCTGCAACCGCTAAGCCCGGCCGGCGCTTCAGTGCAGTAGCGTGTGTTCTATCCCCCGTCAATAATGTCCTTCGCCAAGCCGAGCCCAAACATAATCGCAGTCCCCCACCGCTTGCAATTGGCGCAGCGTTGCGATTCGACCTCTCGGCATGTTGGACGGTTTATACTTCCAAGTGTTCCATTTAAAGCGCGCTAACCTCCCCCATCGCTGATTACAGAAGAAATCGGAGCAGGAGTCGGCCATTCGGCCCCTCGAGCCTGCTCCGCCATTCAATGAGATCATGGCTGATCTTCGACCTCATCTCCACTTTCCCGCCCGATCTCCATATCCCTTGATTCCCCGAGAGTCCAAAAATCTATCGATCTCTGTCTTGAATATACTCAACGACTGAGCATCCACAGCCCTCTGGGGTAGAGAATTCCAAAGATTCACCACCCTCTGTGTGAAGACATTTCTCCTCATCTCAGTCCTAAATGGCTGACCCCTTATTCTGAGACTGTGACCTCTGGTTCTAGACTCCCCAGCCAGGGGAAACATCCTCCCTGCATCTACCCTGTCAAGCCCTGTAAGAATTTTGTCTGTTTCAATGAGATCACCTCTCATTCTTCTAAACTCGAGAGAATATAGACCTAGTCTACTCAATCTCTCCTCATAGGACAATCCCCCCATCCCAGGAACCAGTCTGGTGAACCTTCGTTGCACTCCCTCTGTGGCAAGTATATCCTTCCTTAGGTAAGGAGACCAAAACTGTACCCAATACTCCAGGTGTGGTCTCACTCACACCTGGAGTATTATACCTGCACTGTCCAGTACAATCAGGGACATGGAAGGCACTGCTGGAATGCAGCGCTCTATAATTCTGACCAGCTCAGACTTTCATCTGAAGCATTGTTCAATGTTCTGCACGATTCTTACACTGACGGGACATGGCAAAGAGCCACAAACTCCGATTGTGCTTCCCTGCTGATGCTGTCGTAGCACTTAAAAGGTTCTGCTGGAAACAATATTTCTAGTTTTGCCGTGTGCTGTGACTTCATTCAATTGGTGGCAAAACTTGTTTTACTATGCTGTGTCAGCCGGGGCTCAGTGGGTCGCACTCTCTCTCTCGCCTCTGAGTCAGAAGGTCGAGGGTTCGAGCCCCAGTCCAGAGACTTGAGCCCATAATCCAGGCCGACACTCCCAGTGCAGTACTGAGGGAGCACCGCACTGTCGGAGAGGCAGTACTGAGGGGGCGCCGCACTTTCGGAGGGGCGGTACTGAGGGAGCGCCGCACTGTCGGAGGGGCAGTACTGAGGGAGCGCCGCACTGTCGGAGGGGCAGTACTGAGGGAGCGCCGCACTGTCGGAGGGGCAGTACTGAGGGAGCGCCGCACTGTCGGAGGGGCAGTACTGAGGGAGCGCCGCACTGTCGGAGGGGCAGTACTGAGGGTGCACCGCACTGTCGGAGGGGCAGTACTGAGGGAGCGCTGCACTGTCGGAGGGGCGGTACTGAGGGAGCGCCGCACTGTCGGAGGGGCGGTACTGAGGGAGCGCCTCACTGTCGGAGGGGCAGTACTGAGGGAGTGGCGCACTGTCGGAAGAGCAGTACTGAGGGAACGCCGCACTGTCGGAGGGGCAGTACTGAGGGAGTGCCGCACTGTCGGAGGGGCGGTACTGAGGGAGCGCCACACTGTCGGAGGGGCGGTATTGAGGGAGCGCCGCACTTTCGAAGGGTCTGACTTTCAGATGAGACGTTAAACCAAGGCCCCGTCCGTCCTCTCAGGTGGATGTAAAAGATCCCACGGGCACTATTGGAAGAGGAGCAGGGGAGTTCTCCCTGGTCAACATTACCAAAACAGATGATCCCAAAGCGCTTCACAGCCAATGACGTACTTTTTGAAGTGTGGTCACTGTTGTAATGTAGGAAACATGGCAGCCAATTTGCGCACAGCAAGCTCCCACAAACAGCAATGTGATAATGACCAGATCATCTGTTTTTTAGTGATGTTGGTTGAGGGATAAATATTGGCCCCAGGACACCGGGGAGAACTCCCCCTGCTCTTTTTCCAATAGCGGCCGTGGGATCTTTTACGGCCACCCGAGGGGGCCTCGGGCTTAACGTCGCGTCCGCAGGAAGTTAAGAAGATTGATGGTTAGCACGGGGGTTCAATGCTGCTGGGTGCTCCTGTCCAGCGAGCACATCACGTTGAAAATGAATCATGTTGAGCTGTTCCGTTGACACAACACACGGGGGAACGACAGAGTCTGTTGGAAGAGACGGTTATGGAATGCTGCTGAAATGATATTATTGCTCACCGCCGTGCGCTGAATTGAAGTCATTTAAATGAAATTGCCTTTCAAATGCATGACGGTATTTTTATTTTCCAAGCCATTAATCACTATATTGTTGGGGGAGATCGGCGCTGACAGAAAGATAAGGACAAATGTTTCCCTTTTTCTCCCTTCCTTTAACTTAAGGTGCTGCCTCTTTGAGGTACAACTTGCATTTATATAGCGCCTTTAACCTGGTAAAACGTCCCAGGGTGCTTCACAGGAGCAATGATCAGACACAATTCGACACTGAGCCACATAAGGAGATATTAGGGACAGGCGACCAAAAGCTTGGTCAAAGAGGTCGGTTTTAAGGAGCGTCTTAAAGGAGGAGAGAGAGGCGGAGAGGTTGAGGGAGGGAATTCCAGAGCTTAGGGTCCCAGGCAGCTGAAGGCACGGCCACCAATGGTGGAGCGATTATAATCGGGGGATGCTCAAGAGGCCAGAACTGGAGGAGCGCAGAGATCTCGGAGGGTTGTGGGGCTGGAGGAGGTTACACGGATAGGGAAGGGGCGAGGCCATTGATGGATTTGAAAACAAGGTTGGGAATTTTTTTAAATCGAGGCGTCGCTTAACCGGGAGCCAATGTGGGTCTAGAGAATTTCGACAAGCTTTTTTCATGATGGAGGGTTATCACAGCGAGTCCTATCTTATTCACACTTGGCATTCACACGTGGAGTGGATAGTAATCAGGAGGAGGAGCCTGTATTACATCCCCCCCTAGATCAGCTAACTCAGTACAAGTCAGTCGAGATCTTCTAGTCTTGTGTCAGTCGTGGCTCAGTGGGTAGCACTCACTCTCTCACCTCTTCAAACTCCACTTCAAACAGTACTTCATTGGCTGTGAAGCGCTTTGGGACATCTGGCGGTCGGGAAATGCCGCTGTATAAATGCTAGCCTTTTTTTTTTCTATCAATCTGGGAGTTGGATTTGAACCTTCGGTCGGAGAGGTAATAAGCCAAAATAAACCGACTGCAGTCTCCTGCCCCCCCTCGCCCTTTGTTCAAGCCCTGCGGTTAGTATCTCTCCTGCACGCTGTGTTTGCAGTTGATGCGAACTCTGCTCTCTCTAGCCTGCAGCTGCCCAGAGGGCTCTTTATCTCCTCCCTTCTTACGGTCCTTGCACTTGCGAGCAGAGATCCACAACTGGCAAATGCCACGGTCGCCAGTTTGACGGCCTTTAAAATCGAGACACGCGACAAGGCAAAATCATCGAGCGGAAACTGATAGCCAAGTTCCGCACCCATGAGGACGGCCTCAACCGGGATCCCGGTTTCATGTCACGCTACAGGACGTGACTCGACGTCGTTGTCTGGTTCACAGATGTGATTTCCAGTTTTTTTTTAAAAAAGTAAAAAGCTTAACTGCAGACTGCAGCATTTGACACGTTGGACCCCCTGTGACCCCACCTCATTGTCTTCGCTGTATTCTGCTGTGTCTTTGATGTAATGCCTCCCTGATGGATTGTATCTCTGCAGACACATTGTTCTCTGTCTATCTATACTTTGTAATCGATTTGTATTCCCTCACTGTACCTGTACCTGAGGAAGGAGCAGAGCTCCAAAAGCTCGGAATTTCAAATAAAACTGTTGGACTATAACCTGGTGTTGTGCGACTTCTCATTTTTGTCCACCCCAGTCCAACACCGGCATCTCCGCATCATGGCCTTTAATAAGGCGATAGATCTTGGCGCGGGTCACAGAGGGTCACCGTTCCTGGAGCAGAGCAACAGGGTGCCTGACTGTAATGAACCCCACTGATAATCTGACGAGAGGTGGAACATGAACAAGCACAGCTAATTGGCGACTGCTTGGGAATTACAGGCTGCTCAGACGACCAGTGGCTCTGCCTTGTAATACTCGCTGACTTCGAGGTTAGCTGTTGGGACTGCACCAGAGTTCTTGTTTTATTTAATTGAGAACCGCGGAAGGCCAGCTCCACGGTGCAGGTTGACAGAGGCGGACAGGAATGTGTTTTATGTTAAGCTCTAGTTCGGCCCCAGCTGGGGTCTTGTGTCCAATTCTGGGCGCCGCACTTTAGGAAGGATGTGAAGGCTTTGGAGAGGGTGCAGAAGAGGTTAACTGGAACGGTTCCAGGGATGAGGGACTTCAGTTACGTGGAGAGACTGGAGAAGCTGGGGTTGTTCTCCTTGGAGCAGAGAAGGTTAAGGGGAGATTGACCAGAATGGTACCAGGGATGAGGGACTTCAGTTATGTGGAGAGACTGGAGAAGCTGGGGTTGTTCTCCTTAGAGCAGAGAAGGTTAAGGGGAGATTGACCAGAATGGTACCAGGGATGAGGGACTTCAGTTCCGTGGAGAGACTGGAGAAGCTGGGATTGTTCTCCTTGGAGCAGAGAAGGCTAAGAGGAGATTTGATAGAGGCGTTCAAAATCATGAAGGATCTAGACAGAGCAAATAAAGAGACACTGTTCCCAGTGGCTGAAGGGTCAGTAACCAGAGGGCCCAGATTTAAGGTGATTGGCAAAAGAACCAGAGGCGGCACGAGGAGAAACCGTTTTACGCAGCGAGTGGTGAGGATTTGGAATGCGCTGCCTGATAGGGCGGTGGAGACAGATTCAATAGTAGCCTTCAAAAGGGAATTGGACAAATACTGGAAGGAGAATAAATTGCAGGGCTATGGGGAGAGAGCGGGGGGGGTGGGACTAACGGGATTGCTCTTCGAAAGAGCCGGCGCAGACTCGATGGGCCGAATGGCCTCCTTCTGTGCTGCGCTATTCCACGATAAATCAGTAGGTGGCGCCAAGCTTCGGGTTTAATAATGCTGTAGATTGCATAAGTTAGGTAAGAGTGAGGGGGAGTGGGGGGGGGGGGGCTTCACAGTTCTGAGGTCCTGGCGAAGCACGAGCTGGAGACGGTACGATGAATTATGATTTCGACAGAGTGAGGATGGAGTGGGTATCAGCGCCAGGTGGCAGTCGGCAGGGGCTGAGTTTATGCCAGGACCTACGCTGAGTGACGCACTCCTGCAGCAACCCGGCCTCACCTTCGAAACATGGCGGCATCGCCCTGTCAGCGGGCTTGCCGGGAACGGTGCTTCCCCCGGATGGTAGCTGAGGCTACGCTTGGGCTCGGCTGCGACATCTCCGATGATTGACGGTCACGGCTGAGATGTCTGTGCGGGTAATGAACTAGAGGGCTATTGGGAGCCGCACCTCAGCATGAGTCCCATTGGACAATTATCCACAAGCCTCTTCCTGAAGGCTTTATTTTGACTGCCTGAAGACAGACAATCTGTTCTTGTTCTTCCAACCCAGCGCGCAATTTTATCCACATTGCATTTACAGATAGTGCAATTGCGCTTGTTAATTATTAAGAAATGAAGAAAACAGTGAACAAGAGTTAAGGGCTGGATTTTGCCAATGGGGAGCTTTTGGAGGCGGGACTCCCACTTGTCGGGTTTTAGTCCCGCCTCCATCAACTTCTGGCCAACCCACGCTATTTTTCCTTGATTGACCTTGTTAACCCCACCCAGCGGGCTGAGCAGGCCAATTAAGGGGAAGCCGGTTACAGAGAATGTCAACGTTTGACGTTTCATCTGTCAAAAATTTTTGACAGATGAATTGTCATCGTTTGACAGCTCTGTGAAGCTGTCAAACACGGACATTCTCTGTAGTTTGATGAGTTCTTGAACTCAAGACCTCATCAAACCTCTTTCTTTTGCAGAAATTAGATGGTTGTTGCATTGGAGGGTGCAACGGCCATCTGTCATCTCTGCCGCGGAGGTGCGAGACTCTCCGCATACCCACCGACTGAAGCCTGCAGGAAGAAACAAAGGTAAGTAAACTTTTTCTCACACTTTCCACTTACCTCACATACTCACCTCTCCACACTTGCACCCATCACTTACCTCCACAGCACACTTTTGCACCCCGCAGACCCCCACAGACCCACTACTCGCCTCGGTGACCCTGGCGGGGTTCGGAGCCTTCGGGAAGCCCGCACTTGTGTGGGCAAAATGGGGATAATCCTCTTATCTGCCTGTTAACTACCTGTTAACAGGCAGATAAGTGGCACTAATCCCCTTCCCGCCTCCAAGGAGACGGGACCCGGCGCGGGTCGGCTACCCGCCTCCTGGCAAGATGGCACGGAGACGGGTTGGGGGCGGGTTCTGCCATTTTCCCGGCAGTCCCGCCTCCATACCCGCCTCCCCAGGGCTGGCAAGATCGCGCCCTTCGTCTCTGCTGTTAAACCCTAGCCTGCTGTCCTCCACCTCCTCCCCATCTCTGTCCCTCAGCAACACATGGACCATCGTATCTCCTGCGGTCGTTCTAACCTCCTTTCCCATTCTCAGCCATCGCCGTTATTGATCCTTCAGTTGATGTGGAAGAGAATCGCAGCAAGCAGTTGATGCTAGCATTAAATCCCTGCTTGCCATAGGAGCTGGGTAAATACTGGGTGTAATGGACTCCTTGACATACAGCCAGGGATGGCTCACTCATCACAGACCCTCTTCACAGAATCGATACAGCACAGAGGAGGCCATTTAGCCCATCGTGCCTGTGCCGGCTCTTTGAAAGAGCTCTCCAATTAGTCCCACTGCCCCCCTGCTCTTTCCCCATAGCCCTGCAAATTTTTCCTTTTCAAGTATTTATCCAATTCTCTTTTTTGAAAGTTACTTATTCAATCTGCTTCCACCGCCCTTTCAGGCAGCGCGTTCCAGATCACAACAACTCGCTGCGTTAAAAATAATGTCTCCTCATCTCCCCCCACCTGGCCTTTTGGCCAATTATTGTAAATCTGTGTCCTCTGGTTACCGGCCCTCCTGCCAGTGGAAATAGAGTAGATAGGGAGAAACTGTCAAAACCCCAAATCATTTTGAACACCTCTATTAAATCTTCCCTTGACCTTCTCTGTTCCAAGGAGAACAACCCCAGCTTCTCTAGACTCTCATCCCTACACAGCAGAATGTCCCTCATCCCCAGTACATCTGCTCTGCACCCTCGCCAAGGCCTTGACACCTCTTCCTCCCTACCTCCGTTAATAAAGCCCAGGGTCCCACATGCTTTTTTAGCAGCCTTCTCAACTTGTCATACGGAGGACCTGAGAGTACCAAAGTGATGGATCCCCGACTGAATAAAGGTATGCCCAGCGTACTGAATCGTAAAAAATGAAAGACTTGCATTTCCATAGCACCACCTCAGGACGTCCCAAAGCGCTTTACAGCCAATGAAGCACTTTTTTTGAAGTGTAGTCACTGTTGTAATGTAGGAAACGCAGCAGCCAATTTGCGCACAGCAAGCTCCCACAAACAGCAATGTGATAATGACCAGATCATCTGTTTTAGTGATGTTGGTTGAGGGATAAATATTGGCCCCAGGACACCGGGGAGAACTCCCACTGCTCTTCTTCCAATAGTGGCCGTGGGATCTTTTACATCCACCTGAGAGAGCAGACGGGGCCTCAGTTTAATGTCTCATCAGAAAGATGGCACCTCCGACAGTGCAACGCTCCCTCAGTACTGCCCCTCCAACAGTGCGGCGCTCCCTCAGTACTGCCCCTCCGACAGTACTCCCCCCCCCCCCCCCGACAGTGCGGCGCTCCCTCAGTACCGCCCCTCCGACAGTGCGGCTCTCCCTCAGTACTGCCCCTCCGACAGTGCGGCGCTCCCTCAGTACCGCCCCTCCAACAGTGTGGCGCTCCCTCAGCACTGCCCCTCCGATAGTGCGGCGCTCCCTCAGTACTGCCCCTCCGATAGTGCGGCGCTCCCTCAGTACTGCCCCTCCGATAGTGCGGCGCTCCCTCAGCACTGCCCCTCTGACAGTGCGGCGCTCCCTCAGTACCGCCCCTCCGACAGTGCGGCGCTCCCTCAGCACTGCCCCTCTGACAGTGCGGCGCTCCCTCAGTACTGCCCCTCCGACAGTGCGGCGCTCCCTCAGTACCGCCCCTCCGACAGTGCGGCGCTCCCTCAGTACTGCCCCTCCGACAGTGCGGCGCTCCCTCAGTACCGCCCCTCCGACAGTGCGGGGCTCCCACAGTACTGCCCCTCCGACAGTGCGGCGCTCCCTCAGTACCGCCCCTCCGACAGTGCGGCGCTCCCTCAGAGGGTTAGGCTGATAGATTTAGATGAGGAAAGATGGGAGGAGGCTGGAGTGGAGCATAAACGCCGGCATGGCCTGGTTGGGCCAAATGGCCTCTTTCTGTGCCAGATATCCGGTATAATCTGATTGTGCTGTAAACGGCCTGGCCTGTGACACTTGATGTGTGGCATGGAAAGTATTCTCTCCCTCGCTCCCAAAATACAAAATTCACGCAAAACAAAAAAATGCAGCCATTCATACCGCTATTAATCTTTCATGTCCCCGTGGGCCAATCGCTCCAGGCCTCCAATCAATCTGCCTGTGGTAACCATTACCAACTGGGCCGAGGGAGTTAACCTCTGAACTCTCTTGGTTGCCAAGTGCCAGTCACTCTTCTTAACCGCAATGCTGGGCTCCCATGACGACCCGTCCACCCAGCAGCCCGGAGGAGAATTTGCGAAGGGGGATGATTTGGGTGTTGCCACATAATCGGACGGAGGGTCAACTGAGCCGAGGAAGGCTGGTTGCTAAAGGGCTCAGGAGGTCCCGGTTCCCGATAGTTTTGCTAGTGAGGGGAGCGGGCTGATTTCTGATGGGCTAGCGGAGGTGGATATTGACAGTTCAGTGGGAGGAATGGGCAAACTGCTGAGAATTACATCGGATATACGGCACAGAAACAGGCCATTCGGCCCAACCAGTCCATGCCGGTGTTTATGCTCCACTTGAGCCTCCTCCCACCCCTCTTCATCTCACCCCATCACCGTATCCTTCCATTACTTTCTCTCTCATGTGTTTATCCAGCTTCCCCTTAAATCCATCTACACTATTCGCCTCAACCACTCCCTATGGGAGCGAGTTCCACATTCTCACCACTCTCTGGGTAAAGAAGTTTCTCCTGAATTCCCGATTGGATTTATTAGTGACTATCTTATATTGATGGCCTCTAGTTATGCTCTTCCCCACAAGTGGAAACACTCCCTCTGTACCCACTCTATCAAAACCTTTCGTAATTTTAAAGACCTCCATTAGATCGCCCCCTCAGCCTTCTCTTTTCAAGAGAAAAGAGACCCAGCCTGTTCACCCTTTCCTGATGTTACCAGTGGCTAATTATAATGCGAATTGTGCAGTTTTCTCCCACTTTTTTTTTAGGGTGTGGGTTTCGGAGAGCGTTTCCCACATTGCAACAGTGACCACACTTCGAAAAGTGCTACATTGGCTGTGAAGCGCTTTGGGAGGTCCTGAGGTGGTGAAAGGCGCTGGAGAAATGCGAGTCTTTCTTATTGTTGTATGGTGGGAAGGGTGATGACGTCACTGCTCAAAAAAAATCCGCGTCTGCCCACTGGGTTCGGGCAGGAGACGGACCGCTTGAAATCTCCCAGGTCTGGCGTCGCGGTGTGCCCAACAGGCCCCGGATGCCCCACAAGACACCCACCATGGAGGTACAAATCAGGGCTCGCCCGCAGGCCCGTACCCCCAACGTCAATTGGAGCCTTTTTGGAAGGAGTGGATGAGGAGAAAGAAATATTATTTTTTAATTATAACGACGTGCATTTATATAGCGCCTTTAATGTAGTAAAACGTCCCCCAAGGTGCTTTGCAGGAGCGTTATCGAACAAAATTTGACAGCGAGCCACATAAGGAGATATTAGGGACAGGTGACCAAAAGCTGGGTCAAAGAGGGAGGTTTTAAGGAGCGTCTTAAAGGAGGAGAGAGAGAGGCGGAGAGGTTTAGGGAGGGAATTCCAGAGCTCAGGGCCCCAGGCAGCTGAAGGCGCGGCCGCCAATGGTGGAGCGATGGAAATCGGGGGATGTGCAAGAGGGCAGAATTGGAGGAGCGCAGAGATCTCGGGGGGGGGGGGGAGTTGTGGGGGCTGGAGGAGGTTACAGAGATAGGGGGGGGGGGGGCGAGGGCCACGGAGGATTTGAAAACAAGGATGAGAGAGAGCTCGATAAATGGAGAGGTCTAGGGAGGGAATTCCAGAGCTTAGGGCCTTGGTAAGCTGAAGGCACGGCCGCCCATGGTGGAGCGATTAAAAGCGAGGATGCGCAAGAGGCCAGATAAAATTACCAGTTGCGTGCAGGAGCTCAAAGAGAAATCTCTGCGGCTGTTTAGACTGTTGCGTGACAGTAATGGGTGTAATTTGCCACGACTGTGCTGAGGGAACTAAGCACAGGGTGTCATTTCCCAGCCTTTCAGGCTGTGTTGCTGGCAAAGTAGGCTGCTCCTGCCTCTCCAGAGGGCTCCACCCTTAACATGACAACAATGGGAAAGGCAGCACACAGCAATTGCCTCCTTCAAAACTGACGGCTTTCAAAAACCCAGTTCCAACGATCGCTGAGCAAACACACAATAAAGCGTTTAACACCCACTGAAGCCACTTGAGAGGGCAGACGGGGCCTGGGTTTAATGTCTCTTGGCTGTAAAGGGCATTGGGGCGTCCGGTGGGCGTGAAAGGCGCTGGAGAAAGGCGAGTCTTTCTTTTGTTTTAACGCGTTTCAAACTGTCTTGGGTGTTGTGCGTGCCTCGGTGTCCTTCGCAACTTATACCCGGGCTCTTCCTGCCTGTCCGCTGGAAATGTCCCCGAGATGCTGACAGGAAAAACTGGGGGGCCTGGAAGAAGGAGGAAGGGTTCGGGAGAACTGCCCCAGGACTCTGATCACAGGGAGCAACAAAAGACAGACTCGCATTTCTCCAGCGCCTTTCACCACCTCAGGACGTCCCAAAGCGCTTCACAGCCAATGAAGTACTTTTTGAAGTGTGGTCACTGTTGTAATGTGGGAAACGCGGCAGCCAAATTGCACACAGCAAGCTCCCACAAACAGCAATGTGATAATGATCAGATCATCGGTTTTTTAGTGATGTTGGTCAAGGGATAAATATTGGCCCAGGACACCGGGGAGAACTCCCCCTGCTCTTCTTCAAAATAGTGGCCGTGGGATTTTTTACATCCACCTGAGAGGGCAGACGGGGCCTCGGTTTAACGTCTCATCCGAAAGACGGCACCTCTGACAGTGCGGCGCTCCCTCAGTACTGCCCCTCCGACAGTGCGGCGCTCCCTCAGTACTGCCCCTCCGACAGTGCGGCGCTCCCTCAGTACTGCCCCTCCGACAGTGCGGCGCTCCCTCAGTACTGCCCCTCC